>OY101441.1:12248225-12800725 GCA_956483585.1 Gymnocheta viridis
TTTGCAATTGCACCTCAATGTTCAACGTAAAATGAAAACACACCCTGCAAACATTGCATATACAGAATGCTTCTGAAGGGACCATCAATACTCAAAAGACAGCGCAAATTCATAATGTGTGTACATACATACATATATTGAACTAGCCGATGTTCTAGGGAACGACCATATATTAGAGCTTTCCATGACATCAAATTAACCCCAAAAATTACTCCGTGTAGCACCCAGCAGCTGAAGATTCTTATTTGAAAATGAAATATGTAGTTTATGAATCCATTCCATACAGCCATGTGTAAGTCACATTTTGCTGCACTGGGCCTGGCAGGTAGTCCAAAAATTCTTGCTAGCCACACTCACACAATACACATACATAAGTTAAGATGCTTTTCCAAAAAAAACTGATTAAGATATTGAATTCAACCTTATCCAATTTGTTTATAATTATAATAACTAAATTAAAAAGAAAATATGTACGAATTAAATTACTTTAAATAAATTACCATAAGCCGCCACTTACAAAAACAACAAGTATAAAAAAACAAACAAATGGCCAAAACAATGAAATACATAAACAAAGGGATTATCACAAGAAACAAAAGATACATATAAAAACTGCCGCCAGCAGCCATGTTTAATTGGCCGCAACTTAAAGCACCATTGTGGAAGAAAATGTTATGCAAATAAACCGTTTTCATATTTATTTTAATTCACTTATTATTTATTTAAATCTTGTTTAATTAATACATAAACTATTTCTGTTAATTGTAAAAAAGCGACGATTAAGCGAACACTATTCTGCCGACCGGCCGGCATTCGAAGATGGTCTCTTAAAACTTTATTTACTTTCACTTTGTTTAAACACTTGTTTTTATTCAGTTTATAACAATTTCTGTTACTGTTTATTTATCAGCACTTTATTTAACCTTTCTTTACAATCTGAGCTAATAAATATAAGTGTGTAATTGTTTATAAAAAATTTAATATCAACAAAATAACACAAAGGAGCTCACCCTGTGAAAATTATTAACAGGGAACAGAACGAGAACTATAACAAGCTGATTGTAACGCAGCCGATTGCAAGCCGCCACCGATAATCTTTAATCCCTTCACTTTTATTATTATTGTACAGCATATAATCGAAGGTTTTATATAAAAAAGTCATGAAGGTGATCATTTGTATAAATAAGATTTGAAATCAAATTAATACAATTATGATAGGGTTGTAATACCGGTCATTTACATTGAATTTAATCAACATTAATTTTATTCTTGTACCTTTGGAATCTTTTCTCATATCTAATTCTTTCTGATTAAAAAAAGTTACACAGTTGAGCATATTAATAATCACTTGGGAATAACCTCATTAAAATAAAAATGTTTCTTGTTTAGTTTTAATAAATTTTAATAAATAATATTTTCTTATGAAAGTAAATTTTTGATTAGAATTTAATGGAAGATAATAAAAAGGTCTACTTCTAGTGTTTAATTTTTGTTAAACACGAGACTATAAATATATAATTAAATATAGGAACATGCTGTTACCGATATGTTTGAATAAAAATATTTTGATAGCTTTTTTCATAGAACAAGTCCTATTTACAGCGAACGCGCTTATATGGATTCCTTGCTTTTAACGAACTACTTTTTAGTGTCCCACAAAGAAAATTTCATACATGTTTACACTCTTATACGGAACTCTTACAAACATGTACACAATGGCAACATCACTTTTAATCAGATGATGCGTTCTTCTGAAAAATTCCAGTCGCATAAAACGGTTTTTATATAAACTTTTATTGAAATACATATATGTATATAGCTATGTAATATGTACGAGTATGTACAACTAAATATGTACATATATACAAATGTGTACATACATACATATATACATATGTAGTTAAGAAATGTTTGTTATTTTGCATTCACTAAGCTTATAAAGAACTAAATTTGCTGGACCCTTGGAGTTCGTTATAATCGAGTTCTACTGTAATAATATGTTTACCAAATCGATATTTGCTCAAAAATTGCAAATTTCTTTTAGATTATACAATCAAGTTTTCGATCATTTTTGAAAAAAGTGAGTTATGATTATTTGGAGGGCTCAGAGCTAAAGTGAACCAAGTCATAAAATATGAAAAATTTCAAAACCAGTGCGATTTTCTCCCCAAAGTTTAACTCAATTTAGTTCTGTAACGGACTAAGTAAAAACGTATTTCGTTTCTAAAGCAACGGTAAAAAAACCAAGTCAATGGCATGGTAGAATAATACAGGTAGTGTCTAAGCTACAGCAACACTGCTTTATATTGGTCTCGTTCATAAGACGTAAGCGCCCTTTTCCACGATCTAAGTTTACTTTGACAAAGTCTCTTCAATTTTCTTGTAAACTTTGTTTCGCTTTTCCACACGCAAAGTTTTCTTTGAAAAATTTTGTGTTTGTTTGTTGGATGAACATGCAAACGAAACACATACATGCAACCAATCACAAGCGCATGTAAATGACGAACGAAGTGGAAAGCAATTTTGCGAGTACAGCAAAGTGTGTACTCACCCCCTTTCTTCTTTCCCTTATCACCAACAAACACAAGACTTTGCAAAGTAAACTTTGAGGAAAAGTGCTCTAACTGTTGCGTAACCGTTGCGTGTTTGCCTTAGAAACGCAGAGTTGAGTAATTCCGCTCCACACAACAGTTGAGTATCTGCTGCCATTTTTTCCATCATAAATTTTTTCGCTACATTTAGTCAACATGTTGTGTTTTTCCTCCACAGCTGAGCAAGAGTCTCGTTTTTTTACTAGTGTGGGTGTGTGTTAGTAAAACATAAACAAATTATGACAGATGCGATGCTAGGGAGGGGTTTGAAACTGTGCTAAAAAGTTGGGGATTTATTAAGTGAAACAAGTACATATGCCTATGCAAATTCCCATATAAGCCACAAAGTGGCTTATATAAAAATCTAACTATAGTGCAATCCTCTTTATAGTCCACAAAAAGCGTGCATTTATTTGAAGCAATAATAATGAATAAGCAAATTTTACTGTAGTACAAAAATATTTTCATTCATTAAATGAATTTTATCATAAAAATTTTGAAATCGACAAAAATGGACTTTAATGGTTATTAATGAAAACCACGAAAATATTAATAGTTATAATAAAATATATACAGCCAAAATAAGTGTCCTTTATTCTGTAAGTCAGCGATTGTGTTGCTTAAGAGAATTCTGAAATATGCATAAATCATATCATAATGATACATTTATTACCGATGCTTCAACAAAAAAGTAACCATATAAAAAATTCAAATTCGGCATTTCTTTTTCATTGAATGTTTGTTGGTATTTTTATGATAAACCCCCAAACACAAAGAGGACAAAAATCAACAACAACAACATCTTCGATATTAAACTAAAAATAAAAGCCTGTAAGAAAAGGGACCAGAGACCGAACCAAACGAGTCTCAAGGCTTGTATTAGCATTTGAATGTGACGTTTAATGTTTTATTTGGAACTGTCTTTTGTGTGTTTTTTGTTTACAAATCCGTAGATCAAACATAAAACAGCATGTTCTTGTTTTCTTCATTTTTTCACTTTTCTACTTTATATGTTTTAAAATACAACAACAACAATAACAACATAATACTAAAAATGTACAAAATAAAAAGTATCTTTTGAATCTTCACATTTGTTATAAAACAAACTTAAAATAATGATATCGTTTGAAAGGTGCGCATCGAAGTGATAAGGCTGTTTATTTAAAATATTGGAGATAGTTATATTACGTAATGTAAAATTTTCCTAAATTTGAGACCTTTTTTCGTTTTAGAAACGAGAGCCTCGTTTCGGAGTGCCGCCCATATTATTTTAATTTTTTCCGTCGGTGTTAAAGTGTGGAAAACTCCTATGGAACGGATTACAAGGATTGCTCATTACGTTTACATGTATATGCTTTTATAGGGATAACATAAGATACACATATGCACGTAAGTATGTATTGAGGATTCAAAATCTGATTTTGCGAATCGATATATCAGATAAACTTTCGTCAATTCCCATTCGGAAGTCAGCAAACTCGATGCATATATAGTAACGATCTGGCCAAAAGATGCCGTTTGAATCAATTACTTCTCACATCCTTTGTTTTTTATGAACTGCGGTGAAATTTAGATTTTGATACAAACAAATTTTCTTTTAAAAAAATAATAGGGCAGACAGACGACAGAGGGAATGTGCATTAGCAATCTTAATTAACTTGTGGATTATTCCCATCGTAAAAATTCAAGTTATATTGAATTTAGCTTATTTCAATAAGACAATAACGTAGACAATCACTAAAAAAAAATTATATTAAAATTGATTTAAAAATTAAAATGAATTCAAAATCACAAGTTGCTCCAAAAAAACCACTGAATACCAGACTTTATTTGGCCGAATTTTGAGTGGAATACAAAGCCTCATATTAGTGTCCAACCTCTCCATGTTTTTAACTTTTTTCACACACTTTCTGGAATGTTTTCATTAAATCTGTTATCGTCCATCGTAAGTACATACGTCATACTCCAAAAAAGTGCTGGCGCGGTCCTTTAAAAAATGCCATATACATATGAATTATATCCCAAATGAAAAGATAATAGTAAACCAATAAATTTCTACAACTGCCTTTCTCTTATTTCAGAGTGTTCTACTGCGATCGCAACTTGTTGCAACACTTTCAGATATATGTATGCTATAGTGCATACACAATTTTTCCATTAAGGAGCAGTTTCAGTAATAGTAATTTCAGCTTTCATTCAAATGAATGGTAATTTTGCACCAACCTTTCTGCCTTCTATCCATTGGATCTCAATGTAAATTCCAAAAAAATTTAATTTACTAAATGCAAAAACTTTCGGCTATCAATGTAAAAATTTAACTCACATTAATAAGTTTTTAATACAAATTAAATATGTCGGCTGTCGGCTATAAGTTTCTTTATATATTTATGAGCCAATAATTGACACAATAAAGATATATCATTATCATGGTAAGTATTTTTTATGGTCTATGAAATTTTTCATAGCATCTGCCATTTTTTTAATTATTACTCATAGAACAAATTTTTAATTTAAATACTTTGTCATAAAATTCCGTTTTAAAAGTCTAATTTTCTACGAAGGTATTGCAAGTTCCAAGGCATCTCAACTACCGTAATTAAACTACAGATAATTTTTCATATAAAAAAAAAAGATTATCAAAAATGTCAAACTGATATCGATTGATGTCGAACGAGTCTTTGCAAATATTTTATGTGACAATATAGACAGAAAATTCTTTAAATCTTTAATTTTTATTATTATTTTGGTTTGCATAAGTTTTTAAAAAATGTTTGGGTCATTTTAAACTTGCCCTTGAGTTACAGTTATAATACATAATAATCCTTGCACTTCTTCCTCGCTTGAAAAGTAACGATATCACTTTGGCGCGCACCGTATCTTCGTATTGTTAGACAGCAAACCAACAATAATCTTATGTTTGTGTGGGTTCCACTTTGTTTATCTTTATGCCGTGTTTTATCCAAAAATATTTTCTTATTTTGTTGTCAGTTTGTATCTGTTCGGTGTTTTTCTTTTTTCTTAAAAAAAAGCTACAAAACTACCAAAAAGTTCATTTTTCAGATGTTTTCTGTTTTAAAAAATTTGGAATAACAAAACCAGAGTTCTGTTATAAAACAAAGAAAGTTAAAGATTTGTAATGTTTGTTTTTGATGCTGTTGCTCTTGTAGGCAAGAGATATGAGCGTATTATAAAAAAAATATGTTGTATTAAATTCTAAAAACTAAAAAATGTAGAAGGTAAAACGAATATTTGGAGGCACTACTCGTGTTAAGCCGAAGGTAATCGAATCTTAAAAAATCGCCGGAAACTTTTATGGTGTTATAAGGTTTTTAAAACTATCCCTAACCCTAACCCTATTAAACGTATAAAGCGCGGAAAATATTGTCCATCGACCATAGATACATAATACAGTGAACTCGCGATAACATGAACTATATGAAAACAATCGTAATGCCTAAAAACTATTAGTAATGCCGTCTTGAGGAAAATTTGTCACAAAAAACCTCTTACAAACTTTAAAATGTTATATGTATTGAAATTTTGTAAAACAATCGCTAGTAAGATTCTTTTTAACAAAAGATTCTCAGCGACTGTTTGTTAAATTTCTTATTGTTTCAAAATTAGACAATCTGCATTTTTTGTTAAATGACAGCGTCAGATCATTTTCAAAAACGTTTAACTTTTTATGTTTAAATCTAATGTGCAGTAAGTCCGTGGGGAATTAAGGGGGAAGATTATGAATTATTTTTAAATTTTTGTTTTGGATAATCTGAAGCTTAACCATGCTGGGCAGCCAAAAGTCAGTATCAGTCTAATACACATCTTATAGAACAATATCTTATTTTTGAGGTTGAGCTTAGACCTCCTATTAAGTATGGGGTAAAGAGCATTTCCGCATATCTAAATACACATTTACTTTTTTGGGCGAAATGAATACAATAATAAAACGAGTATGAATTAATTTTCTACCTCAATTTGACACCTAATAGTACATTAACACCAGCACGAAATCTAGTAGATTTCAATTGAAATCTCTATCAAAATCTATACCGTTCACACCGGGTTATTCGTGACATTTTTCAAGATTTCATATACCTACCAAAAACAGATGATTCGCTTTTTCATTTTCAAGTGTCCAATTCCATACAAAAAATTATCAATCAAAAGCAAAACAGCTGCCGGGCACACCTTTCAAAGATTCATTTTTCAGTATAATTTAGCAAAACAACACAGTTGCATCACCGAGTACTACCAGATTTTGGGTACATTTTGTCAAAATCTAGTCGCGAGTTAGATTTTGTTTTATATGGGAAATCTAGTCAAGATCAACAGGATTTGCTCGAAATCTCGTAAGTTTTAGATTTTGGTCTGGTGTAAATGCCATATAAAGACATTTTAAATATGTAATAAATGCAAATAACTCGGGTATTAACCAAAATTCAATACCATGTGATTGAAGGTCGTAGAAATCAGTCCATACTCTAGAGTAGCCAGTGGTAGACGAAAAGTTTTCATATTTTGGGAAAGGAGATCAAAGATAACACGACACTGAATGCTGTAGTTGTTGTTATTCTCTCTCCGTCGAACGATAATTTGATATGACATGATAATTTGATGGATAAAAAAAAGCTGATTTAAGCTAAAACATAACCTCCTTGTTTCATCTCTGGTCTACCCTGTGATTCATATATCAGGATGTTCATATTATCCCGAGTGCACTGTCTAATATTATAAGAAGAATAAAGAGGAAGGCAAGCAGGGTCCGTAAATAGAAAGTAGCTATTGCATAAAGAGGAAACAAAACTGAAAAGCGAAATAAAAACATCGAATTACCGAAAACTAAGCAAAGAAGTTTCTGTTTTGAATTTCAAACAAATCCATTTAAATGCCCCCCAATACCAGCTCGAAATTGTAGCTCAATACACAAGATGCTCGCTCGTATTATGTAAATTTGTGTTGTGTTTAGACTTTGTTTTAAAATATGTATTTGTATTTTATAGTTATTATCTGCTTTATTTTTATTTCATAATTTTTCTACTAAGTTCGTGTTTGTTTGGGCCTTTGTTTAAAATTAAGACTTCAAAAGAAAGTTGTGACACTTGAGGATAAAATGAAACGTACACTAACATACACACACACACACATACCCTTTCATGCACACCCATACACATACAATATAAAAACCAAAATGCGTATCAAGGTGGCTTGATAATGGTGTTTTAGCATCATGTAACCGAGAAGCTCATTCGGTGTGTTCTGTGGTGCTACTTGCTGCTTGAAACCAAATGTTGCTGTGTGGCCTATTCGATTGTATGATAATTAGAACTGTGGAAGATGCAAAACAAGTAGTGGCCCATCCATACACAAACTACATCCATATGTACATCTTTTGTTGCTGGGCTTATCGGTGTCAGTTGGTATTAGTTGGCTAAACCTGAAACATTATGCCTGCCAGTTTTGGTTTGTGAAAGGAAAAAGCGAGACATTAGGTAGGTACGAGTATCACTTACAACAGCAACAATAACAAAACCATAATAAAATATAGAAGTTTTCTTTGCGGCAATAACGACATCTTTTCAATGTCACAGCAGGTTTTTTTTTGTTTTTGTAAAAAATATTTAATAACCAGACTTTAGAAAAGATAATCAGAATATTTTAATTCTATTGCTTTTATTTTGTTGTTGTTGTTGTCTATTCTTGAGGAGCGAAATCTATCAAGTATCGGCTTGTTGCGAGCTGCAGAGTTTTTTCTATTGGATTATCACGTTTTTTTTGAAGATAAGATTTCTGTTTATTTGAAATTGATTAACGAGATAAATTCTACGCGATAGTAATAGCTGTAGGGAATAATGGCTGAGGATTAAATATCATATAAATCATCCAATTTAAATGAATTTCCGCTTATTTATTTATTAATTAATTATTAAATCGTTTACAGAAATTTTGACTTAGCTTCAACTTTGCACGATTCTTTGTTTTTTTATTGTTAAATAAGATTTAGCAGTTTTATAGTTGGTCAAAAAGGGTTGAATTGCATATAATACACAGGATAATCAGTGGATGGTTTGCGGTGCATTATACTCACTGCTACTTCACGTTTTTTTTTGCAGAACACTGCCAGAACAAACAAGTTACTTTCTAGGAAATAAATGATGAGACTTCTGAGCATGTGTATATAATAATAAGGGTGTTTTTTATAGAGTGATACAACTTTGAGTTGGCATCATTGCTTTATTTGACCACTCATTTAACAGCTGATAGTTGCTTTTTGTTTAGTTTACTTTGATATTTCACTATGGATCAACTTACACCAGAGCAACGCGTGCAAATTGTAGAAATTTGTAATCAAAATAATGGTTCTGTTCGTCAAACTTAACGTGCACTTCGTCTATTTTATGGCGTATGGTTGAATTGGTACGTAAATAAACAGAATTGTGGCATTTGGAGTGAGGAGAATCCACAAGCTTTTGTCGAAACACCATTACATCCACAGAAGCCGCAAATGCTGCGAAAAGTTTGTGAAAATCGGTGTTCCAGATTGCACCTTTTACGCGCCAGCCGTGGCGGCCACATGTCCGAAATCATATTTAAATATTAATGTCATAAAATTTTCTATGCAATAAAGACCGTTTCATTGATATCAAAAATATATTACTATGTTTTACTATGATTTATAAAAAACACCCTGTACAAGTATTACGTAAATTAACAAAAATGCAACTCTTATGATATTTTTCTTTGAAAGACATTAAAAAACAATAACAATTTATTATATCATTGTTGCGTTTTGGTTAATTTACGTAATACTTGTATTATAGTGTGAAATGGCCTTTACAAAGCAAATTAAAAAATAAAAATTATACTGAAACCGCTTGAACTACGTTAAATTAAATGTTTTCCAACTAGTTTAATTTCAAATGAAATCTACTAGTTGTGCGTAAGAAGAGCGAGCACTCTTTAGCTAAAATATTTCGAAATTGTTTCTTATCAGACATACAGTTAATTCCCACCGATAGAGAAAAATTATTTCAAAGAATCTCATAAATAAATTGCCAGAAAAAAAACTAGAAGTATTTGTACTTGTATGATACGCGGCATGTTTAAGTTAAACGTATTTATGACTAAATATGACTCTCTGCTACACTAATGCAATTAGCGGCTTGCCTGCCTGCTCTGCTGTTATAGTTTTTTTTTGCGGCAAAACACGTCGCAAGTTTCAGATTACAATAGCCATTTATGACGATAACTCTGACACCAGCAGCTTTACTTTATGTATAAGTAAATCGTAGCATCCTCACCATCATCATCATCAGTCAAACATCAAGATCAATTCCATCAGCAACTGTAGCAACGGTTGAGGCCATGTTAGACAATATCAATTGTTGCAACAGCCAGTTGTGGCATCGTGAAAAACAAAATGTTAAACGTATGAACAGTTGCACAAACAAATAAATCTTTTCAACTGACTAATGTGGCAAAATGGCGCCACTCATTCTTCCATTTATGACTTTTAACAGTGTTTTTACTATTGCATAATTACATATCTGAGCAAATAAGAGCAACAGCACGCAGAACGCAGTACGCAGCACACAGGGAACATTGACAAATAAAGAAGAATGTAGAAACAAACGCAGTGTATCCAAACTCATGCCGATATAATCACCTTTATGCCAGAGTATTTGTGAGGTGCTTTGAAGATAATAAAATCAACAGCAGTAAAAGTATCGTATCTGCAAAAAATTACTGCTACGAGCATCATTAGCAAATGGAATAAAATCAATGAGCCATCATCTAAAAAAAAGTGTAGTGATTGCAGCAGTAATTAAAACGACTTCTCGATGAGCTTCATGCTAAAAAAAAGTATTTCAATTGCATAAAACATTTTGTATGAAGGGTTCTTAAAATCCTTCCGAAATTCGCACGATTTACTTTATATTTTTAATATGCGAATATTTCCTTTCACCGGATTAAATAGTAAAATCAACGAAAACCAAAGCTAATTGAATAGCGAATACAGAATTCTTCAATGAGATATCAATTAATTTATCCTTTGAAGGAAGGGAAATTCTGGGAAAGAAAATGCAGTACAAGAATGCTGTATCAATTCCGAACAATTTTTCAAGATGACCAATGAATATAAATGGAAGGAAAAAAAAGCTTCCTCAATTCGCAAAAGTACAGTTTTAAGCTTTAGAGATGGTTCCAAAAGGCTTGCGAGTACTAGATCGGATATATGGACGGAAGATCTTGGACTTTCTGGTTATGCGATGAAGATTTACCGTACAGCCGAATCTTTTAACCCTAGAAAACTAAACAGCGTATGCGGAACACAATGAATGCTTATTTTTCGTATTTCATTATGAACGTGTGTAACAAGACGTTCATTGCCAAACTCTTTCTTGGTACGGAGATGTACATTATTCGTGTTGCCTGAGAGGAGAGGTTTAGGACCATAGTCCACGGATGGAAATCATGGTACAATTGTACTTTTTATGGTACATTATTGACCTTGTTGGTACCGTGGTACTACCGCGAGCTAGTTGGTACAATTTAAAAAATCCAACGTCTCACTATATGGCAACAATAATTTTGTCCATGTTCTTTTTAATTTTGTTTGTGTGTGTTTTATTTTAAACTGTCAGCTTCTCTGTTTTTGTTGCAATGCTGTATGCTGTTGTCAAAGCGAATTCATGTACCAGGTGGTGTCAAGTCTGCAACAACAGAATCTGCCTAGTACTTCTTACAAAAATCACCTGTTAATTTGGCACCACCTGGTACATGAATTTTTATAAACATTTTTTAAGTTTATGTTTTTATTAATAAATATTAAGAAAATGGTACCGTCATGGTCTAAAAAATACATTTTGTCTTCATACTTGGTACAAATTCATTGGTACAAAGCCATTTTCTTCCCTGCTATAGTCTTCCCATAAAAAGTTTAATGTTGATGTGTAAAAATAACGAGTATTTTTAAGGGAAATCACCGCCACGGCTTAGCTTGTATTGGCTTGGTATTGCACACAACACAGATCCCTACAGGATCATTTATATTCTGTTGATTGAGTACTAAAACTCAGTTATACTGATGTTCTAGAATATACAATACAGCTAGTACTTCGCTAATAAAAAGAAAATAAATGCACTCCTAAAATTTGGAAGGAAATCCATTGCACTCCAGGGACACGTATGATCGGGCAGAATGTGTAGACATTCCCTAAAGTGGTTCCCATCTTTCTAATTTTCTGGCTACTTCAGAATACCACAATTTGTTGGAAAAACTATTAAATAGCGTGTGGAACGTGGTGGAATATAATCAATTTTATTGCAAAAAAGGAAGTCGGAAAGAACATTGCCATTAATCAGAAATTCTACATTAAGTTTTGTTCTCTCGAGTCTTTAAAATAGGTAATTTTCTTAATGAAATCCTTGCTGGAGAAGGAGGAAGATTCTTAGCAGAATCATTAAAAAAGCTTCTACTGCAAAATAAGAGGAACTGTTTCTGAACAGATTCGATTCGGAATCCCAGAACATTTCTGTTTGGTTGCATTAGAATCAGTAAACTCTTTATTTTATCGTTTAACGTAAATTAACACGTCACGGAATTTATGTACAGTGTAAATTCGATAATCCGGACTCCACTAATCTGGAATATTCGGTAATACGGACAGAATTTTACAGCTAATTGCATATTCTATAATCCGGATTGATTGCAACTCTATAGTCCGTATTGAATAGCACCCGTTTTTATTTTTTTTATTCGAATCACAGCATGCTTTGAATAGTGTGATATGAGTATGTTTTGGAACGTATTTTTTTATTTTAACTGAACTGTACAAATTAATATTTATATTTTTATGTTCAATTTTGCTATGAATTATTATAATGTTTAATAAATACATACATGCGTAGTAATCCGGATAATTCGCTACTCCGGATTGGGGTCTGCAATCAATTATACAGATTATCGAATATTTACTGTATTTTGATTGTGATATGTTTACGGAAATCAAACTTGGCGTCAAGTTGTGTTTTGCAAATAATCTTCTGAGCATCTCAATCGGTCGAAAAGCTTTTCGATTTACTATTCATTCAACTAATTAGTTTTAGTATTCAAACACTACAAATTCGAACTACTAGAGGAAAAGTTTTCACAACGATTTTTTTGCCCAGACTTAACAGTTCCCAGAGGCCGATTTAGATTTCTTGCAGTTTAAACTTTATTTTTATAGTTTTCTATTTAATAAATTAATTTTTTGTTTATTTTTTTTGAACTCATTTGCTTCTTTAATTTTTTATTTGCCTGTCCTTCTAATTATCTCTACTTTCTCCTATTCAAGGGATGGCCCCTGAATTATAACATGCCCAGAAATTTTTCGTTTGATTTGAAGTTCACATAAACAAGCTCTGCCTCTCTCTCTCTCTCTAACAAATAGATGACCTGCTATTGAAAAATGTGATAAGCTGGCAGAAATGTGCCTGGAGCCGCCACACGTTCAGGAAGCCACCTGAAAACATTAACAAAATATCCACCATTGGCTAGGGAAATACAGAAGTTGGAAGGCTTTGAATATAGCTGGATAACAACAAGTAGAGGAGAAGTGCTGGAACGAAGTAAAGTAAATGGGAAGTGGAAAAGCGGATTGAAGTAATTTTGTTATGACCTCCCATTTTTATAGGAATTGCTAAATGTAACCTATATTTACTTTTTGGCGGCATACTTTGCGTCATATATTTTGGATTTCGTTGAACTAAAGTAAGATACATTCATCACTTTACTTTTGTTTGCATCAAGTAGGTATAAAGTTTTTATTAATTTTTTCGATAGTTCATTTTTTCTCATCTTTCGTTTTTTCAACTTTTGAAAAATCCTAAACTTTTAACTTTTACTACTTTCCGGACTTGTATTCTACCGTTGTTGGTTTTTCTCTTAGCTTAGCTTCCTTTGCTTTCTTTATTTTCCAAACTTTCTTTAATTTTTCTGCATTTACTTACATTTACTTACATATCCCTATCGATTCTTGTTTTTTTTTTGTTCTCTGATTTTTTTCCTTCCGTTCCTACATTTCTTTGGTTTCCTTCCTTATTCCTTATTTTTTCTCCTTCCTTATATTTTAAAAAATGGTTTTTTTCTTCGTTGAAAGAAACTTCTCCAACGTTTTGACTTATTCTTTGTTTATTGAGAGACCAAATTTAACAAAAATCTCTCTCTTTAACATTCTCAATCAGTATATTCTTGAGTTTTATATAAAAAAAATCAGCAAATCTTCACCACAATTTCATGTATGTGCTTGATTCCAGTAGTTGCAATTAATAATTTTTGAGATTACTTTAGTTTAAATTTGATCGCAGCTTATATGACAAGCTTTGATGGAGTTATGGCATCGTGTTGCTGCTAATCGATTTGGAAACTTAATATACCTCCGTCAAAGTTAATGCGGACAAAATGCTACAAACAAACAATGAATGATAGATACACTTGCAGACATATCCAGGCATAAGATCACTTACAATGTCACAATGGAAAAGCGCATATTAGCAGAACAGCGATAATCATTGGAAGAAACTTACAAAAACTATCAATCATAGTTGTTGCATGAGGTTCTGTTTTTCATGAGCTTTTTGCTTAAGGCTTCTTATGTCAGGTAAAATCATATAGCAAAGACACAGCCAGCCAAATCGAACCCATATTGTTGCAGCAAACGAACTCAAACTTGCTCGTAGTGGTGCAAGAAATAAAGCAGTCCGTCATCTAGTTTAATGATCGCGCTAGATTATGATGGAAATCATTTATTTGTACACGCATGTCGTAACATTTCTCGATATTAAATGGCCAAACGAATGAATCTTTGAGTACATAAATACATGCTGTTGGTCTTGGTCTGGAAGTGGGAACAAGTGCAGTGTCCATTCATACCACGCCGTCCACAAGTCAATTGTGTAAATCAAGCTTTTGAACTATGAATTTGTTCTTTTTTTTCATTAAAGATTGCTGAACTTGAAGTGGTTTTTAGATTGCAAAAAAAGGAGAGACGCAAAGAAATTTGTGTTCTGCTTAATTTTCAGCTTGTTCTTTTCGTAGAGAGGAAGATGATACACTGGCAAAACAAGCAACAGGTGCACTTTTAACAGCAGCCACCGTAGACAGTAGACTTAAAGTAAAGATCAAAAATAATATCTGCTTTGTTGTTCACTAAATAGAAAACTAGCCTGAGAGATTTATGCTGTTCAGCTTGAAAATGTCGCTGTAAAATAAGACAACATTGTAATTTTTTTTAAGGAATTTCAGAATTTCATAGTTTCTCAAACAAGGCAACAGCAGAAAAGGAATTTCAAAATAATCATTGGCCTTGCAAGATATTCTGCAGAAAAACTTTAAGGCAGGAAACGTACCACTGTGCGCTAATAAACTTGGAGGAAAATAAAAAATAAGTTAATTGATGCGTTCACATCTGTATACGATGATGATGATGATGATGATTGTGGTGCTGCCAACTGAGACAGCAGCGGCCAGGCAAGCAAACATTAAATATACAATCTTTGTTACCTGTTTGGCTAACTGCCACCTGTGTGCTAAATCTCCGACTATTTGCTGTTTCCTTTAAAACCCGATCGCCATAAAAACAACACACTCGCACTGGCAAAAGTGTAACCTGTTTAAATGCGTAAAACTTCTGGTGCAGTTTTATGGTCAATAAAAGAAATGGAAATGGTTAAAACTGGCCTGGCATGCTGGTAAGATGGTCAATCTTAAAACGTTGCACACATGCAAAACATGTTCAACAGAAGTGATAGAACATTCAAAACTGCAACATTTAGAGCAGTAAATTGTAGTAAAGCATTTGAGAAACATCCGCCAAAAACCAGAGCAATATGCAAAGGAATTGTTGGTAATCGGAAGGCAAATTGTAATCCGATATAATCAACAAAGTAATGGCAAGAAATGAAAAGCATCGCATTAAGCCAAGTATTCGAAGAAATGTTTATGTACTGGCGAGATTAGAAAAGTTTTAAAGTCAAGAAATAATGTAAAAATTACTAAAAAAAAATATCTATATAAAAGTTTTAATACAAAGTAATTATGTTAGGCTTAAGTTTGTAGGATTTTAGTTGGAAAGGACTGAAGATGCGACTTTTCCAAGGAGCAATTAAAAGTTAATCACTACAAACCTAAACGGAGGAACATAACAACGTTGTTTTCGGAAGCAGCAACAGTAACATTTAGAAATCATTGAATTTCACAATCCCTGGGCCGCAGCACGAATAAATTATTACAAGTTGAAACCTTGTCTTAGCAAATACACACACAAATAAAAACCCCAATTGGCCTTCGCAGGGATTGAAGGGCTGATCTGATGTATAATAAACGCAAGCCCAACTATTGAGCCCTTGGGAGTAGAATTACTTGTTCATTTTTTTCTAGTAAGTAGTTGTGTAATTACTGTAAAGTAATGTGGGGGTATGATGTTTATGTTGTAAAACATATTGTACTAAATGGAAGTATTCGCTGAGTTATTTCCACAAATTATTTTTGAGAAAAGCATACGAGAATTATTATTATTATATTTCTTATATCAACATGTATTGAAGTAATCAAAGGACTTAAGACACTCTAATTCACCATCACATTTACTAGCTAACTTTAGTCAAGTGTTAGATTTCCTTACGCATTTGCCTTATTCATCTTTCTTTTGTATTCGCGTGTTTTTCTTAGCTAAGACAAGACATTCCGGAAAGGATTAGAGAAAAACTCATTGACTTACAGAAAACTAAGTTGTTCGATGGGCTTATTTGTATATCATTTTCATATTTTTTTATGTTTGTTCCCCCGAACTCCGTCATTTGCCAATGGAAAAAATGAAATATTTTTAATATTCTAACTCACTGCTGTCATTTTTAGCTTTTCTTATTTTTCCGATTTTTAAAAATCATTACTCGGCTCTTTACAGCAACCAATTCTTAAGAATCATTTAGGAAATATACTTATATGCGGCTCATTTCAGAATTCTCTATTCTGAGAAGAAATTAAATATTTAAAATCAAATAACTTTTTTCTCCTCGTCGCTTATCTTCCAAGGTAAAAAAAGAGAAAAGAAACTCTTTTCTTTCCGTTTTTTCTCCCCGTTCTTGGGGAGTGTATCGCTCCATTGTTCACTTGTTATTCTACATTTGTCTAGTTCACAAATGTCAAAACGGATTTGACATTGACTGCCATTTGCAAATATAAGAGCATCTTCTAATAGGGTGATTTCTTTTGGCCCACCTTATAAAACTTTGAAGTTTTATACTTTTCAGGAATATGATCAGTAGACATGATGATTTGTCATCAACACCAATCAAATAAATGTTCATATATTTATAAACTAAATCAACCCACAACAAACCAAATTTCTTAACATATTTTTTATTTGTTTATTTTCTATCTCCTTCCTTTGTTTGATTTTTGTCCTTTCTTTCATTCTGTAACCTTTTTGGAAATGCCTTTTATTCTTTTATTTCCTTACCTTTCCTTCTTTTCCGTTCGAACTTTTCCTTCACTTCGATCTTGCTCAGTGTTTTCCTTAATATGTTTTATTTCCTTTCTTCCTCTCTTCTTTTTTATTTCTATTAATACTTGCATTTATTTTTTATCCTGTTTTTTTTTTTTTTTTTTTTTTTTTTTTTTTTTTTGAAGAGAAGTAACACTCAGGAAATTAGTATGCCTACCAACCCGTAGGTGTGTTACCTTCCTTGGGAAAGGGATAGTGAGAGAGGACAGATGGTGAAAGAGAGAAAGCTTAATTTTTACAACTCTGATATTGCGCGCTGTGTTAGTTTTTAGATCAGTGTTGCAGCGCCTCTGATGTCAAGTAGGCGCAGTAAATGTGTTTTAAGCTGTTGTAGCCATTTGATTAATTATTTTACTTCGCCGGCGATTTTGCTACAATACCGACGAAGGAGGGCGCTGTGATGTCCGCTAGCATACACCAGTATCAATTGCTGCCAGTACTGTTCAGTGACCAGTGTGCTATGCCTTCATCACTTAAACACCCCGACAACAACAAATACAATGTCATACTAATGCACATCTGAAAAATGCTGGAGTTTATGACTTGTCTGAAGCTGGGCTCGAACCCACGTTCTTGGACATTATTTGCTTTGTAGTCAACGCGCTAACTACTTCAGCCAACAGCACCCTCATTCATTTTCATTCCTTCGTTCTTCTAATCCTTTTTTATCTTTATCTTTCCTATCTTTCATTGCCTGTCTTATTTTCCTTCCCTCTTAAACTTTTTTCTATCTTACATATCTTTGTTTCTATCATACGAGTATGCTTTCTTCTTATTTTATAATTTGTTCCTCCATTTCTTCATTGTCCATCCTTGATTTATTTCTCATCAGACTTATCTTTCCATGTTTTTTCCGATCTTCATTGTTTATTTTTTTAATTTTTTTCCTTTATCATTCTATTCTTTTTTTCTATGAGAAAGAAAGATCTCGATTTTCGATTCTGTCAAATAATGAACAGTTTTGAAAATTAAAAACTTGGGAATATTTAGTAAATTCATTATCTAAAGGTACGGTCACACTTGTCAAATATTTGCCCAAGAAAACGTAACCACTACATTTGCTTAGGATTAGTGTGATTTAACTTGGTTTTTATATCACAAAATTAAGTCAATTATGCCGCAAAATGCTATTTTTATATTATTTTTAATAAATGCAAACCCATATTTAAAAAAATATTGGAATTAAAGAATATGCAAATTTAGCTTGTCTATTGATCACATTTTTTCGGCAAATGTTTGTCAGATGTGACCCTACCTTAAGATATTCTTTCAATTTAATATAAAAATAAAATTTTTTATTTGTTGTGGGTCGCGCTAGTCAAATATACATGCATTTTATTGCTGCTCTTGTCAAATCATTATTAAAATCTGGTTTAAGATTGACTGATGATTTGGCATAAGAACCAATGAAATGCGTTCTTGTATGTAGACTAGCTCAACCCACAACAAATGAGAATCCTTTGAATACTCTTAGGTAAGTCTATACAATAGAGCTTTGGCAAATAGTTTCTATTCTACTCTAGCCGTGTTAGCACTCTTTGGAAAATCTTTAACACAATTCAACATTATTAACAATAATATCTTGTTTTAGAAGGAAGATCAGTTCAACTTATTATGTATTCAGTATTGTTTTTATATAAAGATTATCTAGTTAACAGCCTGGATTTAACAAAACGTCTTGTTCAGTTGAGCAAAATAAAATTCTGAATAAAAAACTCTTAATGATTTTTTTCTTCCAAATATGAATTCTATTTCGTCGAATTGTGATTATGTTCTCGTGATTCGCGATCATAAGAAGACACGCAAAGAAAAACACATGATCTGAATAATTTTATTACAGCTCCACAACTGTCATACATGATAGTTGCTCTAAATATAGTACTTAGATGCAGGAACAGATGACGAAGGAATAGTAAACAAATATATTTAGCTGGTATATACTCGTACATAGTAATTTTTAGATCCAGAGCTAATAAAAAAAAGAACAACAAATATGTAAGTATGTGCATTCTGTACTCGTAATAGGTATTTCATATTAAGATACAACAATATTTTTCTTGTTTATCTGTAGCTTTATTTGAAAGATGCTGTTTAGGCTTGAGTTTCTTCTATGGCTGGCTTAACTTGGCTTTGGCAATCATAAAAGTGGTTAAACAGGAGTACGACCACCTGGTCTTTGTTAGCCAATCAGAAGTTGGCAAAAACAATTTGTGTAACTTTTTTTTTGCATTTCAAATTCTGTTTTAAGTACCACGACAGCAGGAGCAGCAGCAGCAGCAGCATCAGCAACATCAACATCCACATCAACAACCAGAGCAACAGCATTCAGTAATAAAACAAATGTTCAAGAAAAATTTATTATTATGTTTTGAAGGGATCCTAGAGGTTCAACTTAAACTTAAAGCTGATGACCGACCGACCGACCGACCGTCCACGTCTGTTTGACTTTTTAATATTTAGGGGAGAATTTTTACATTGAATTAAAAGGATGCTGCTGCTTGCTCTATTGATGCTTGTCGCTGCAAAATGAAACGAAAATTTATAATAAAAACGATGGCGGTCTTAAGTAAGAAGAAAAAATAAAATAAAAAGTAAAAAGTAAAAGAAATGTAAAGTGTATTTACGCATTTGTGTTTCAGTTTCTTTGAATTTTTTCTTGCTGCTGTTGTTGGGAGTATTGAAATGGGTTCTTTAAATAAGTGATTTGTTTGACGCTTTTAATGTTCTTCTATTCTTTATTCCTGTGTCTCCTCTATATAACTTTTATTTGCAACTGATTCATTTAGTATTTTATAGAAGTATGTGTTATTAATTTAGTGGCATGTCTTTTTATAACAACCAATTGGTATGTTAGCAATGCAATTATGTCTTCAACTAAGTATATGCCAGTGGAAAGCTGTTGTGTACACTGCGCGAAAAAAGTTTGGCTATAATATATGAGTTCTAAGAGTTCAAGTCCATTGCCGGATTGTGAACCAATTGGTTGTCGTTGCGTTGAAATGTTGTTGAGTACGCATTCAGCAGGAAGAACACATACATTTTTGGGAGGGCGCTGAGCTAATGCTTATATGAGGTCATCTGCCCGATATAGATATGATTGCGCTGTCGTTAGTGCTCAGCAACCAGCGCTATGCCTTTGTCATTTAGACATTGAAAGAAAATTTAAAACAAAAGCATATTAATGAACATCGGAAAAATTCATGATGTAGATGACTTGTCTGGAAGTGGGCTCGAACTCACAATATCACTTATCGATGCCAATGCTCTAATTATTTCAGCTAATAGCTCGCTCATGCTTAGACAATTTGGAAAAGTTAGACTGTGCAAGTAAAAAAGTGTGAGAGCATTCAAACTTAAAAGCATTTTCGTTAACGTGCAAATCCCAGTGAATCAAAAACTACCAATGAATTAAATTGCCATGAAGTTTTTTGTTTGAATTTAAAAGTTTTCTGTAGCTCTTTACAAAATATTTACCTACATATATTTATAAATAAATATACATACTTTGATATTTACAATAAATCATTAAATTTTTTTAATGAATGAATCTAATATTTTATAAAAAATTGACTTATAGGTCGAGAAAAATTAGATTCATATAAAAAAAGGTCGAAAAAATATATAAGAATAATTTTTTTAATGAAAATGAAATTTATTGTTGTTCTATGTGGATCGGCCCATACTGCAAGATTTAAGGCCGAGGCACATAGAATCCGTCGTACGTTATACGTTGCTTTTTTCAACTGACATTAAAGTATCGGCGGAGGAGGTTGACACAATGAGTACTTTGTTGACGGACATTAAATCAGCTTGATTTGAATAAAGTACAGATTTTCAATGGACTTCGAGGATATTCTGGAGTTTCTTTTCATTGTAATTTCTAGTTAATTCTATTTAATTAATTTAGTTTTGTCACCACACAACACAAAAAGCTTAATAAAAACAAAGCCAAAAAGAATATATTTTTCAAAGTACTCAACGTACGTTAAAAGGTGCCCAACTTTAGTACTTTGCGTTGACTGAGACGTACGGAATGTGACAAAGTTCATAAGAAAACCTGCATTTGAACTTAGTTGTCAATTGAAAAAAAGTGACGTATAACGTACGACCGATTCTATGTCACAGGGTAGACCAGAGATGAAACTTTGTGGTTATGTTTTGGTCCAAGTCAGCTTTTTCCCCCATCTACTTTTTGTTAAAAAGAGATAGCAATATAATGTAGGAATAACAGGGGGTCTTCACGTGCAATAAACCTGGAAATAATTATGTTTTCAACTGTCAAATACTATTGCCAACACAATATGTTCACGTGTAGACCGCACAAATATTTATTTGCACATGTATTGCGAAATAGTTGTTCAAACTAATTTTCAAGCAATTATGTTGGAAATAAACTGTCATATTTGGCTGTCATTTCCTTGGCATATGTTTTTCGGGCGAATTAAATAAAAAAAGGTGCAAATATGTATGTATATATTTACTTATTAGCATCTGCTAAGTTTTGAGACCAACAAAAAAAAAAAAACAAAAAAGCACAGAAAACGCTGAAGCTAATGTATTCATTCACAGTGAACTTTTTAATTTTATGTCGAATGTGCACTAAGTGTTCTCCACCTAAAAACATAAGCTTGTAAATGAACATATTTGTGACGTCATGTTGCCGACGTTATTGCTTATGTTTGGAAATAAATATTGAGCATGGAGACGTGCAGTAACGGATTATAAACAAAACAAAATTAAATTATTTTGCAAGTAACAAATGATGAATGTTAGTTATAAATTGTAATGGAATTTACTTCTTCTATAGATCATGAAATAATTCTTAAAATATTTTATTTTTAATGTTATATTACCATTAGCATTTTTATTGCTTAAATCAATATTTTTCTACAACTTATTTTATTGCTCCAGAAATTAGTAAGAATACAAAACCACAACAAAACATGAAAAATTCTTTGTTTACTACTTTTTGTGTGACAGAGTCAGCCAAACAACAACAATAGCATGCCGTCTCGTGTCACCTCTAATCTTCTTTGTGTCTTTGTGACTATGTGCCTCGACCTTTAGTCGATATAAGTATATATTTTCATTCATTACGGTTTCATTAATCATTTAAGCTTCGGATGATTAGCGGATTTGGCTAAAGCATCCTAGTCTGGTGCAAGGGCTGGCTAAGCCTAGCAGACAGACACGGAGAACATTCGTGCACTTTTATATAGCGAGCCGTTTGATAATGAGAACAGACACCAGATTGTAGAGGTACGAAATCAGCGACACCCGGCAGTAGCTATTGGTTTTGAATAGCGCCAATCACTCAGCATGTCATTCCGAGTATCATCATAGACACTGATTAGCTTGATTGTCCGCATCTTTATAATGCAGCTACACCGCAGATGCGTGACGTACTGCCGCAACCTGTGATCAGGGGTGCCAAACGTGACGATTTTACATCATTTTGACGATTTTTTATAGCAAATTTTGCAAAATGACGTTTGACGATTTTTTTCACTTCGCTACTTTTTGCAACTTAGCCTGTTTCGACACAAAAACTCTTCATATTTTGCTTTGAAGTGAATAAAATGTGAATTAATTTTAAAATTTTTAAAGATTGTTGTGTAAAACAGAAAATTTTTGGGTGACGATTTTTTGACGACCTTTTGTTTTAAATACTGACCATTTTGACGATTTTATTTACAAAATTTGACAATTTTTCTGAAAATATTTATTACTGGCTGCCCTGCCTGTGACGCAGATAATAACTCGGGAGGACCAACATAGACAGTTGTTTCCGAATTTCTATCGGCAATTGGACGGAATAGTAGATATATTAAACCACAATATTAGAAGGACAACCAAAGCGAGACACTTAAAACACTGACTGCCAGCCTGTGTATGAATGAATGAGCGAATGAATTGTTGCTGTTCGCAAAACACAGGACACTGCGACCGGAGATCTATTGTATACCTTGCCAGGGGCTAGAACACCTCAACTAGACCTGTTTTTCTGAGGAATCTAAAGATTGGCAGTGGTTTTAGTGTTGGCAGTTCCCAATCCTCCAATAGGTGCTTGCCCAATTGGCCATATCTTCCTTGGCATAAGGTTTCACAGTCCTTCAGAATATGCTCTGGATTTTCGTCCTCGTACTGGCTATCATTCTCAAAGCCAAGTCTGTAGAAGTGTTTTCTCAGTCTGCAATGGCCTGTGAGGAAGCCTTTGAGGATTCTTAGATTGTTGTTAGTTAGTGACATGAGAGCTGAGGAACGGTTTTGTTTATACGTTCCAATCGTTAGGCCAGCCTGTGTAACCTTGACTTACATCTAATTTCTCTGAGTGTTTTCTTTTGCAAACGCACTTCTTTAGCTTTCATGTTTTCTTTTATATTAAACATTTAATATGATCTATGAACGCTTGAGGTCATTGTCAAATAGTTTATGCCAATACAATATATTGACTGAAATCGCAGCAATAATCGTAAAATACATTTGCTAACTAGAGCAGGTGTTTTATTTAAAATCATTTTAATCGTTTTTCTTTAACACATTTTTATTTTTTCTGCTTTTCTTTTGCAACAAGCCAAAAACAGTTGAGAGAAAAAAAAACCAGAAAGCAAAAGCCCGCCTTATATTTATGATTGCATCGTTACGACTTTTCCGTTGCGAAAAATGATTTGGCCACGAGTTGGCGTGCTTTTAAATTTACCACTTCATTTCATCTGTAATTTTCCTCAAGTTTGTACTCAACTTATAAGTTTTGTAGTGATTATTTTTTTTTTAATTGTATGTCACTTAATTTCATCAAGGTCAGGCTTTTAGTTTAAAATGCTTCTTATTACGTCACACATAGTTGCGGCGGCAAAGATCAAGAGTTTTGTTTTACTCATTTCAAAATTCCTTTTAATGGCGTTGCATAACGTCATATGAATTGATAAAAGTTCTAAGTTACAATGAACAAGTTTTACAGGAGAACAAAAAAAAAGAGCGCTCTAATATGAAAAATTAACCAAAAGTTTTAAAAATTGTTTATCAAATCATTTTTAGGAATTAGTAAAATTTTAATATATGAAATTTGCCAGGAACGTGTATTTTGATATGGTGCATCGTAATCAATCAAGAAGTTGATTTTGAATTTTTTTTTGTAACTTAGGATTTTTTTGAAATCATATGACGATAAGTAAAATTACCCACCCACAAACGGTTAATGAAATTACTGGTAGTTTCCTTTAGAAAATCAAAAGTAAAAAGAAAAAAACATTAATGTTAACTAAACACTTTCAAGGTTTTCATTAAAATGTTATTGAAATCGTCAGAATTTCAAATTTACCTCTACGAATATCATTAAATAACTATTTACTTGATTTACGCTCAAATTCAAACTTAATTCAAGGAAAATGCCATAGACTTATGTGCTATACAGGTATATGAACCAAAACACACACTTCCATACTCACTTATTTACATACATACACACACATGCATTCATAGTTATAGACGGTTGTTTATAACTATTAGAATACGCGTATACTCTAGAAGGATATAAATCTAATAGAACCCTCTAAACATTTGGAAAATCGTACATCACAAGCGCCCCTGTCTCTTTTGGGAGATGATGAGTATATGTACATTCTGTTCAACTTACTACGACTACTCCCGGAGGCTTAGTGCAACATTTCGATACTATTTGCTGTACTAAGGAACTTCATTTTCAACGAAATCTTTTTGGAGTCGCTCAGCGGTTACTTTTACGGTCTTTCACAGTAAAAAAAATTTTGCGGGGTGCCCAATAGAAAAATTGGAGGTCATCTCAATTAGATCTCTCTGGATACACCGAAAAAAATGTTCGGTGATAACGATTTTCTATGTAAATTTGAATATGAAAAGTATTGATTAAATAAAAAATTATAATTTTCTGCGATGAAGAATATTTGATAAATGAAATTGTATGCGTGATCTTTTAAAATATTCTTATTTTTTCCTAATGATTTTATAAAAAAATTTATTATTGGCAAACTTTATATTCAAATCAATACAGGAGCAAATTACGGCATTCGATATCGAACGAAATTTCCATACCAGAATTCCTTTGGCAGTACTTTCGTCCATCATATTAACCGTCCTTTTATATTAATACCTCCAATATCTTTTGAAGCTTCTCTCCGGGCTGAATTATTGAAGTTACCATGATAAGAAAATTAAAAATGATCAAAACTTTGGTGACCGGTAGAACCCTTGAGAGATATATATATATATATATATATATATATTTCGCTGTAAAAACTATTTTGGCAATCTACGATCAGTTACGCAAATTTTGAGGGTTCTTGCGCTGAGAAAAACCAAAAATAATTTTTTCGGAACACACTAATGTATATTTCTGAATTTATTGTATCTCCTGTTTTTTAAGTCACTAAGATGTGACTTCTTCCAGTTGTCCAGAAGTTACTTCCACGGAAAATAGTTCTTCTCCACAAAGGATTTTTCCTAAAGTCTAAAAATAACATCATCCCGAAATAAATTTGTCAATTTTTAGAGACTTTGGCAAAAGAAAATGTTTGCCGGGAATAAAAGCATCCGTGTTTATTTCTAAGCGAGTTAGTGTGTGTGTGTGTGGCTTGTGTGTATGTATATGAATATTGTTTTATTTACATGTTGGCACAAGCTCTTTATGTAACCATTCATCAAACTATTCAAAAACTTAAGGCATCCATCCATCTACCCATCTAAATATTCATTTACGCTTGTTTATATACTTCATGTATTTACAAGGAAATGTAAAAGGGTTTTCCATGAATGTTGTTTGGGAAAAGGAAATTTTGTTATAATTGATTCCCACAGTAAATTTGCACTTTAAGAAAGATATGAAAATACACTTCACAAATGTGTTAATTAGGTAATTTGCAACTGGTTAGACTGCTTAGAGTGAGTGAGAGAGGGGGGTTTGTAGTGAAGGCAAGTGTCGATAAGCAAAGACAGTTTCCCGGTGAGAACATCTATGTACCGGTTACTCCCTTAAATTCCTATTAATCAGAAATAAAATTCCCAAAAGTTTAAACCCTTAGAGTAAAAACGCTTATTACTTAAAAAGCTTTTCTTTGCACATATAAAGTTATGTGTGTGTTTTATAGTTATAAATATTTGCGTGCATGTGCAATCTATCTATGCGCGTACATACATGCATACGTACATATGTGTGCATGAGTATTTGTGTAAGTAATTTAAGTGATGCAGCAAAAACCACTTAATACCTGATGTTATTACAAAACTGTGATGATGCAGAAAATATTAATAGTTTACAGCAAAATTTTGTCGTTTTATGATGTCTGGCTTTGAAGATGTTTGTTGAAGTCGTTATTGCTGTTCTTCTTGTTGCTGTAAATATTTGCTGCTTTTGTCGATATTTTTGCTGATGTTTAAGTTGTTTTTGTAATTTTAACAACTTGCCTGGTAATTACTTGGGTTGTCGCTCACTCTTTCACTTATGTACTTTACACTAACCTCAAAAAAAAAAACTATATAAAATTGCTTAGTAATAATATGAACATACACTGTAATATTAAATTTTTAACAGGCTACGAAGAGGGGTAGAATTGGGGAGAACAAGTGAAATTAATACATAACGTTTAATTGACAATTACACCATTTCCGAGTGTAAACTTTAAGAACAGACGTAATAGAAGTGTATAAAAAAAGCTTAGAAATATTATACAGTCGAACTTCCATAACTCGAACTTCTATAGCTCGAATTTTCTCTAACTCGATTCAAATCGTTTGCCAGTATCGTACACAGAGTAAATAACTTGCAGTTCTCCTTGCGTAACTCTAACTTCCATAACTTGAAGTTCTTCATAATTTCACAAAAGAACGACATCGTTCGACATCGTGGGGCAAGCAGTCAATTTTCTTTTTATTCTTGGATCCTATCATGAGTGGAACGGCGAGTGATGGCGAGGGTTCGGCAGAAGAGATTTTTCAATAGCCTTCCAGAAATGATGTAGAAAACTCTTATCGAACATTGAATTTATATTTGCAAACTCCAACGGATGAGCACTATAAGGCTTTAAACAATTTAGATTAATAAATAAATTTTCAGTCACTAATTTCTGAATATTTTTTGAGTAAGTATCTGTTTTAAATAAAAAAAAACATATTCATCATTTAATATACGGACTTAATGGCAATAGTTTAATTTTTTCAACAAAAAAATTCTATAACTCGAATTCATCATAAGTCGAAAAATTTTTTGGGATAATAGTGATTCGAGTTATGGAAGTTTGACTGTATATAATTACCAGAAAAATCAGAAGTATGCTCTAAATATAGTCGCATTAAATATGCAGTAAAAAAGTGAAAATATGCTTAAAAACTTTCAAAAATATGCTTAAAAAAACAAAAATCGCTTGTTCAAAAATACATTTTTTATTCCGCAATTCAATAAGATTCACATTTAAATTAAGATGCAAATAAAACAAACAGAACAAGAACAAAAATAACTGAATAAAGAAATCAAATTGTATTTCAATTTCGATGTCAATATTAGAAATATTCCATAGAATAAGTAAATTTTTTTTTGGTAATTGTTATCGCAATTAACAACAAATTTTTCAATTAAAAAGCATCGCCTGTTACATCTATATAAATAAACATTGAAAATGTTCTGTTAACGTCTTCTACGACGTAATACAGAGATATTTAGAAGATGACACTTTCTTAACATCATATTTTGAAACTCTTTTAGTTTAAGCAAATCTAGAGTCTAGATTCTAGACCGAATGAAGATGGCAAAAATGTAGCAACACGTTTCAACTTATAGAAATACGCAATAGAAAAAATATCGGAACTTAAAATAGATTTTTTGCTTTTGTAAGTTTGAGAAAACTATGTTTCTCAAATTACATGCCAGTTATTTTACAAAGACTAAAGATTTATTTTTCATTAATCTCAAATCTAGATCGAAGTTTACTGGATTCGAATACTTTAACAAGCACAGGTGACTCCAGCAAAGATGTCGATCAGCCAGAAATCTTCTGACGTAAGCTCCCTACAAGTGTTTATTAATCGACGTTTCCGAAGAACCGCAAATGGAGTAGGCATTATATTATGCAGCTAAAATTGCCATTGACTGGAACACAGTTTTTTCGTGATGTTAGCAAAAGAGCAAATTAATAAGTTTAAAATTTTATAAAGTTTTTTTAGTCAAGAAATGTTATTTTGACATGGCACTGTGTCTTATGAACCGGAACAGACCCTGGCAATTATCAGAGGTTGTGTATTATTATTGGCGCTTTAAAAGCAAATACTAAAAAAAAAATTAAGCTACAAAGGACGTTCCAAGCTATAACGGAACCCCTCGTCCGTGTGTCGCACTTGACTGGTCTTTTAATGCTTGCCCGTTAAAACTCTACCGTTTTTTTAAATAAATTTGAAACAAATTAGTGTTATTTAGATTGATTTAGCTTTAGATTGATACTGTTGTTTTAATTTTTTATTGTGGATTAAATGTCTGTCTGCCTGTCCATCCGTCCGTTTGTCTAAGAGTTCTTTTATTGTCACAAGAATTATATTTTTTCTTTTTATTTGTATATGAATGGGAAATATATATATAATAAAAAAACTGCAATAAAAGAAAATAATTAATTTTTTTACTTAATGTGATTATTTTTCGAACTAAATTGGTTGTTAAGTAATTTAAAGTGATTATTATTTTGGTTAAAGTTCTTAAAAGTTTTGTAGAAAGAATTAGATATGAGACAATATTCCAAATGTACAAGGGAAAAATTAACATCAATTAATTTAAACTTAACATTGTTTTTCGGGAGCCGCTACACTCCCATCATCAGTGTTCATGTGTGTTTACATAGAAATTAATTTTTCTTTCGAATTCGACTTGGCAAATATCATTCTTGGATGTTAAAATAAACTGCTCAAGATGAATTTAAAATTAGAAAATTGTATCAGAAACACATTTTGACAATGAAAAATGAAAAGACACAATGAGTCAGCATAGCTATCGTGTTCACCTGATATGAATTCGCCTTATATTATATTTTATTTTCTGTATCAATCAACAATAAATTTTTATTTCAGTTTATTTTGTTGGGATACAAATTCACACCTGCTTGCTGCTAGTTTCAGTTATTATAAAGAAAAGTTTCCCTTAACTTTTCAAATTTCCTTTAGAAACCGTGTTGTGTGTGACTCGTTACTAACGTATTATTTCAGTGTTACCTGTTTTACTGATTTAATATTTTTTCTATACTACATTGTGCTTGCAACATTTTGCCACCATAGATCAGGAGAGTGAAAGGTGTATTGATGCCTGTTCATTTGGTTTCTGTCGTAGACGACGGTGTCACATGAAATTAATTTTTTACTCTTTGATTTTTAACTTAATTTTTTTTTTGTTCTGCAGTTAAATAATGTTTCATACTTTTTCGGTATAAAAAAATTTCAATAATAATATTACAAGCTTATGGCACTTTTTTTGAAATGAATTAAAAAAAAGTGTAAAACGAAAACAATTTTAAAATGAAATAACAATAATGAAAATAAAACAAAAAACGCTAAGAACAGGTCTAACTAACCTCAGGTTCCGAAAAGAAACGATAAAAAATAATCAAGCAAGAATGATGGTGTGATGTAAAACCATTAATTTTAAGAAAAACTTAAAATTTCAATAAATATTGTGGTTGGTAAGAGGAAAAAGAAAAAGTGTGTGTAGGTTTGTTAAAAAGAAAATTTTAACACTTAACGGTCTCAGGTGTGGAAGAAGCAATTGCACTAAAAATTTATAATGAATGATTTGAAAAAGTTATGAAAATAAAATTACAAACTAAGTAATTTATAGCGAATATACTACCTGTTATTGGGGCAAAAATAGTTTAGGAGTGTGTTAAAGGATTTTAAAGCAGGCTTGAACAAGTTAATTGTTATGTCAAGTGTTATTCTCAATTCAATGATTGGTTTACAGGCTTTTGCTATAAAGATTAGTTATTTATGGAGTTATTAAGGAGTTGGCATTAACAGTTAATAAAATTAGATAAAGTCCAGGGGACAAATATTAGATATTTCTTAGTTGCAAGTGATTTTAAGTATTTTAGCTGAAATCAAGCAAAACGCATTAAAATGCTCTTAAGAATTGTTTGTTTTGAGTTTTTTTTCAATCAACTTTAACATGGAGCTGGTCGATATCGTTCTTCACGGATAGACAAATTAAATTCAGGTATCGAACTGAATGTAGCGGCCGAAGGATGTTTATGATTGAGTGATTGCCTTCCAAGAGCCTGTTTAACGATGTTGAATGTGATCGTTTGCTGGAGTTCTGTACGAAAAGCAAGTGAAAGTAAAAACCTATTGCGCTTAGTACTTTCTCAAATTACTGGGCGCGTTCTGAATCTCCACGTTCCCACTATGTTCCTAAATTGCATCAAAGCCTACATTTTAGTAGCGTTCCAGTCATGGTGCGGAAGGACCGGACTCAATAAAATACTTTTGTTTACATTTTTCTTTAGTACACACAGAAAAAAATATCAATGTAAAACCAAAATGAAACAATGTTGATTTCAGGTCATGGACTTTGTTGAAAACTAACATATATTCATATTAATTCAATGTTTAAAGCTTTAAATTTTAACTAAGAAATAGCAGATTGAACATTTTTCATAGTTAAAATAACATTATGCAATGTTGAATTTAAACAACTCAGTTTCGTAGTAAAATAAAAAAATTATTATGTTAAATTAACTTTGAATTTCATTAAATCAACATTGACTAGTGTATACAAAACATTTCTACATTTTAAATTAAGATTGCTAATAATTGTTCCACGAATTTCAAAAATTACAAAAGTATAAGAAATTCTCATTGAGTTTTTCAAAAGTTTTCGTATAAGCTAAGAGGTTTGAAACTTTTGAAAAATATGGTTTAAGATCTACTGATGATGTGGCGTTAGCAACAAATGTTTGTAAATAAAATAAATATTAAAAAAAATAAATATATAATAGAAATCGTTTTTATTAAATTTTTATGGGTTATTTAATTAAAGGCATCATTTTGAACCAACAAACATTTAGTGTTATTTTAATATGAATATCGGTTTAATTTTAAAAGAATTTCATATTAGATTAATCATTGAATCTTATTAACTTAACATTATAATTACTTACATATTAAATGAATTTCATGCTGAAAACATATTCATTCAATATGTAATTTATGTTGTTTCAATCTGAATAAATTTTGATTCAACAAGATTCGTCATTTTATTTTAATTTGGGGCATATTTTTATTCAATTAGACTCGCATGTTATGTTGACATGTGCTAGCAGCAAGTTATCGTAAAGTCATGTTGATTTAACACGAAGCGACTATGAAGCAAAATCTTTAACGAAAAATGTAAAATCAATCTTGTTTTCGCTGGTTTTACATTGTGTATTTTTCAGTATGTTCATATTAAAATCAGGCCCTACACAGGCGCCAATTAATTCGGGGTTTACTTATATTTATATAATTAAGGAGCTCTACAAAAGTGCCTATTGTTCAATAATTCATGAGAGCTTATCAAGCAAACCCATCAAAATCAACGTCGGAGTTCGTCAAGGCTGTGCTTTATCTCCACTATTGTTTAACTTGGCGAAGCTATAAAGCTCTCCATGGATATGCAGCAAAGCAAGCTTATGGTACGCTTAAGAAATTCTGGAGATCACAAAATATCTCAACTCCCACCAAAGTCAAGGTTTTTAACAGCAATGTAAAATCTATCCTTCTATAAGGATGCGAAACATGGAATATATCGAGTGGCGTAATGAGTACTGTGCAAGCTTTTGTAAACCGTTGTCTCAGGCGACTAGAATATTCTGGGCAGCCACGATTTAAAATCGAGATTTGTGGACTAGAAAAAGTCAGGTAGTTTTTAATCCCAAGTGATTATTATTTTTTGGCTAAAGTTCGTAACATTTTTAGTCAGAAAGAATTGGAAATGAGATAATATTCCAAAGGAAGAAGGAAAAATTTTAACACTAATTAATTACAACTTACACGACAGAACAGAAACAACGTTGTTTTTCGGGAGCCGCTACACTCCCATCATCTTTCTTTCGTTGGCTTTGAGTATACGCTTGAGTAAAATTTAGTTTGCTAGGGCACACAATTAGAATGTCAACTAATGCTATAATTAGAGACTCCGTCGAATATAACCCTCAAGGCTCTTGGAGACCTGGTAGACCTGCAGATTCTTGGACATGACCAATTGAGAACCAGTTGCATGAGGATGGTGTATCCTGAAGTGAGATGAATTTTTTTAGTGTAATGATAAAATACAATGGAAAACATTTTTTGCGGCCACATGATCCACTGGAAATTAAATGATTAAATATATACCAGTGTATCTATCCAGTGGTCAACTCAATCGACCGCATTCTGTATTTGCATAAACATCGTACGATAAAACACAAAAACAAAAAACACTCTTAATAAACAACTTAAAACTCTGTCTCATTTCTATGCAAAAGCAAATTGGACAAACACACGTGCACACTTTGTTTATTTTTCAACTTGAAGGTGATACCTGCAAGTGTGATAAGTGTGCATGTGTTAGTAGCAACTTAAAACTCTTATAGCTCATTAAATATCGAATAGATTTATATAAAATTAAGATTGTGCTCATCTATGTAAAAACCCGCTTAAAACATATAAATCTTTTCAAAATCGGTTCAGTATTACGGCCGTAAAAGCGACCTAAAAAACGTGTTTGCTTATTAATAATATAGATACTACGCTTTTCTGACACTCTTCTAAGAGTTAAAAAAAAGTGCCAGTCTCAATCTCATACCCAGCGTAGAACCTTTACGATTTCGGCATTCACTTCTCAATCAAGTTTGGACATTTCTGCATTAACCTGTGCACGTATGAAGCAAAACAACCCTTTTCTTCTTCAATTTTTAACAGTAAAGATATAGTGGTGTTATAGGATACTTTGCAGATTGGTTGCCAGGTAATGTGACTGTGATTGTGTCTGTGTGGCGATGTTAGGCTGTTGTAAAGAAACAATGAGCTTGTGTCAAGTCACAAGTCACGTAAGGCTTCGGTAAGGAATTTCGTAGTCTCGCTATCATAAATATTTTTTCTATAAACATTTTTACTTGTTTATTCTTGTAAGAAGGCATGTTGTTATTGTGGTGTAATGTATGGATTTCCTTTTGCAATTTTTTTCGTCCTCTTCTTCTTCTTCTTTTTCTTCTTAACTCCTTTTTAGTCATTAGAGTTTCTTGTGTACTCTTTTATTTCTTAGTTTCATGCACGTTAATTAAATGACAACCCTTTTGTGTATTTTAGTCATTGAATATTGACTGAGACTGGGCGTTAAGAAGAAAAAACAGAACGAAAAAAAATGTCAGGCTAAGATTTGGTTTCAAGTTTATATTTATTTTTTTCTTCTTGCACAATTCGTTTTGCTTTCGTACAATTGATATTCTAATAATCCTGCAAGTCACGCTTCAAAAGGTTCAAGTTCAATAATTTTTGCTTTCAACATTCATACGTGTTGGCTCGATATGAACAAAGTGAGTCGCCGTGTTTTCCATTACAATTTTATATTAATATGTTTTTTTTTTGTTATATTTTATTTTGTCTTTAGAAAATTTTCTATATATAAAAGTTTAAATTGCGTCACCATGCAATTTGAAATTAAACGTAAAACAAAGAAAAGTTTAATTAGGACCACCATCATACAAACATAAGACACGCATACATGGCTTTTAAGGTCGAGTCAGAGTGCAACACACAAACACACACGTACACAACAACAATAGGAACAACAACAGCAACCAGAATACCAGCAATGACCAGAGTATTCCTTACGGTTAATGATTATAACAGGTCAGCACTTTTTAACACTCGTGTAGTGTAAAATGTTACAACTACCACAACTGTCATTGCAAATATAACTTCAGCTACCACCTCTGATACAACTGCTGATTTAACCACTGCAATTAATGCTACTGAGAAAGAACAGTTTTCAAAGGAATGATTTCATTTGAAAGACTAGATTTAAAAAAAACTTTTTTCATTTAAACTCAAACGAAACAAAATCGAAATTATGGACAAAAAGTATGAAAGCAATAAAGCTTTCAGCACGATCGCTTATTTGAAATATTAGCACAGTCGGAAATTCTAGTTCATGAAAAGTAGTCCCTTTCATTTTTCCTGCTCGCATTCACGAAATATAAAAATAAAAACATTACATCTGACACTCAGGCATATTGTTTATAGCGATCGAAATACTTTTGATTGCGTACTCACAATTCCAAGTTTTATTTTGCAACATAAAACATTAATATCGTTGCTTCAAACTTGTTTTAACATGAAAATATGTTTTTAAGTTTAAAAAAAAACAGGCTAAACTAGTGAGCAAATACGTATCAGACACTCCTAAAAGTATGCTCACTGCGAACAATCTATTTAAAAAAACTTAGTTAAATCTACTTTAAAAATTACAACTGGTTTGATTCCGCATAAATTTTCCGTTTTTTGTTTTCTGTGAAATGATTGTGTTTGTCTACAAAATAAAATAAAAAATAACAAAGTTAGGTTAATTGAATGTCGTCGTCACAAATATTTTTTAAGGAGAATAATTTCACTGCGATTTGGTGGGAACTATCGATTATACATTTTAAAAGAAATTTAAATATGTCAGCCCTCAAAATTTAAAGTTGTTGTCTACTTTTCCTAGACTTTTAAAATGACCAGTGACAATAAAATACAGAAACAAAAACATTGAAAATAAATCACTTGCAAAGAATGAATGAATTATTTTTTGTGTACAATTCCTTAAATACTAAGCAGAAGAGCAGCTCTGTCTCATTGTTGTTCTAATTTTTTTCGAACTTATTTGTTCTAAAGTAATTGATATTAACACAGCATTTACACATGAAAGTAAATGCCTAAAAGTTGCAATGCACTCAGACTTCTTTTTAGCTTTCCACTCCGCTTTCAGCGATATTTTCATGAAAGTAATTTTTTTATGTTTTCTGAAAGTAAAATGACAAAGAGTCAAACTATGTTGCCCTCCTATAAGACTTATACCAATCATCAGGATTGCGGCAAAATTATAATTGCAAATTTAAATTATTTTGTGAATATATTTAAAGAATTATTAAATTTTTTCGTCAAATATATATAAATAGGACAATTTAAGCATTTTTATAGCAATAATCTCATAAAAATATTAACAATAATAATTATTCCCAACTATTGCCCCTTAAATTTTGGGTACGTGATAATATTGGTAACTCTAATGAGCAAAACAATAAAACCGGAGGCAAAATTAACTCATTGAAGTAGGAGTATATCAGTTTTTGCAATTCTTCCCTTCGACGACATTTTTTAAAATGAACTTTCACTTTCGTTTGAAAAAGAACAAGCATTTTCATGACAGTCATTTATCGTTAAAGTTTTTATTTATAATACGTACTATATACAAATTTCAAGAAAGTACTTTCGTGTTTAAGGGCAACGAAAGCTAAAGTTCTCAAAATTTTTGTTCAGAAAGAATTGAACATGTGACAACATTTCAAAGAAAAACGAAACAATTTAACGTCAGTCAGTTCTTATCTAAAGCCCGGTACTCTGTTTAAAATTTCAAGCGAAATGTTGACATAATCCATATAAAAAAAATTGACATGAAATATTAATGAAAAAATGTTGCAAAAGTTGTACTCTGTTCGAATCGCGAAAAATTTATGAAATGTATCTGGCATAATTTTCTTGCCATCTTTGAAATAGTGTGACTGGCATTTATTTCGCGCGAAATATTGACAATTGATAAAATTTTTTCTGTAGCTTTTTTTACTTTTAAATTTCTGTGTCAAAAATTTCTTTAAAATAAAATGTATAAAGTCATAATAAATACTAAAAAAATAAGTAAATTTACTGAAATGAAGAAGCGTCTACTGATATCAGCAGTAAAAAAAAGAAAATTTATTTGGGATAAGTAAGTCCCAAAAGTTTTAAAGGCATCCGGAAAACCATAAAAGAATCTTGGAGGAAAATCACTGATGAAATAGGAAAACCTGGTAAGATTTTAAGTTTATATATACGTATGTACATATTTACTATATGCATTTTCCATAGATGAAGAATATAGGCAAAGCTGGAAGAGCATTCTCGACAGCAAGCGCTATTATAAGCAAAGTGTTCAAGAAGTCTGGAAGTCGTTTGTTACTTGTAAAATTTTTCACGTGAAATAATCAATGTTGCTGAAAATTATACACAACTTCGAACAGGCTTAAGTGTTTCGGGACTTCAACGACTTCAACAGGTTTTCATTAAGTCATTTCTTGAACGATTTTTATTTTGAAGATATAAACTTTCTGTACATGTATCAACGATTTTAAGTTGATCAATCTTTTGTAAAACTGACAAAACAATTTTTGAATTTTAACTGAGGCGACACTTTGTTTGAATATTTATTTTTTAGTTCATTTTAAAAGTGTTTTAATGTTGATTAAATTAAGACTACAAGTACATTTTTGTATTTTAAAATTAAATAGTACACACAAATACATAAAAGGTCAAAAATATTAAATTTTAAATCTACTTATAAGATTGATTTGATACTTGATATACCAATAACAAAGGAGCAACATTTTTTTTTATAATAGTTCTACGAAAGATTATTTACATATCTACAGAAGGCTTAACTTCACTTCTTGTCAAAACCGTTTAAAAATAAATACCGCTTTAAAAATAACTTAGTTGGTATTTTTTATCGGTCGGTGATGTGTCAAAAATTTTTTTATCGATAACTTTCGAATTTCAATTAAAAAATTCAAAGGTGATTTCCTCAACAATATTTACACAAGTCACACAAAGTGATGAAACGTAACGTAGTTTTCCATACGTACTGACTAGGGTGATCGATTATTCGACATTTTCCAGAACCCGATTTTCGAATATATGAAATTTTGAAAAACCCTGTTACGGTTTTTAAAATTCAGCAAAACCCGGTCAACCGGTTTTTTTTTCTTAAGAAAAGTTTTGATTTTTATTTGCTTTATTCAAAAAAGAGTTAGCAATTCATGTAAATACTATAAAATAATATCAAAATTAAGGGTTAAGCATAAAAATAAGCTTCATATCATTCATATCATAGAGTTTTGGATTGATTATGGTTCGTCAAACTAAATGTTCACGGACACCTACGATCAAAAACCCACCCTTTGTTACTCTTGTAAAAAAAGTATTAAGTTGTTCTGTCCAAAAGTAAATAAGTCTCTATTTTATAAAAAACAGATTAAAGAGTTGCAAGGAATACTCTATTATTATTGACTTTATAACGTGTTTAGCTTCTCCTTTAAATTAAACAAAAGTTTGGTTACGTCGTTACTCGGCGCAAACTCCTTTGCTTCATTTATGAATGAGTAGTTAATAAAGTTGACGCTTTTGGTGAATTTTCCAGCTCTGAGATATAGTATAAAAGCATTCAAACCTTTTAGGCGAAGTTCATTTGTAAATTTTAGGTCTACAATGGATGTCAAATCTGTAGTTTCATATCAATTGGCCGCAACAAGGCCAATTTACTTCGCCCCTTCTACCACCTCATAAGATATCGCCATAGTAAAAAACACCTAGAACTTTTACATTGAAACAATAATAATAATTGGATAATTAACAGAAAACGTTCGTCTCAGTTTTAATATAGTAAAAAGTAATTTTATTTGAAAAATATGAAAATTTTTTGTTAAAAACCGGACTATTCGACATTCGAAAAATCAACATTTTGAATAAACCGACAACCGTATCGTAGAAAATCCGGTTTTAAAACCGGGTTGAAGATCCTGGTCGATCAACCTAGTACTGACACTTTAAATATATCAAGCGTAGCTGCTTTAAAATAGAATTCATTTTATTCTAAACACTTACATACATATATTATTATTCTGCTACTCTTAGTCGCAGAAAGAAAATGATCATAATTCAATAAAATTTTATTATTTTCTTTTAATAAAACTTTATGATTTGATTAACGAAAAATAAAACTAAGAGGAAAAAACAATAATAACTCAATAAAATTAATGAGAAACTTGTAGTCACTGTCGCCGTTTTCTTTGTGAGTTTGGTTTCTCTCAGAGTGTTTTTCGGAGGACGTTGCAGCCATGTTCTGTTTCATCATAAAATCGCTTTTGAAACGAAAAATTTGATACAAATTCACCATGAGTGCTAATGATGCGAGTATCAACTTTTTCTGTTCTTTTCAAAAGTTATTGCAGGCGCTACGAAAGCTTTTTTATTGGAACAAAATTTAGCTTTCTTGGCTTCTAAGTGAACATTTTTTTACTTTAACATTTTCTTCATGTTCAAACAAAAAACCCATTAAGAATAAAGTCTTTGTTGCAACTGCTCTGCCACCCCAATGTACGGCTGCAACACCCTCTGACAAAACTTAATATCTCGATATTTAATAATACTGAGAGAATATAAATGAAAGGGAAGCATTTTTTTAGTTGCTCGGTGTCGTACCGTGTCAGACGGTTGCACTTTTAAACAGTATCACTAACAAATGGCATTTTGTTAAGGTCAGCACAATAGTATTTAATTAGTTGTGCTTAAGCATACATACACGCACACCCACCCACTCCCCCTCACAATTACATACAAATATATAACTTACATCACAACCAATGTGTGTGTTGGCAACTTGCGTTGCAAATATGAAATAGTTTTCATTTAGTTGCTTAAATATAGTTTGAAGTGTTTAGTCATCAATCACATCACATGCAAAAGAAACAAAAAATGTTTTTCAAATATGAACCCCAAGATATCTTCGTAACAGTCTGTTCAGCTCTTAATCATGCGAGTGCACGAACGGGTGTCCTGTGTGCCCCTGTGTGTGTCTGGAAAAAATTTTAAAGGTTTTTTTTGTTGCCTGACTAATTAGGAATTGTTTAGACAGTTTTTGTCCGTGCATGTGTTTCATTCACACAATAACAGACTGCATGTATTTGCTAATCACATTATTACCTTGAATTGAAAGAAGTAATATTAAAACTGTCAGGAGAGACAGGAAGGTGATCGGCCATTTACTCACTCGTGTAGATTGCACAAAATTAAAAAGGGGGAGTACTCCCTTTTTCAAGTTTGTTTCTTTGAAATTCAGTTCTTTTATTTACTCTTTTCTTGATTCCTTTTCAATTGTCTGCATTCTGTAGACATTTTCGCCCACTCATTGACGTTTAATTTTTAATTTACGGTGAGTGGAGTGTCGTGTGTGTAGATGTTTGATTTAATTTCTTTCCGGTTTCGCTTTTTTCCAAGAAACGAAAGGAAGTGATGGCAGCCTATATGAAGAAATATGTACATGAAAATGAGGCATGTGTGTGGGCTGCAAGTATGTACTTTTGTTTTTTGTATGCCAATATCCTTTCCAGCATCTACCCTCTTCACCCATAGTATTTCACGAGAATAAGAGAATATTTTCTTTTGAGAAAATATTTTATATAGATAGACTTAAGCCGATATTAGTGTCACTATTTGGGAAGAGTTGATGAAGTTGTGCCTTTTGCATTAACCCTCGTCAGACATCGGGAAAAAACGGAAAACGAGATATTATTTCCTTTCATAACTATTAATACATAATTTCTTTGAACTGGTTCAAAGCTTTAATAATTTTACAATAGAATGGTTTGAATTTATTATAAATTTTTAATAAAAAAATCAATTTTTAAGTTCAAAATTTGAGCGCAAGTCAAAGCAACTGCTTTTCAACATATATTTTTAATTTGTGTAAATATATTATTATTATTTTTTAAAAACAGTACAAAATTTCTAAAAAAAACAAAAAATATAATTTTTTTTGTTATAATTCATTAACTTTGTATTGATTTGAATAATAGGAATTTTTTGTCAAGCAATAAAAAATAATTTCCTTAGTTCCTAGTTTCCTTAAATACGCAGATGAATGCACTAGTTTGCAAATATACTTAGTAGTGATGTAACGATTTAACGTATCCATATTCGCGAATATTCAACAAATTCATGCGCGTATTTTGTGGATATTAATAATGCGAAAAATACAAAAAGAGTTAATGAATACCAGAAAAATGCAACATAAAAGTAATAAGTTTTAATAGTTTTTAGAACAACACATTTGAAATTAAAATAAAATTATTCTTTTAGTGAACTAAAAAATATGCTTAAAATATATTGATCTTGTAAGCTTCTTCCACAACTAATAATAAAAATGAAGTTAGCTCCTTTTCCTTCATATCCTGTTAAATTAATAAAACAAACTTCAGTATATATATATTTAACTTAAAAAATTTGAAGTTTCCCAACGTTTTCTCCTTCAAGTCCATTACGATGCGCTGTGTAATTAAGCACTGCACCACTAAACAAACTCCCCCGGAACACTTGGCGGTGATGCGACTAAATAAACTAAATACTTGGTAAATTGTGTACAGTAATACATAGTTTATTTTCTTTCTGTTATCATTCTCAAATAGGCTGGAGGGCAGCTAATAAATTATTATTAGTCACATATTATTTAAAAAATGTGGTTTTTCATAAACAAACCCACCCCCACCCCCACCATAAAACTCAACAAAGACTTTTAACTACAAGATCGTAAAAAAATTGTGTACCATTAACATTAAATAAATTTCACACTAAATTTAAACTTTAATATCCGCTCAATAGCCGCCCAATTTATTTAAACAATAACCAATTAAACTTTGACGGAAGGAATTGAAATGCTTCAGAAAAACACCACAGAAATTAAATAATGAAAAAAGAAAACTGCTACTTGAAATATGTTACAAACCCTCTGACAGATTTATGTTACCCTTCTTTGAACATGTGGCTAGCAAAGCTGACTAATAAGAAAGAAGTACACACATTGTTCGAAAACAATACAACAAACAAGCTTTAACCAAAAACACAAAAAAGGAATAAAATTCCAAGAAATATATTTTTTTTTGTTTGCTTCATTTATTATATTTTTGTATTTTGTTTTATATTATTTTTGCAAACCATTGCTGAAACCGGAAGGAAAAAGTCTAGCACTCAACACAAAAGCATACTCGGTACTCATATGAGTAAGTGTTCACTAACACACAGATGCATTTTGATATTTGTTAAAGTGTGTGCATCTGTGGTTTAAAGGAAGAACAGCAGTAAAAATAAAATATATATAAAAATAACTAGGTACATGTAGTACGAGTGGATAAAGTACATGTGTTGCCTTGTACGAAGGCGATCGGAGAATTAACTGGACCAGCAAACAGCTGGTAGCTCCATAGACTCAGATATAGTAGGTTCAACTCCTTCTAAGGCCCCGAGTTTTTTGCAGGACAGAGTTATTCCGTTTGCAATAAAATTAAAATAAAAGAAAATATTATGAACTGAAAGAAAATAATACAAATAAAACTTAAATAACATAAAATAAAGTCAAATAAAATATAATATGTATAATGAACATAAAATAAAATCCAAAATAAATTAAAATGAGAAAAGATAAAATAAGCGAAAAAAGTAATACAAAAAAATGAAAAAAAAAATTAAATAAAAATATATAGTAAAATAACATCAAATTAAATAACATAAAAAAATTAAAAGTAAAATAAAATTAAAAATATGTTAAAATTAAAAGTATATATGTAAAAGTTAAATAAAATCAAATAAACTAAAGATGTATTAAACAATAGTATAAAAATAAACCAAATAAAAAAAAAGTAAATATAAAAGTAAATTAAACAAATTTAAAATAAAATTAAATGAAGTCAAATAAAGTAGGAAAAAATAAAAAATAAAATAAAAAATAAAATTTTTTAAAATTAAATAAATTAAATTGAATTAAAAAAAACTCATATGTACATTTAAAAATAAATAATGTAAGAAAAGAAAATAATACGAAATAAATAAAATAAAAAAAAATAAATAAAAATCGAGAGTAAAATAATAGTAAATTAAACGAATTAAATTAAAAAAAAAAACTAAAAATAAAAAATCAAATAACAATAAATAAATACTAAGACTACAAATATAAAAATAAAATAATCTAATATAATAAAAAACAATAATATAGAAATAAACCAAATAAAAAACAAAATTATATAAAGGAAAATACTATAAATAAATTTAAAATAAAATTTGAGGAAGTAAAGTAGAGTCGAATAAAAAAAGAAAAAATAAAATTTACTAATTTAATAAAATTTAAAAAATCATATAAAATAAAATAAAATTAAATTTAATAAAATAAGTCATATGTATGTAAATATAAAATTGGAAGGAAGAAAAATTAAATAAAGTACAATAAAATAAACTAAAATAATAAAGAATGTTAAGTAAAATCAAGTAAAATAAGTAAAATAAAATAATATAATGTGGAATGAAATAAAAAAGTAAAGCAAAATAAAAGTGAAAAATAAATTGATATGAAGTAAGATTAAATAACAAAAGTTAAATAAAAAAGTAAAATAAGCCAAAATAAAAAATATGAAAACATAATTAAAAATAAAAGTGAATATAATATAATAAAAGTAAAGTAAAATAAAATAATTCAAATAAAAAAAATAAAATAAAACAAATTACCGTAAAATAAAATTTTAAGCAATAATTAAAAAAAAACGTAAAAGAATTCGTAATGAAGGTAAATTTCATAATAAAATAAAATAATAAATATTTATAAAAAAATAAAATAATTTTTAAAAACTTTGAAAGAAGATATTGAGGCAATCTCGATTAATAAATTTATAAAATAAAATAAAATAATCTGAATCATCATAAAATAAAATGAATTAACGTAAAATAAAAATTAAAAAATCGTAAAAAAAATTCATAATGAGGTTAAATTTAATAATAAAATAAAATAATAAAAATTAAAAAAAATAAAATAAAATAATCTGAAGCAATATAAAATAAAATTATTACCGTAAAATAAAAACTTAAACAAAAATACAAAAAAAAAAATAAAAAATGTATAAAGAAGATAAATTAAATTACATAATAAATTCAAATAACGAAATAGCGAAATAAAGCAAAACCAAAAAAATGTAAGTCTAACTAAAGAAATAAAATTTAATAAGATAAAATAAATATGAAAATTAAAATAAAATAGCATTGCAAAACAAAATTAAAAAAGTTAAAGTAGATTATATTAAATAAAAAGTAAAAAAAAATTAAATAAAGTAAAATAAAATTAAGCAAAACAAAATAAAATAAATTAGAATAAAATAAAATAAAATGAAAACAATATATTACACAATAAAATAGTAAAATGGAATAATACAAAACAAAATTTATTAAAAAAAATGTATATATGAAATAATATAAAAGTATATTAAATAAAAATTAAAATATAAAAAATATAATGTTCATTCATATTCATAAAAAAAATATATACTAAAAAAATATTGAGCTGAAAAGAACTACGAAATAATAAATTCGAAGAAAGAAAATAACAACAAAATTTGAAATAAAATTGTTAAAAAAAACAAAACTGTAAGTGCTGCGCTGTTTCTTAGCTGTAATAGTTCTATGCTTTTCCTGACTTTTTCCAAGAATGTCAATCCTATATTTGACTAGTTTTCTTAGAACCGCCCGCGTAACTTTAGCAATTACTCAGTAGTACGTGTGTAGATTTCTGTTGTGTTTTGTTCATAAAACAAGTGCAGAATTGTATATTTTTTTTGTGCTCTATTTTTATGAGCTCACTGTACTGTGAGTTCTCTGAACTTTTTCCTCATTCATTCATTTTAAAGTAAAAAAGGAAAAAAATTAATGAAAGATAGAAGAAAAAACTCCCTCGCTTTTTATTGTACAATTTGGTGTGTTTTGTTTATTTAGCCTTTGTTGTGGAGCAAAGCAGCTAGCTGCTGGCGTTGTCGTCGTCACTCCTAATGCAGCTACTGTGTTCCAATCGTACATGTTCCTGAAACTGCTGCAATCGTTGTGGTTGTTTTTAGTCATGAATTACCACTTATTCTTCTACGGTTTTGTTTTGTTGATTTCTACTCAAATGTTTTTTTTTGTTCTTCCTCGATTTATTTTATTTTTTCTTTTTTATTTTAATTTTTTATTTTATATTATTTTTTATTTTTTTTTTTTGTAAAACGAAAAATATATGAATCAAGGACTATGAATGAGAGTTTGTTTGAATGAATGCCTAAATTATGGGTTTATGAATGAATCATTCTTTTATGAATGAAAAATATCAAGACAGATTTTTCATAGTAATATTGCATAAAAGAAGTTGTGTCTCTATTACGGATTACATGGGAGTTATTTATTTTTATTTTAAAGAGTATTGTTTAACCCTTTATGGCTACTGTAGCAGATGTGTGACAATAAATAGTTTCATAATATTATGGTTTATTTGCAAACTCATTTACATGTTTCTAAAATTTACATGCGACTTACACTGACCAGAAAAGTTGTGACACGTGTAATGCACTTGAAAAGCGGTGTGCTGCTCTCTCCTTGTATAGATCTTAAGTTGAAAAACTTTTCTTTGAGCCCTTGGAAATTTTCCCATATCCGATTTCTTTCTTCATAGCATATCACCAACAATTTGCTTAATCTAAAAATTACTTTGGATTAATAAAGTATTGAAGTTATTCCACAATCGAAATTTTTATTCCTCGACTAAATAAATGAACAAAGTTCTGCAATTAATAGAGCAACGATTAAATAATTGAATAAATTAGTGTTTACATGACTGAAGAAATAAATTCGACGAATTCACTTGGATGGCAAACGATATCTTTAGCTTTAGTCGTAAAACTTTAAATATGTTTTTAATTAAATTGAACAAAAGTTCTCTTCTTTTCTATAAAGTTTTCCACTCATACAATTCAATAAATTCAAATACTAATAAAAGCTTATGATTATTACTGCCTGCTGTGCCTGTGAATTACACGCATTTAATAAAATTCAAACAAAACTAATTTCATGAATTTATAGAAGTAAATATATAGTTTTCAATTGATAAACTTTAATAAAGGTTTTATCAAAATCTAATTATATTTAGCTAAATTCATTAATAAACTATTCTCATGACTTCATATCCTGTGTTAAGTGAAAATATACGTTCTTGTGGTGTGAGCTTGATTATACAAGGATTTTGTAGGAAACACCCATCTCTAAAATAATAATACAAGATCTATGCAAGAAATCTACAGTAAAGAGCAAAATTTGCTTACATTTTTTTCAAGTGAAAGTAAGAGAGATATCATTATGGAAAATAGTATCACATAATGGAATACCCACTACATAAATACATATAAATGGATATAAATGAATGATCATAATGAAAATATTTATTTTTATTATTGATTAAAATCAACTGATGTGTTGAAAATGTATTCGTAGTTATTGTGGATTTAACCCACCATAAACCTACTTAACCAAAAAAAAAGAAAAAAATAATATATTATAATACTCGTACACATGAACCCCTACAGAAAATTTGTGCTTGTAAATAATATTTTTATTTGCAATTTAAATGGGCGGCATTTAACATTCCTGGCATGTAAAAAAAATGTTGCTCAGTATGACTGCACAAAACTCATTAGAATGGAGGGATTGTTTGTTGTTGGAGAAATAATTCAAAATAAACGTGTATAAATTTCCATTAAACTAACAGATTAATTTTAAATCCCTGTAAATGTTTATACTGACAATACAATTACAATATACCTGCGATATATGTGCGTGGAAAAATGGCAAAAAGGATAAAAAAACAGAGAGAAAGAGAGAGAAGAATCTTTAAATATAATGGCTGCGCTAACATTTTGTGCGTAATAATTTAAAGCTGCTAACAATGAGTTGTTAATATATTTTTGTTTTTAATTTGTGGAATTTTAAACGCATTAACACACGTAGCAAAAAATAAAAAAAAAATACATTTAAATACAAATTAACTTGCAGAGTGCAAACACTCATAAAAAAGCAATAAAAAGGACATTCAATAAAAATTATAATAATTACAATTTTTCATTTAACAGCCCATGTGTGTGCTTAAGTTTTCTTTTATAAATATATTTGAGTTTTTTTTTAATTTTAAACAATCAGTTATTTATATTTATTAGGGTGTAAACAATTTTTAAAAATTAAATAAAATGAAGCAAACTCAATTTCTTTTGGAATAACTAAGTTAATTACCTACAAAAAACACTCTTTCATTGGCAACGAAGCTCCGTGTTTTAAAGTGGGGTACACACTATCAAACATGAGTGACAGTTTTGCTCAAATTTTGGCTTTATCGACAGTGTAAACACACATTTCGTCAGTCAACAGTCAACCACAAAATGTTTGCGGTTGAGCGACAGTCAGCGGCCATATTGGTTTTTGACTGATAAAGTGTACCAAAAAGTATCATTTAAGAGATATTTTTGTAGCATAAACTACAAAAATAGGAAGCGGAAAATAATTTTTTTAAGTAATTTATATATTTATTTTATGAAATGCATGCTTGTGAAGACGAAACCATAGGAAAAGTTGTTAGATAATAAGAAAAAACTAAAATAATTCAGCAATAAAGCGCTTCCAATTTTCGTATTTTCCATGTTTGCGTGTCCAATTTTTTTCTTGAATGATGGTTTTAGTGTCGAAGATGATCGATAGTCTGGACAGTCAAAACTATCATTCAAAACTGATGAATTTTTGACCGTCACTCAAGTTCGAGTGCAATGTCATTAGAGGCAAGTATCAGCATCGCTTACAAAAAAATCAAATGCCAATATTTAAAAGAGATTCAATGCATGAAAAAAAATAAAAATTAAATGTTAAATGTCTGCTACGAGTCTTGAACTCTTGTTTTTGGACTGGTCTCTAAAACGTTAAATTGGGGTTTTCTTATATAATTTCGCTAATATCAAAAATATAAATATTGTAAATAACTTTTATATCATATTTGAAAACATAATCGATTAATAAAAACCATTGTGCCGCCGACATATTATCAGTCATCTGCCGGCGCCATACATTTTTTGTTCATCAAAGGCAAATATAAAAATGTAGGCGCTTTCTCCAAACAGTCACCAAAGTAGTAGACAAAAGTGGTGACTTAGAGACACTTGTCACCAGGTTTCGTTCAGGATAATTATTTAAAGCCAACAAGTCAAACCGTCTTTTATGAATATCGATTTAATTATTATTTTATTGTCAACCAATGAAAAAACTAACGTATAAATAAGTCAGAAAATAGAAATAAAACCCTTAAATGTTCGCTAATATATTACATAAACAATTACACCAATTGAGAAAAATACATACATATTTTTATTAGTAGCATATTTAAGAATTTGCGCACCCACACACACGTACACGCACATTTATTTTGAAAAATAAAACAATTATAATGATTTGTTTATAAATCCAGGCGTTCCTATAAGCGTTTTTGTGTGGGTGTGTCTGTATGTATTATCCCTGTAGGAAACCTGTAGAAAGCCTGGGGTCAATCAAGTGCCTCTAAATCAGCACTTCTGTCAACTCTTTTGATGACATTGTTATCAAAGCGTCTACACTTTCTTCGTTGGCTTTGATGGGCACTCAATTTTTTGAAAGCTACAATGGTATGATTCTAGATTTTTTCTGTGTTTATTGTTCTTTTGAAAATAAAGGGTATCCCAAAAATAACGCAAGGTTTGAATTTTCGGCCATTTGTGCAGTACGAATTTGACAGCTGAAAGTTTAGGGCTTGTAAGCGTTACGCGGAAGAACAATGTGTTTTCTAAAAAAAATTAAACTTAAAATATACACAAGTGGTTGAAGTAAGTTTATTGCCTTGTCCACTAATAATAATACTGAGGAAATCTAGTGAAAAGTAGCAAAAGCGAAGACTAGAATTATTGAAATGTTCTACTGAATCTCTGGTTTAAATGTACAACCCAGTCAATAAATAGTTCCAAGAACACTAGTGGATTCGCAATAACAGGGGCATGTTAAAAGTCTGTAGCACAGAGTATGTCTTTTCTATAGTTGGTTAGTGGCACGTCAATACTGAATCAATACAGTTCCATATCGACATTTCCTACAGGGATCCTTTCGTTCTCTCATAAATTTGAATGCACATTCATACTCGTAAATCATATAAAAAATGAACTAATTTAATGAAAAAACATATTTTTTGAATTTTTTCTTATGCATAAATAAATCTGTATGCATTGTGTGACAAAAAGTAATAAAACAACAAAATTAAATAATAAAATTAAAAAAAAAACGTATTTGTAGAAAATTAAATAAAACAAATACAGAGAAAATACTGCAAATATTTTTAACAATAAATGCATATTTACAGATTGAAAGTTTATTCTGGAATTATGTTCACATCAACCATACGAACCAATGAACACACACAAATAATATATTGTAGGTAATTTAATTTTGTTTTTATTTATTTATTTGCTGTTGTAGAATTTGTATTGAAATTATAACCAATAAATTAGTATTTGTTTGCAATAAAACAAAATTTAAATTACATGCATACAGAGAAGCTCGTATTTATATTGAAATGTATGATTAAAGTGACCATTTTTTTGTGTTGGCTTCTAAAAATTTACATTTATGAAAAATGTGAATTAAATACGCTAATTTTAAAACAAAAAGAGAATTTGATATACATAAATATATACTCGTAAAATCATTTATTTTTAAATTTTTCTTTTTGGTGATTTATATTTTTCTAGAGTTTATTAAAAGCCTGCTTATGTGTTTTCGCCAGATCCTGTCCTGCCAACACTGATACTGATAACTGATAACACTGATAAATTTGTTTGAAAAAATAATAAAAAATTTTCAAAAAAAATTTGATAACTCAATTACACAAAAATACAAAATTACTTAAATATATTACAAATACATTGAAAATATAGATTTAAGTAATTTTGTATTTTTGTGTAATTGAATTATCAAATTTTTTTTTTACAATTTTTTATTTTTTTTTTCAAACAAATTTAGAATAAGTTTTTATTGGTTTGTGAAAACAATAACTGCTATTATAAATTTTTAATTAAATATATCCTGAAGAAGCTTTCCATTGAGAAAGCGAAATATCGGATTAAATAAATTATTTATATATATTTTCTGTACCTAAAGCTTGAAGAAATTATTTAATAATATTTAATAAAAAGGTCGAATAAATCAGAATAATTTTTATTTATATTTATTTTTATTTTTTTTTATTCAAATGATTACCACAAAATAATATTAGAAGATACCCAAATTTGCAACCCATTGGAAGCCAAGCTAGGAAGATTATTTAGAGATTAGGTCTACTTCGATCCGTTCGGTTTATTTCTCTGCTCTCAGTTGAAAATTAGGTGTTGCATGCGCAGCGGAAATATAAACAAAATGTTTTAGAGAGCAAAAAATACTCTACAATTTTGAAAAAGTTATGATGCAAAACTATTTGCACAAGATTGTGCATATTATTCTTCCTTTTATATTTTATTCGAATCAATCTCTGTTGTGGATCCTATAAAATTATGTCGGATTATTAAAGACATTAAAAGAAATATTTTATTACCACATCATCAGAAATCAGTAAGAATGCAAAAATTATTACCAATTATGTCAGACTTCTCCTAAATAAAAGTAAAAGAATCTACTGTGAAATTCAATTACTTAGCAATAACAACTGGTCCACAATTATATAAATTCATTTGTGCTAATGGATCAACATATAAATATAAAAAATTGTATCTTGATATATTTCTATTAGATATTGTTTTTTTTTGTGTAATTCATCATACTTTTAAATTTATTCAAGGATTTTTTAATACGTATGCTTGATTGTAGTGTCTCTTTAAAGAACATAAATAAATTTCATGTGTTCGCTAAGCTTCACCTGCTATTGAGATTTCGTTATTGCTTGATTTTATCAGAATGAATTTTTATAGTTTAGAACAATAAATATTTAAACATTTCCTTTAAGCAAAGCAATAATTTCAAACAACATGAGCATAAAACTCGTATGTTTAATAATAAAAAATATGAGCAACAATAATATAAATAAATAAAATACTCATACATACAATATAATTATGTTTGCTTAGGTGTACAAATGTACGGGGGCAGTGTCAAGAGTCATTACAATGTTTTAAGTGTCAATAGGCGGTTGTGGGGTTAAGGCGCTTACAGTTATTTTGAGTTAACAAATAGTCCATTTATGATTTAAATTATTATTTTGCAGCCACAGATTCATAGAGACCGGACTGTGTAATAATGAAACGCTGATGTCAGCAAAGCTCGCACAATATTGTCCTTTTATAGAAACTCAGAATTAAAAACAATATGTATTCACTAAGAATGTGTGGCGTTGTTTCTCCCTCCTCCAGGCATTAACAATGCAAAAGGTAGCAAATCTAATTATTACGCCGAAAACGACGCCATATAAAATCAGTGACAAGTAAGTGATGGTCATTACCATTTAGTTGTAAGTCTTTATGGTATAGGAAGTGTTTAACCATTAATTTGGCTTCCCTCATAAACTTACTTTGCTGTTACTAGTTCAACACTTCGTATTACAAAATTGAGTGCAACACAGCTCCGATCCCATAAGGGGAACATTGGACTTCCTCCAACACAGTTTTGTATTCTTCACATTAATATGAAGGGTACTGAGTGCTGGGTATCTTGAATATGGTACTCTTAATTCCATTCACCAGCTATTTCAGTGGGTCACAAGATTATAAGCCAGGATCGAAATGCCCATGAAAGGAGGGATTCCAGAGCTACTTGGGAATCGAGAAAAAAATTTAAATTAATGTCATTTACAACCTTATCTTAATTTGCTGGACTTTCTCTCTAAACACCGCAGTGTATTTTCCTGTGGATACTAATACCACAAGTGTGCGGTCCATGACCTTCCGCTCAATCTCATTCTTTGGGTTTGTATCCTTCCTTGATCATCAACAGTCTATATTTATTTGTGCGCTTAATTCACTTTAGCCGATGCTTGGCCATTTAATGGCAATGACGTTCCAACAGATACTTCCAAACCGTCATTATACAGTGTTTTTCACGAATAGTCCGAAATACCCCACCACCTACGAATCCAGAATAAGACTGGCACACCCTACTTGCCTACACTTTGCACTGTATTAATGAGAATAACGTTTCAAAAATTACGATATCAACGTGGAAGAAACCCATCATTCTGAACAGCGTGAAATATTTGGCGGAACAAACATTTTATGTGATATTTTCTTCATTTTAAGTGGAAGGACCAAATCAAATAAAACAAACGAATGCTTTTAGATTATATTTTAGAAGAAACTTTTTTTTCAATATCCATTTTGACAAGCCCTCGCAACAAAATGTTAATTTTCTAAAGTGAAACTTTATGAACATGATTATTATTGTTGCTATAACAGTTGATGTTACTGTTGCCATTGTTATTGTAGTTGCTGTTGTTGCTATTAGAAAATGCATACGTCTGCATTATTATAAAACAATTGGCAATTGAAATTACTTCCGTTGGTTTTTATCCATTTTAATCCTTTTATTATATGATCTCTCACACACACAAATGTAAAGGCACACACACGCACACACATTGGGTACATGAACGCACGCACTCAACTATTCTATTACTTGTACTCTTTCCCCAGCATAAAATTGAAAACACTTACATGAACACATATTGGTTGGGTTTTAATAATGCATCCACTATCATAAATTTCCATGTGTGTGTATCTCTACACACACACAAATATACAATCAGAAATTGATTAATATGCATTCAAATATTGTTATAAAATAGTATATTTGATACATATTTTTAATTGTTTATACTGTGTTTTAGAAGGAAATTGTACGTGTGTATTGAATGCTTGTGAAATAAAATAAATAGAGCAGATTAGATCAAAATAAAAGCGGATTGAAAGAAACAGCATTTGCTAATTTTCGTCCTTATGGCTTAGATATGGCAAAGAACCATGGCTAGGAAGTAAGTATTCTATATTTGCTCGTAAGGAGAAGAAGTTCCTGTGCTTAATTTGAAAAAAAATATCTAGTGCTTTGCTCCACAATAATTCTATATTCATTATGGCCAAAGCCTGCACAACTCTCTGGCATCTGGTAAAAATGTTTGCACACAACAAAATCTCTACAGCTCCTTTAGACTGACGTCGACCATATTGCAGAAATCAAGTTTATGTTTACCGCCAGCGATACGTTTTCGCTATGTGATACCACCAGGAGAAAGTTTTTTTTTAATTTTTAAATATGTTTCACACACCTAAACAGTTGCTTACGATAATATCGCACATCCTGCATTTTAAAAGTTATTACCAAGTTCCGACATTTTAAAAATTTTATGTTATCGGTTGGGCGATACAATTTTGAGAGATAAAATAAGATAAGACTTCAGAAATAAAATAAAGTTCAGGTCATTGGTTTGCGAAATTGGAGCCTTATCTTCCACTCAAGACGGAATTTACTACTACAATATAATCAAGAATAGGTGGTGTTACATGGGGATGTATCGATACGTCTTTTTGCCGATACGATACCGATAGCGATACTCCAAAAAATAACAATGATACCGATACCGATAAGCATGTTGAATTAAAAATCAAGGAACATTTTACGCAACACAAGTAGAGTGATTTTTTTTTATTATTAAAATTGACATGAGTAAGATTTTTCTTTAAATAACAAAGTATGTATTCTCAAATTTTGCGGAGAAATACGATTTCGCCAGTCTGGGCCCGTTTACATTATGCAATTTTTGTCGCTGCAATTCTTCCTTTGTTGGGAGAGGAGGGAGAGGAATAAGAACTGGCACTCCATTTGAACGAGACCTGCAATGGAAAATAGTCTCTCAGATACGACAGAATTTAAAAACTTAAGTTCTTAAAGGTCAAACCGATTTCAATAAAATTTAAGATTGTGCACATCTATGTAAAACCGTTTTAAAAACATATAAATATTTCCAAAATCGGTTCACTATTACAGACGTAAAAGGCATCATAAAAACAATTGACTTCATCACAAGATTTTAACAAAATCTGCCAAAAAATCTCGTAGTACTTAGCGATGCAATTACTGGTTTCCCTAAATTGTACTGAAAAATACTACTCTGTTCAATAACATTTAATTGAAAGGTGTGCTCGACAGCTATTTTGCTTTGGAATGAAAATTTTTTTATGGAGTTTGACACTTGAAAAGAAAAACTCCAATCAACTGTTTTTGGTATGGATACGAAAACTTGAAAAATGTCATGAATAGCACAGTGTGAACTTTGATAGAGATTTCAATTTAAATCTACTAGACTTTGTGCAGGTGTAAATGCATGATATCGAATAATATTTGTAAAAGCTACGAGTCCAACAAGGTTTTCCATGCCCATAGCTGATGTCCTTCTCTATGATTTTTACATACATCGCTTAGTAATCAGATTATTTGACTTGAAGCCTAAGAGGTTGGATCTCAATTACTTTATTTTTAGCACTTAATTTCCATATTCGAGATCAGTTGATATTTTGTCCGCCTCTGCCTCCAAATGTCCACTACAATTACGCACACATACACACATATGCTTACATGTATTTATTTTCGTTATTGAATTTAAATTAAATAATGTGCAAATAAACATGTAGTACTCGTACGTACATTCATACACACACACACACATGCATATGCGCATATGCATTTCTTGCTTAACAAACTAAATAATTTTTTAGTTCTGGCATAATTTATTATACTGCACCAAAAACTAAAATAAAAAGTCAAATGCACATAAAAACAAATACCACTCGTAATTGTAGATGAATGAATGAATGCACACAAAAAAAATGGGAAGTGTTAAATGAACTTAATTTTTGATACAGTACCAAATTAACTTAATAATATTTTAAATATTTTTGTATTATATTTGAAATATGACAATTTATTATATGCAGTGCAAATTTTTTTTATATTGATCATGCAGAAGGGTAGAAATAATGATGGAGTTTTTTCGTTGGCCACAATTGAACATGGTTGCAGAAAGTGTGACTTTTATTGTTTAAATAATTTCTCAGTGGGGAAATGTGACAATAATTCTTTGTCAGTTTTGTCATTTAATTGCTTTGTTCAATGTACTGATAGTAAAAAGCCACAAATAGGAATAAAGCGAATTTACATAATAATTTGTGATAGTATACATATAATTACAATAAGGTTTGAGTGAGTCATAAATCTTTCGGAATGGCTCAAAGTGAAGAAATCTTACAGACATTCACTAGATACGTTGTACGAAATGGTATCCGCTTTAAATAGTCCAAGGAACCAGCAAAACTTGTTACGTTATAAGCGTTTTTTCAAAGAAGCTAACCTCAGAGAACACAAACATGTTTTTCGATATTATTGGAATCAATTATGACTTTATTCAAAGTATATCTTCCTGTTGGCGCGAAAATGAATATTTCAACAAAAAAAACTTAACAGTTTTCAATAAACTATATATAAACAGTATTTAACGACCCTGCTGAGCGCGCCATTGGCCTTCTAAAGACCGTCAACAACAATTTTAGCAAATTTGAAAAAATAAAAAACCAACATCAATCTCTTCTAACTTTATATTAATTTATTTAAGAAATGGCAGCAAATTTATATATAAGCAACTTTAGTCATTTCGGCATTTTGCCTAAAACTTCAGTTTTTCTTAGCAGAATGCTACTGTTATTTACACCAGAATCTGTATCTTAAAGTTTTGGCTCGTTAAATTTTTATATAAGAAAAGGTAAGCAAAAATGGAAAATCTGAATTTGTAATGCTATGAATGAAAAACCGTCGAACAAAATGGCAATGTTGCTTTATAAAACATTTAGTAAATTTAATTAGCTTTCTAATGCATGTAATTAGGTTCAAATCGGTTAAGAACTGCTTTAGTTAGAGGCAAATTACTAAAGCAAGATTTTTTCATTTTTGGAAAAAAGGCATATTTCCTAAAAAAACAAAAAACGATTTGGGAGACCACTTCCCCTTCATCAATATTTAACTGTTATACACCAAAATTCTTGGTTTTTAGAGTAGATTAAGAAAAAAAGAAAAGATGTTCATGAAGGAATTTTGAAAAAAAGTATAAAAACTGAGACTGAAACAGTAAAAACAACATTCAATTATCAAAAAAAAAACTACATTGATTTGATGAAAAGAATATTTAGTTTTCCAACTGCAATGAAAATTGCTGCACTCAACAGTTATATTGGTAAATTTGTACCATTACACACGTCTTTAATATTAGCTGTGTTCGAGTACTTTTGCAGTAAAATGCATTAAATGAGTAATTAATGAGTAAAATGAAAAATTTACTCTCAAAAAAAGCTGTTGCCCAAAAAAGTACTCGAACGGAAAAATTTCAAAAATTAGTAAGATTACGCAAACAGCTGCTTGGAAATCAATGTAGTGCTGAAATATATTTACACTTTGGACTACTCAACTCTTTTTCTTGTTCGTACTCGATGCAATATTTATTATAACACGAATATTTTAAGAAAATATAAACAAATTATTTTCTATATTCGTTTCAATGTGTTTATTTTCATTTTATTAGATTTTCCTAAGTTGTTTCTGATTAAATTTATTCAAAAGTATGTGATTATTTGTTTTTGCTATTGACTACCTTAACAGCAACTGCAGTACTAAATAACCATATACTTAGCATTTTTACAGCTCCAACGAAATAACAACGAAAATGACAGTAAATGGTTTTTACAACATTTATTTCGTTTTAAAAGGCATATACATCATGTTTAACGAATGAATAGTTTAAAAATAATTGTTTGCTTATTATTTTATATTAGTTTATTTCAGGCTTTCCTATTTTTAAGTAATTTTTTTAAATTGTATACTTTTTGTTTTCTTACTTTTGTTTGTTTAACTTTGAATCATATGTTTTTTAGGTTTTACTAAATTTTACTACAAGAAATTTCTGCAGTAAAAATTAGTAAATTCTCAGCCGAGAACTGTCACTCTTTACGCTCTCAATTTGTGTTCTCATTTACTGTAACTTGAGTAAACGAACGCAATTTCGTAAAATGCAGTAAAATTCAGTAAAAATTTGTAAAAACTTTTGGTTAGTTGAACACACTTATTATTAAAATCTTATATTTTTCCATTTAAATATTCTTGTCACAAATGTCCACTCTCCTGTCAAAATGTCAAATGAAGCAGCAAGTTAAAGTAAAAAATTATAAAGAAAACAACTTTATTTTAACGTTAATAAACATTTATAGCAACAGATATAATAAAAAAAGCATAATAGACTAAAAAATACGAAAAATATATGTATGTTCAGAATATATGTACATACAAGTTACTGCAGTAAAATTTTATAAAACTTATTAAAACGGACGCCAGTTGTTTGTTTATAATATAGAATATTTGCCTGCAACTGCCTCTGAGTAGATTGTTACTGCAAGTGAGGCTGTGTATGTTTTGTTATTTAAAGAATACTTTGACCTGTTATTAATTAATATCATATGGAGGAAGAATAAAAAAAAGGCAATTTTACCATATTCATATAACGACAGATCTACTCTTATGCAGGCAATAAAATCGAGAGAAAAAGACGAACGGTTGTTGAAATGAATAAAATACTAGATACAATACGAAACCATAAAATTTAACAGAGTTCTTTTTAAGCAATTAAGCTTATGTAGCAGTTTTGTTATTATTAAGCCCCAAATGTGTGTGTGTGTATCTATGTATTTATGTATCTATGCATGTGTGCGTATCTGTCAATACATTTGCCATACTTTCCTATTTTATCACATATACATATACATAAATTATTTAAGCACTCTCTTACACAAACTCTTCTACTGAAGTTATTAAATTATTCCAACAACAGAAAATGTACCCAGTTGGCCAGCCAGTCTTAGACGACATTTTGCTCGCTGATGACTTCATTATAATTTATAATTTGTCTTCAAAAAAAGTTTGGGGCAAGTAGTATGTAGTATAACATATGGACTATGTTCTGAATAAAGTCTTGCTGAGAACAGAGGCATTGACAACTGCGTGCAATTTTTAATGTGATTACTCGCGTTTATGGCAAGATAACAGACAATGTCCAACTTGTCAACAGTTGCATCGTGTTGGTCCTTCGTTTATTATTAACGCTGCTTTTACACACTATGCATTTTACAGTGTGTTTGTCAGCTTGAAAATGCATCTGTAATTGCGCCTGTTTGTCACAATTGTACATTTAAAGACTGTTTATAATTTTTGCTCTTACACTTGAGTTTTTGGTTTCATCTGACATACCCTATTATTGAATACAACAGTATGAACAATTGTATTTATGTGATAAAAAATTTTATTTTTTAAAATACCTTTTTTTAATATATATTTTAACACATTTTTAATAATTTGCCGAATCGCAAACACTATGTTCTTGGCGCCATACACAATAGACTTGCAAAACAGCTGATGTCAGATGGTTTGTCAGTTGAAAATAGAACACGCTCTAATTGAAAATTTTTGCACTGTAAAAGCGGCCTGACATTTACAGAAGCAAATTTTTTTTTTCGCTTTTACACACAATGTATGCATTTTGCAGTGGGAAATTTGACAAGCACACTGTAAAATACATAGCGTGTAAAGGCAGCATAAGCAAGACATAGACGGTGCGACCATTCATGCAACTTAGTTGCTAATCAAGTGGAGCGTTTTGCCCACAAACTGTGTTTACAATCTCATTCACAACTTCACTTTACAAACAAGTCATTTCGAGTAAAGATTGCAAATAAAACTAATAAACTAAACACACAATATTTTTTACTATGCGGTCATCGCGAAAACAGGTGCGAAAAATAATTAGGTTGTGCCACATGCCACTTAACGTTGCTTTCGACTTGTACCACATGCTAATAAGTCAAAGCTTTTCAATCTTTAGTACAACCAAGCAACAACTTCATACAGCCAGCCCACAAACGTTGCAATCTCGGGTACAACCTAGTCAAGTGGTAACAACGGTCGCAAAGTGAATGGCTTGCATTCAGGGCTGGGCAGTATTTTAAATACAAATACGTATTATGTATTTTTATTTTAAGTACATGTCCTGCAAGTATTTTGTATTTTATATACATACATTCAATTGCAGTATTTTGTATTTTAAAAACATAGTTCACAAGCAACGACGATTTTGTTGTCTTAGTAAATAGGGATGATGGTGAATCTAGGACAGCAAATTTGGAGTTGGAATTTTTCAGTTTCCTTAGTGAGAAGAGCAAAGATATTATCACTCTTGACAGCTATTCAAATATAATACAAGTTTGTGCTCATCAGGACCTGTAGAAATGTTATTTTCTTCAGCAGGTTTTATATATTCTTCAACAAGAAACATTTTGTGTGTTGCTACATTAAAAAATCTAATATTTATGAAATTTATGAAAGGAAACAATCGTTTTGTTGATTAGTTTTATCTAATGTATTTTTTGGTTTGAATAAAAATGGTGTATTTCGTATTTTAAATACATATATGACGTGGAAGTATTTTGTATTTGAAATACATACATGTTGAGTAAGTTATTTTGTATTTAAAATACAGCAAACCATGTATTTTGCACAACTATGCTTGCATTAAAGCAATCAATTCGTTGTCTATGTTTCTAGACAGACTGTTGGGTGTCGTGTTAGTCTATCAGCCGGAAGGTTGTGGATTCGATTCCCACGAAAAGTGAGGGTTTTTACTTTCAACTACTCTTCACTATTAACTTTATGAATTGCCTTATACATACAAAAAATGTGCATGAATGTAATTATATACGTCAACGACAAATTTCTTAATATTGTCGTCAATATGATCGTGAATGAGAATGTCCCTTGTAGTGCTGTGCACTATTTATGCGCCTTTTGTTTGTCGTTGATGGTGTATGGTGGTCTTTCAAGTGTAGACTTCTTCGAGTGTTGCGGACATGACCAACTGGGTTTGTGTGATATCTCGTGCGCATCAAAATGATAAGTTTATTAACTTTTGTGCTGTTAATGCAACAGATAAGAGCAGAATATCGAAAGAAAGCCTGAAACTGAAATACTTGTTGTTCAAATATTTTTCGTAGCAACATTATTTATTCTTTATTAAAATAAATAATTCTGAAATAATAATTGTTTTTATACATTTTTTACATATTTATTGTTTAAATTTGAAATTAAATGAAGAGAAAATTAAAACCTCAAAACGAACTGGAAAAAAAAAATAAATTCTCAAACAAAAAAATTTTAATTAACAAATTATTCAAGCTTAATCTCTTTTTCTCATAGAGGGTGTCGCAAAATCCGAAATTCCGAAGATGTACATACATGCATACATACATTAAATAGAAAATACATTTTTTCGTCCTTAGATTGTCATTTATTTATTTAATTATTTTTTTAATTATAAAGAACTTAGGAAAGTATTACTTATGGAGCAACATAATGGGCAAATGGCCCTCACGTCTTTATTGGTACATACGGCTTCTTTTGTCAAACGAAATTCTCCATGACCATTTTGCATAAATGTGGTTAAATTTAGTTGATGCATCGCTTAATTTGCTCCTGTAATACACGGGTGCTTGTGGGCCTGTGGATATTGTCGTTTGACTTCAAATAACGCTTTAAATAAAAATTTAATCACACGATCAATGGGCCAATAGAACGAAGCGAGAGAGTACATGATCAGGAAATGCCTTTTGCAAAAATTGAATTGCTTCACGGCCTGTATTGCTACTATCTTGTTGAGACCACATAGTGGCCGTGGAATTTTTTAAGAAAGTACTGTGTTATCATGTGCGATATCGTCCAGAATTGCGAATCACTGCTTGGTCAAACTTAATTTTAAAAAATGATGGTCCAATGATGCCTTTAGTTCAAAATTTGAAACAAAAAAGTACTTGTGGGCTCTCTGAACTCAAACGCGGCATTTTCGGCAATTAACAAAATATGATTCATGATGGTCCAGAATAGTTTCGTTCGAAAAATCCGTATACACTTATTGATGTTCAATGATCTATTCAACGAACTGTCTTTGCTGATTAGGCTTCAGTTGTTGTGTTAGTGGAATTTGTTAAGCATAGAGAACAAATTTTTCGACTCTTTCTTGATATATTTATATAATTTTCTAATTATCCAAAATTTGTGATCAATATTTCTCGTTGATTAATTGTTGTTTTTAATTATTCAGCAATTTTTCGTCCTGAGGAAGTTCCACGAAGGAGTAGCGAAATATCGATAATAAATTTGAATGTTTTCTTTTCATATAAAGTTGACCTCAAGCTTGTTAATTAATTAGCAAATTATATAAATTAATCATGAGGACATAGATCTTTAGTAAGTATATGCTATAGAGAGCTTTTTGAAATTTGCAATTCTTGTCTGCGACGTCGAATTAGTGTTCCTGGGCTTTCAGGAACACTCTCACGCGCTGTTTCGATATTGACATTTGAATGGCTTGTTAATGGACAACCAGTGTCTTTATCGAGCCCAACTGATCCAGGCTACTTAAATATTTCAATTAATTTCACAGTTTACGAAGCTAAAACACTATTCTGGCCATATTCTTTACGACATTTGTGAAATACGGCCGCCAAACTTTCATTACTAAGATACTCATCCGTATCACCAAAAAGTTCCCGAGGAAGGTGTTCCTTTTCCCTAAAATTGTGAGCGCTAATTTTATATTATAGTTGCGATCGTGTACTATTTTGTTAATTTCATGGAATTTCATGGAAAATATTTCTTGTGTAGCAATTGTTCGAATTTTATTCCTCATAATTTTATTCAAGAACGAATGAACGTCGTTCTATCGTGTAACGTTCCATTTTTATTTGCCCTAAACTATCAGCCGATATATATTTTTTATGCTTGCCAACACTTGACTGCACAAATGGCAGTAAATTCAAATCTTTTGCTAATTTTCGGAACACACTTATAAATATTTAAGCATTAGTTCGCATCTTCAGGAAATGGGAAATTCAAATATTATTTTCAAAACATTAGAATCTACAAATGTCAATAAAACGATTAAAAAATCTTACACCAAATTCAATAAAAGAAGATGGAAATTGAAGAGATCTTTACATCTACGAGTATTTCAGTTTTCGTGTGATTACAATTTCTAAATCTGAGAAAATTAGAGTTTAAATTGAGATTTCAAATCAATTATTTTTGGAATAGGTTATATCTTTAAGCGGCGTTGGACGAAATATTAAAATTGTGTATCAGTTGCGCTATTTCACAATTATTTTTAACAATTAATATCAGATGATAACTCAGACATTGTATCAGACAGCTTTGCTATCTAGAAAATATGTTAGGACATGTAAAATCATCAACAAGAGTCAACATGTAGGCGCCTCCATGGCCTACTGGTGGATAGTGTGCTAGATATCGCAGGAGGTTCGATCATTGCCAAGACTCTGGCTGTTTCAGCAGATAAGCTAAAAAGGCTTGAGCAGTTTGTGTTCAATAAAAGTTGCCTTATCATATTGACGTGCACCTGATACATACTCATATGAATAAAACATTTAAATACTTTTACACAAACAGCACATACTGTACCTATTATACTATTGTAATAATAGTAATAATAATAACAACAAAAAATTTCAGTAAAATATAATGACTTTTTTCATTCATTTAATTTGTATGTTGACACAACAAATTTTATTTTAATCATAAAAAGTATACGAGAAAATACAATCATATTTTATGTAAAATGCATACAGACACATAAATTTTAATACTTGCAATAAATACAAAACAACAAATGAAGAATCATAAATAAATTATGGACAATCATGGGCTGACCAACTGATGAGATGTGTAACTTTTTTCATTTTGGGGCCTTTAAAAAAAAAAGAGCAACAACATTGTCAATCAAGCGCACTATTGTCAATAATTTTATCGGCAGTAAATTATGTTTGGCTTCAGGCAGCTGCTGTCAATTAATTAGAAATATTCACGATTATTTTTGCAATTAAAGTTTTATCAAATGCTAATTAAATTTAAAATTCGTAAGTGTAAATTAAAAATTGTCAATAACTAAAAGAAATAAAATGTAATAGAATTTAAATTGCTGCAAGGAAATTGTAAAATTTTCTCTTGGCAATTTTTCTTTTAAACAAAGTAAGTGAAGGATTCATATATTACAGTTGGACTGGTAGAGTGCTAAGAATTGTATTTAGTATGCCGAGTTCAATACTCGTTCTTTTCTTTTTGAAATTAACATTTTGTTAACTTTAGTTCTAATCAATTATCCCTGGCTGTATTGTGTAAGTTCAAGGTTTAAATAAGTTGTTAGTGTTGTGTCAACTGTTAATTACTACATTTAAATTTCAATTTAACAAAGGAAATATATAAAAAAAACATCGTATAAATGCCATTGATGGATTTAATAATGTATCATAAAATCATGTACGTCAGCCCAACAAAAAGTATTCGAGACTTTGGAAGCAGCACTCACTCTATTTGGTATACAAATGCACTTCATGGTAAGGACACAGAAATTGCCTGAATTAATTCAATACTGTTTGGTAAACAAAGTTTATGTTATTTATATTTTTCTTTTTACTGCAGATAAAAACTAATTTTAAATTGCAAATTTACTTCACTTTGGAGCATATAAAAAAGCAAAATAATAGTATGAATTCATCATATATTCGCTATTCTGAAATAAGCGTTTAGCAAGAAGTGCTCCCAACTGATCAAATAGCATGACATACGCAAGCAGGCTTGTAAGATTAGGTCAGGCTAAGATGACCGTTCATAAAGACCTCGATTAGACCGTGCTGGTCTTTAGCGTTACCACGGTATACTATAACCCGTATATGAAAAGGTTAGTTCGATGTGATGATACCATGAGTACTCCACACTCTCTTAACGAATGCTAGGAATCTCATTAGTCCGATTCCAAAGATTTACCCAAGATCTTGGTAGTAATGATATCCCAGACTGTTCGCTCTGGAGCGTGTGAGTGTCGAACAGTAGCAGAGCATGCGCTCCATTGCCTCTTTTTCGCCTGGTAACCCACAGAATCTACAGTTGTCACTAGTCAGTTGCCCCGCCCTTTTGGCGTATACTGCCGTCCAACAGTGACCCGTTATAAAACCTACCAGAGACCCAAAGCCTCTTCTCGATGGTGACAGTAGTAGTTTAGTCGTTTTTGGATCATAGGATCAGCACATAACTTTGGAAACTTTTCACGTTTCGGTGTTTCCGCAAACCCCCTCAGATTTCCTCCGCATAGTAGAGTCTGTATCTCTCTTAAAATTACGAATTGGAATGTCTATCACCTTGCTATACTGTAATTGAACCGTCCGTTTCGCTAATTCATCCGCCTCTTTATTACCTTCTAAACCATTTTTTTAACAGACACAAATTGCGAACCCATGGTTTGTCTGCAGAAACACCCACGGTCTAGGCAGGAATCGAAGTTGCGACTCCCAGGCCACAAAGAAGACCAGAGGTGACACGAAACGGCAGCATGCCATTGTTGTTGTTTTGCTGACTCTGTCACACAGAAAGTAGCAAAAAAAGAATTTTTCAGGTTTTGTTGTGGTTTTGTATTCTCATTAATTTCTGGCTTAATAAAAAAATTTGTAGAAAAATATTAATTTAAGCAATAAAAATTCTAATGGTAATATAACATTAAAAATAAAATGAGAATTATTTCATGATCAATAGAAGAAGTAACTTCCATTACAATTCATCATTTCTTACTTGCAAAATGCTTTACTTTTGTTTTGTTTATTTTCCCTTATTCCTACATTATATTGTTATCTCCTTTTAACAGAAAGTAGAGGGGGAAAAAAGCGGATTTGCACCAAAACATAACCTCAAAGTTTCATCTCTGGTCTACCCTGTACCCAGGCTAATAGTCTAGTACACTATCCTTTTAACTACGGGGGCTCCCCAAACCCGATAGATATGTACTCTTCTGTTGGTACAAAGTCTATCTATCGAGTCCTTGCACCCTTCGACGATCGAAGAGTATGTAAATTCAGCGAATATCGCCCTGATTGCGATAAAGAAGTTTATATTTAAGTTTCTATTACTGGGATTACGTACCAAATCAGCAGCCATTTTGGCAAATACTTCTATGTGGAAAATTCTACAGTAATGGGGATACGTCTCAGATTCCCAGCAGTTTTGTAAGGTATACAAAAATTAATTTGCTGTCTCATAACTAGTTAAAATTGGTCAAATAAACCAAAAAACTCAACTAAATCAAACCAAAAATGTTTGTCTTAAGTGAAAACAAAAATTAGAAAGAAAAATGGGTACATGAGATAAAACCAACGTGTAACAATGGGTTAATTTAACGTTAATTAGTGATGGTAAAAATTTAATATTGATAGTAGTAAAGCACTTTAATGTAAACACACATGAACACTGATGATGGGAGTGTTGCGGCTCCCGAAAAACAACGTTGTTTCTGTTCTGCCGTGTAAGTTGAAATTATTTAGTATTAAAATTTTCCCTTGTTCATTTGGAATATTGTCTCATGTCCAATTCTTTGGGACTGAAAATGTTACGAACATTAACCAAAATAATAATCACTTTGGATTAAAAACTACTAAAAAAATTTCCTTTACAAACTTGCTTATGGCGAAGCAGTCCTTTTGCAGGGAGATCTTGTGTAGTACCCCTCATAATTAGCTGCGTTCGTTCACTGAAAAGTTGACAGTTGCAGGGCTAAGTAATTCTAGCTTTATGCCACACAAATAAACGTATGTACGCTTAAATAGCAGAGACAGCTAAAATTTTGCTTTTTGGCCACTCCCACTCCACAGTACTTTTTTTGTCCATGGAGAATGCAGCGCATTCAAATTCAAAGTTTTGTATAGTAATTTTGACTTGAATTACTTTGAATGCAGTGCCCTCTACTGACATCGGAAATTGTGTAAACGAAATAGTTTTTTGAAATTAGTTTGAGACAACAACTGTGCTACAAAGTTCCTCCCGTCCATGTTATAATATAATAATCATGAAATATAATATTATGTTAATGTTACGACATCTTAAATCCTAAATAAAATTTTATAATTGTAATAAATTTAAGGCTGGAGCATTTTAAACGCACCTCTGACTTAAAGTTTCACTTTTATTACATTTAACTGCATTAAAATTGTATTTTTTTCTGAAACAAAAATGTCCATTTAAGTTAAATATTTTAAAAGTTTTAAGTTAAACAAAAATAATATTAACCAAAGAAGAAGTTTTCAGAAAGAAAATGTATGCACAATTTAAACTACATACAATTCTCCAAAAAAACGAAAAATGGGAGGTAGCCCAGCCCAATGATATCCATATAAAATAAAGGTCAATAACTCTTTGGCTTGGCTTTCTCAAGCAAATACAACAACAAGAGCTACAAATTATATTTGAAAGACAAGTATGAAACATAAATTATCAACTCTATTCATTAAGATATCAATGGTTTGATTTGAAACTCTAAAATCTCTGAAAACACCACATCACACAACACTACACCACACACATACCAAAACACAATCATAGTACATGCATGCTGCTACGGCTTTAAGACGTGGAAAACTCGAAGACCAACTGAGCTTTAATCGAGTCATAAAGTCTTGAACGAGCAATCTAGAAATCATTGTGCCCAATTATGTTAAAAAGATATTTTCTTTAACTTTCTGTTGTTGTCGTAACGTTTTAAAAAAAAAATTTAAATGATAGAAAAAAATGTCGGGGAAAAAATGTTTGAAAATTTATTGATATGACTATTAAAACATTGCAACAATAACAATAAATTTCAAAGAAACATTCCCAACAGGCAACAACAACAACAACATTCAATAAAAGAATCACTCGGGTTTATTTGAGTTGTTGTGCTCATTCCTATAAGATATTTTTATTGCTTGTTGTTTTTGTTGTCTTTGACGCATTATTAGGGAATTATCATCTTTATTTCGTATTCAAGATCAGCGTTGCCGTTTTGGTTATTTCTATCAAAAATTCGTAAAAATATTTTCTTGTACAATTTTTTTATATTTTAATTACTTTTTTTAAATTTAATTTATTGCAATTTAAAATGGCCAAAATCTTATAAAATGCATAAAAGTACTTAATAATCGATAGATATCGCTCCTTTATTGCAACGTAGTCATGTCTCAAAAAAACTCGTTCGCAAGAAAACGAATTTAAATTTTTTAATTTATACACACATCAATGAAAAAATAAAAAAAGTATTCTCCCCTCAAGAGGTGAATATTCAAGATATTTGTATACATTTTTTACACAAAATGAAGAGGGATACGACGAATATTTCTGCATTTTGGCTTTGTCGTTAAAAAAATACAAAAAATTCCTAAATTTAAACAAATACTTAAAATTGCCAAAAGTTGCTAGAAACAAAATTGCACTCGTTTTAAAAGTTGCTAACATTTTAAAGGAGGCGAAATCCTTACAAAAAGCAATTTCAAAAATATGAGAAAAAACAGTCTTTTAAAATTTCTTATATTCATTTAGATACTCACAAGACCTAAAAAGCCTGAATGTATGACATTCTTGTAAAAGAAAATTATATAAAAAACCTTAAATAGGAAAATTAGATTGTTACTAAAACTAAAAAAGGACTAAACAGGAACATGCTCATTCACCGTAAAAATCAGAAAAATTCGTTAAAATGTTAAGTTGCACATTTTAAATGTTATAAAAATTTGAAATGAAACTCAGAATTATAAATTAATTATTAAAATCATGATAAAAATGATGAACATGTGTAAAAATATATTGAGTGTGTTAAGTAGATTTTTAGCGTGAAATTTTCGTGATTTTTTTTTTGCTTAGTTGTAATTTTTTCATTTATTTGTTTTGAATTATTTTACAGTTTTTTTCGTGAGTATTTCGTGGTTGTGAATAAATTTTCATTTCACTTACGTGAGAGAGCAAAAAAAATAAGGTCGTGTATGGGAGTGTAGGAGTAAATTTTTTTTATCGTGATGGTGGATGAGAGTGAGTGAAAAGTTACTCACGATCACATTTCTGGTATACTTTACTTATTTTGTGTTATTTTGCAAATAAGTTTTGTAACTTTTTTATTTATTCTACAATTAATATTGAAGATTTTCAAAAACTTTTATTTGTTGAGGATTTTTAGCTAGTCTATATACATGGAGCTTATTGGTGCTAATGCCAAATCATCAGAAATGTTTCCATATTTTTGAAATTCTTTGAAAGAAGATATCGAGGCAATATTGATTAATAAATTTGAAAAAAAAAATAATATTGAAGTATATATTCGTTACAAACTTTCGATTTGGTTACTTTATCTAAAAACCGTGTTTACAAAAAACTTTCTGGACGCGGCAACACTTTTCATGATACTTTTAATTTCTTTTTGACTGCAAGAACATTTCTAAACTTGCGTAGTGAGCCCCTACAAAACAACTCTGAAATACGAATAATCTTTATAATTAAGACAACACACAGTGACATTGTAACGAACGACATTCTAGCGAACGATAACACTATCGCAGCAATAACAATGATATAGATGTTAATGAAAATGCCCATGTTCTTGTTGATATTGTTATTATAATTTTTCTTGTTTTCCTTAAGATTTTCATAAGCCTCTATGACTATAAAAATAAAGAGTACTGCACTAAATGTCATGTACCTATAAGAAAAGAAATAAAAGCGTTTGCTGAGAGCTGATGAAAATGTGGAAATAGGGAAGACTTCAATAAAATTAAGTTGATAAAACAGAAATATAGTATGGGAACTGCAGCGCGAACGTTGTGCGATTGAAATCTCAAATTGACAAAGATTTGGCTGACTGTAAGTTATTTGTGACTAAATTTTTATGGTTCAATTCAAGTTCTAATGAACAGGAAACTTAGATAGCGAAATTAGAAAATTCGTGAAAGACTTAAAATTATGTGCATCCAAGATTTTTTGTTAGTTAAAGAGCAGTAATTTCTGGAGAATTTGAACAGTTACAATTTGAAAACATTGTTTACAAATTTTGTGCACACTTTTAGTTTGAAACTAGTTAATATGCATCTTATATTATACATATATTCATAGTTTATTTCTTGACAGCAGCTAGATATGGGAAAAAAGAAAATTTTTCACGTGATGAAAATAGTACGTGTAGATTAAGTTTTATATAATAAAATAAAATTTTATTTTCAGTTAATATAATTTTTGTGTTTTATATGTATTAAGCGCAAGAAAATCACTTACTGTCTTGAACATTAGAACTGCTTGTCAATATTGTTTTGTAAAAAATCACAATCTAGTTTGTTCTTTTGCTTATTAAAAAACTCGTAAAGGGCCTTTTACACTATGATACAAGTCTTAAGATTTTCATTGGATTTTGTGTGAAAGAAATCTAACGAGATTTGTTGCGACTGCCAAAAAATCTAACGTACCATTACATTTTGTTTACACACTATCAGATCTCAAGTCAAATGAAAAATGTGAGCAGAAAATAAGCGGCGGCTGAGCAGTTTCATGTAGCCGGCGAACGAGCCGGCCTTTTTAAATGTTTAGCTTTTCAAGAATATATATAATATATATATCAAAGTACAACATTAAATAACACAAAATTTCATTTAATTTTGAGACATGGTGTGATACACATTCCAACTTTTGAGCCTGTGTATGACAAAAAGAAACCCCATCAGAGACGGCACGCTATAGGCGGCAAAACAATCTACTGGTCAATTTGCTTTTATGAAAATTCAACCATGATCAAATGAAAAATCTTATCGTTTAGAAAAATGTCTAAAAATTGAAAAGTCTTATAGTACATACAATTTATTATCGTATTATTTAAAAATTTAATAACATTTTGCTTTCAAACTATCACACTTGCACGTATTATTACAGTTTTTGACAAGTCTTAATACAAAGTATTATAGTGTGAAAGGCCCTTATCAAATGATTCATAAAGTTCAACAATTTTAAGTGCATAGCTTTGTACTAAAACTTCAATATCTTCAACATTTTTTTTCTTTTTATTATATACATTTTTTTATTTTTTTAAATGACTTAATTTTAAAGTCAATTTCAGCTTCAGCTGAAACTAAGATTTTAATTCGAAATTAAATAGCCTACGAATATTTTTAGCAGCAACTGTAAATAGATCGGACTTAAGTTCGATATGAAAGCGACTCTGAATATGCGCCTTTGTTATTAATAAACATAAACAAACTGAAAAAAAGCTGGATATTTACAGAGGTCAAGAAAATTTCCATAGTCGCGGTTCAGACTATGAAAGTTTTCTTTCTGAAATTTTCTCTAATTCTCTTTTGAACTTTCACTAGTGTCTACACTTTGAAATTTCTTGTAATGAAATTCAAGATTTTTGCATGTTTATCTTCACATCCTTTTTTTTTATTGTACACAAACGTTTGCTCTCACCAGCATGAAAGAAAAGTAAAGCTGCAGCCATTTTCAGGTTGACAGTTACGAATAACAAAACACAAAAGAATTTCAAAGTACATGAAAGAGTGTACCCCTTCCCAATCTTCTCTCCCCGTACACCAACAAACTAACACTTTCAGAAAGAAAAATTTCATAGTGTGAACCGCGACATACAAAGATACACTTTATCTCAAGCAGGAACGTCCCTTCACAGTATTTTGTTAACGTTTACACAGGTAGAAAAAGAAAAGCAGCGCTGAGTCTCTGTTTTCAAGCATAAATTCAGATTCAATGAATCATTAAAGCCGATATATCAGCGATATTCCGGGTTTGGCGATTTAGCGGTGCCAATGAAAATATTGATTTTTGATACAATGGTTGGGTACACCTTTTATAATTTCTGTTAAGCCAACAAGTATTCAGCTTTGGTTTACAGGAAAAGAGAGACACCTTAGGACTCCGAATATAGCGAGATATAACGAACCGTTTGTTTTCAGGCGCAGAAGTCCTAAAAAAATGGAGCAGAAAAACTTTGGTTTTCAAATGAGTTTTGTAGCATCCGAAAGCAGTGCTGTCATATCGTAAGATTTATCATGTTTGCTAGACTTTTGATTTGCAAAAATTTTTTAAAGATTTTTTTAAGAAGGTTGAGAGAAGTTTGATTCTACAAAGTAAAAACTCATGCATATTTCAATGTTTCTTTATGATTTGTAGAAAAACATTTTTTTGTGACAAATTTTTTTTTTAATTTGAAAATTAAAAGTTTTTTTCCAAAATAATCAGGCGTGTCACAGAATCCAATGTAGTCAGACAGGAATTGAAAAGACGACAAAAAAATACTTTTGCGTGAAGAATTTCACTGTTCGGTCTTATGTTCAAAACAGATAGTAATTCTAGATTGTACATAGAACCGATGATATTGAAATCCATCACAGAAAATTATTTTTTTTGTCGTCTTTTCAAATCCAATTCCGACTAAATTGGATTCTGTGACAACCCTGAATATGAGAATACTGCCAGCGAAATAATTCTCTATTTTCCGTTCCACAATAATTTTATCAAAATAAATTTTAAATACCTACTAATAATTTTTTACGCTGTAATTTTGTATAATAATAATATATTTTTGTATTTCTTCAATTTAAGTTTACTAAGCGTATCGGTGTCGCCGATATTTTAGTTTTAGTTTTGATGCCAGTATTGTATTGGCAAAAAGGTGTATCGATGTATTTCATATTATTTGCTGATAAAATTTGCTTTTGTCTGTTTTTGATTAAATTAAATTTGATGTTTTTGTTTTCATGAGCAATAGCTTTGCTTTGTACAGAAGCAAACTTTAATCAATAAAACTATTTGCTCTTTCATTAGTTACGATCGCGAATTTATAACTTAAATTCAAAAGTTGTGTCAAAAAACCCACACCCCTAAATTTTCAATCAGTGAATAAAATATAACTTTTCCTATGACACAAAGCATTGTGCAACTTAAGATGATAAAGAACAATCGTAAATTGATTTTTATGCGTTAATATTAAATTTAAATTTTTTATTATCCTTTTATTTCCTTAGTTTCATGTATAAAAAAGTCATTGCAATATTTGCTCAGGTCGCATGCAGCCAGCATTCACTGAATAGAAAATTCATTATTAAAGAGAATAGGCAAAAATTAAAAAAAAAAATTGATATGACAAAAGGAAACGGAAAAGATTTCTCCGAAAAAAAACATAAAGTGAAGCGAAGCGACAATCATCATTGCTGTTATTGTTCTTGTTGTCACACAAAGAAGTGATTGGTAACAATCATAATGCTTCCAAATGTACGTGCTATTTTTTGGATAAAAGTAATCCATGAACACGATTTTTTTATGGCCATAAACAATCACAAAGTGAGCTGGCAAAATCAAAATTTCCATGTTAAATAAAGAATATATTATTGATTGTTATATTTCATTTTTTTTGCACACATATTGACTGATTTATTTGCTCTTTATATGGAATTCAAGTTGCAGCCATGACTGTAATTTTACAATGCTGTTAAATTTAGCTTTATTCTGAAAATATTAAGCACAGAAAATATTTAAATTTTGTATTCAAAATTACTAAATGTCTAGCTACGATTATTATGGAGAACTCACCAACATTATTTATTAAATGTAGCGACTCAACTTAAAGTAAATGCTGGAGAATAATTGGGACTCAGTGATTGAATTGGTAAGCGAGAGTTATTAGTAGACAAGCAGAAAACGCTGGTGAAATAATGCTTGCCTAGATCAACGAGGACCTGGAGCGAGGAGAAACACCAAGAAACCCTAAACAGCAGTGATCTGTGCTTCGGAGTCCGCTCTGCTTGTATAAATATTTATCTTACAGCAAAGAGTATTATCAAGTATGATTCATTAAATATTGTAAAATGGTACGGCACGCTTCCGTTCACGAACCCCAATAGAAAGAACTTGGCCTATTTTGTTTCCCCCAAGAAGTGTTGACCAAAAAAAAATTCCAAGAACTCAACGCTAAATTAACTGTGTATTTTTTAAACAAAAATTTCCTTTACGCTCATTTTCATATAAATTGCTAATTAAGAACAAATCTTGCACATTCAACACGAAAGCAGTTTTTCTAAAGCAAAAAAATAAAAACAGTACAAATACAATACAAATGAAAACAATTACACATAAAAACACATACATACGGGCCTTAAAAGATAATAATATTAATAAATAAATAATTGAGAAGAAAAGGCTAAATTAACTACAATCAACACAACTGCATTCTAACAATAACTCACTGACATACAAACACACACACATACACACACAAATAACACGCATACAGACAGGAATGCCTTAGAATAATGTTAGAAATATCAACAACAGTGACTGTTAGAACGGAGATTTATTGAATTGTATTGAATTTATGATGACCTTCCGGACTGCACAATAAGACACCCAATCGTCTAAACAACCAGAAATCAGACTTTTGACTTCATTCATTTATTATGCTGTTGCCGTAGTATTTCATTTCCCCTTAAAAGAGTTTCAGACCAGCAAATGTTTTATTCTTTTCTTGTTGTCATTCTGTCGTACGGTCTTTAACAAAAGACATGTAACGCAAAGCGGAAAGGATGTTGCTGGATGCTGATGCAGTTGTGTGTGGGATAAAGTCAGGAAATCATGAAATTTTTAGAATTTTATAAATATATAATAAAACACCTGGATGCGTGTGTGTGCGAGTGGGAATTGTCTAACACGAACAGTGGTGCTGATGAAAAGAGCAGTCATAAGATTTACATAAATGTTTTAAATAAAATAATAACAGACGTGGCTTTTATCAGCAAAAGTGTAAATATTGGTCGCCCATCATTTCTGATATATTAAAAATTGCTAAAGATGTATTTATTTGATTTCATCTGTTCACGAAAACGAAGGAAGGGCGATAATTTCATTGTATCTATAGAGATTTCCTACATGACTTCAACTAAATCTGTCAATTTAAACTGCCAGTAATCGCAGCTGAGGATTCAAATCAAACATGCAAAATGTTAAATAAGCATTCATACATTCTTACGTGTTGATTTACTATTTTAAAGCATTTAAAACACCTTTTTTCATCTTCTGCACAATAAGTGACTTTCTCTACTTTTGTTTTATTTGATGTTGACTTGAATCATAAAGCATCTGTTTAAGTGTCTATGAAATGTAAAAATTATTAATATTAAGATTAAAAATAATAATTATTTTTGTTGTTGTTCATAAAATGGGTTAAATTAAGAAATAACAACAACATTTAAAAAGACACTTTTAAAATTCATATTGCGTGTTTTATGATGGAATTATATTTACCATGTTGTGCTGGTTGTTGTTGTTGTTGCCTTTTCGCAGCTTCCGTATAGAAATAAAAGCAGCAACAACAATAAGCACCAACAAATAAACAACTTAACTTTTTAATGTGGGAAATCATTTATTAGATGAAATATTTTTATATATATTTTTAATTTAACTTTTTTTGCAGTTTATTCAAATGTACGGTAGCAGCTAAAGTTATATGGCGTGTACCATACAGTGGTGGCCCTTAACAATAAGGTGGATGTATGATAGTATGTAATTGAAAAGTTTTAACAGTTCATTTGACAAAGTATTTAAATAACATTTCGCAAAAAAAATTATGTAAAAAAATTAAATTGAAAAAATCAATATCATCTTTATCATAAAAACTGTTTCTTTAAAGGATAATTTTTAAGCTATTGCATAGCTTTTAACGCAGTGGACCGAATCAAGAAATTCCATAACGAAAATAAAACCTAACATTAAGTTTGTTTCTTAAGTCTTTTGTTTTTTAAGTATTTGAATCGTCTAGCATGTGTTAGCCCCTAAAATATGCTATTGATTTCATTAACATACAGTATTGTCAGAACAGATATTTACATGTAGAAAAACATAAAATGGCGTATTTACAAGCAGTCGTGGTTGACAAAAAATTATATACACAAACAAACAGAGAACTCGTAGGTTTTTCAGTTATTGCATACCTTTTATCGCGGGCTTTGAGCGCAGCGACCGATTCAAGAACTTCACCACGTCCAAAAAGTGTAAGTTGAATTGATATCAAAGAAAAAACTGGAATTAATATCAAAGAAAAAAAATACTGCATAAATAAAAAATAAATAAATAATTATAATTGCATAATTTGATAAAAAATGCTATGCAATAGCTTTTCCGCGGCAGTCCCCGAGTGCCACACATTTTTTTTGAAAGACACGCTTTTTTTCTGATTAATTTTTATAAATATACTCTTTACATTATTAAATAGGCGCACTTTTAATCTGTGCCTTTTTTAAAACTCTTTTGTTAAAGGTACTTATTAAAAAGCCAATTTTGTCATAAGTGGCAAAATCGAACAAAGAAGGCTGATGAAATACTGTAGCAACCTCGAAATTAGTACAAATCCGTTCTGCTAGTCTGATGAATCAATGTTCCCCAATAAAAAAAATACTTTGAAGTAATCAAATGTTTCTTAAATAAAAAAATATTTTTCGTCAGATTTCAACTTAAAATGTAGTATTCTTAATAAGAATCTTTTTCAGAAAAAGGTACTTTCCTAAAGCTGCTTTTTGTAATATGTGTTATTAACAGGTAATTTACAAAAGTACTTTCTTAAAAGTATCTATTTAAAATGTGCTGTTTTTAAAGTAACTTGTTTTGAAAATATTCTTTTTAAAACGTACGTTTTTAAAAGGTACTATCTATATAACTACGTTTTTCAAAGCTGTACAGAGTAAAAAGGACTTTTTAAAGGAACTTTTATGAAAGATACGATTTTTGAAGTTACTTTTATTAAATCCGTTTTTCTTAAAAGTTAGTATATAAAGAAAACAACGTTAACTTTCTCAAAGGAACGTTTTTGAAAGGTGCTTCTATGAAAAGGTACTTTTTGAAACGAACTGTTTTCAATTTTAAAAGTGCTTTATTAAAAATTTCTTGTTTTAAAAGCACTTTACTTGAAAGGTACTTATTTAGCTAAAATTCATTTTTTGGCACAGTATTTTTTTAAGAGATGATTTTTAATGAGTACGTTTTTTAACGTACTTCCGTAAAATTTTTTTTTTTACTAGAAAAATTCAAAAATTAGCTTTTTGATATATTAAATTTTAATTTCACTATTTCCCATAATTAATATTTTACATACATACTTATGTATGTAGTAAAATATTAACAGTTTTATTGCAAACAAATCATCTGCTAATGCAGATGATCAGGGAACTTTACCCAAATATTTCTTAGAACAACTAGAGATAGTTATTCTGCTGGCGGAATTCGGTGAACATATAATTTTTTTTATTTTTCGATTTGCTTTTCTCTTTTTCTCTTTTTTTTTCTCCAATACTTTTTAAATTAAAAAAAAATTAGCTTTTTCTGTTAGAAAAATATTTAATTTCTTAATAAAAATTTTATGACACGGTTTTCATAGAGATGATCTACCAAAAAGCGTTTTACTTTGTTTAGAAATATATTTCAAAAGCATTTCATTTTAGGAATATTTCAGCTGGGAACGTTTTAAAAGTTGAATGCATTGAATGCTTTTTTTTGTATAGTTTAATATATTTACCAGCCCAATTCTTTTAGCCCCCACTGTTACTTACGACAGACACTCTTAAACTAAGCAAATGAAAGCAATGTTGCTTAAACAAAATGCGTGAGAAGTGGTTCATGTAAAGTAAAACGAAATACTATGAATAAGAAATACATGTTACGAAGAAAAGAAGTTAAATTAAATAAATTGTTCCTCATAATTTGTTTACTCTCACAAAAAAATACCAACCAGACTTAACATCTATGCAATTCACATTCATTCAAGTAAATTTTACCTGCATTTGTACTTGATATTAAAATTAGCACTTACACCTTATTTTCCCCTTAACTTGGTCATAGTCTTGGCTGAACAAGAAAGATTAGTATGGAAAATATTTTTCTAAAAGCGAAACTCGAAGAAAGTTTTATGAATTGTAGAATTAAATAAAGAAAGCTCAAATGCAATTAATTTTTCTAGATAATTACCACAAACACACACGCACACTCATACACTGATAGGCGATGATGAGATGTAAATTTGCCAATGTGGGTTAATTTTACATGGGAAAAAATAATTGCCAGTAACCCACTTGACATGACGGGAATCAGTCAAATGTAAGTAAGATTGAAATGAAATCTTTAATTTCTTAGAAAAAGTAAAGAATGATATTTATGTTAATGATTTTCAGATTTTCAATTATAATATTAATTATAATCAGTTTTTATTTTATTTTCAAAAATAAATAATTTGAACCAGAGCTTAGAATTACTACTTTATTAGTTGTCATAACCAGCAAATATCAATTAGTCCTGATGCTAAAAATATATGAAATATTTTATTAATGTCTAACAGTTGCTGTTACGTCTTCAATAAGAAATTGCCACATGAAGTTACAATTCTTAGTAGCACCTCCAAATAGTATTCAATTCATTCATGTTGTACAATAATCAAAATATATATATTTTTGTGCTACAATGGCACGCACACACACAAAATTTATTGAATTAATGTCGACACAAGTAATTATTTAGTTTTTTTGTGCTACAAATATTTCCAGCAGCAATTTAATTTTTCTTCTGTTTGTGCTACTGGTAGCAGTTCTTAATAGTTATGTTTTTAGAAATTCGATGCTACAATGAATATGGAATACAAAAACCTCGTTTCAGCTTTATAAATTACTTGTTGTTTTTCACGCATATTCTAAATATTGTGACCGGCAAAACAATACTGGAGTTTGTTAAGCGTTTGTATGAAAAAAAAAAATATAAATTTTTTTCAATGGCACATATTCAGAAATCATAACCAAAGTCGAAACTAATAAAACAGAATCTAAAAAAAAATTCACAGATAGTTATAGATCTTATTCAGAAATCATAACTAGTGCAGCAACTGCTTTTAGCTGATGTAAGAAATGCAACCCTGCATGTTGGCATGTAGAGATAACAAAATGTCGATAAGATTTTGAACGATATTTACTGTAATTAATTAAATCATTCCTCCAAATCCCAAAAAAATAATTTTTTGTTAATAGTTTGAATATAAATCCATTAAAATAAGGGGCTATAAAAGTATAGTTATTCAATAGAACTTTGTTGGCCAAAAAACACATCTCTAGTGTATTTTTTTGTACGGATGTTTTTTGGACGCAATAGAAATCAATTAGTTGTTTGAATGCATTAGTTAGTTATCATTTAGTTACAGTTTCACCCATAACTAAGTGCATAATTTTTGTGCTGAAAGTAACCAACTGTGAATAACTTAAATAGGTACTTAAAAAACTTAACAATTAATGGCAATTTCTGAATATGCGCCAATATTAATATCAAATAGCATCACAAAATACCTAAAAAAGCCCGACTATGAATTGCGGCTGTCAATTTTATCTCAACCCATTAAAAAAAATACTATCCAAAAAAATTAATTAGATGCAAAACTCAGGCATCAAAAGTAATCGAAGATTTTTAGAGATTCTAATTTCTGATTCCTATTCAGCGAAATGGCAGTGTTGAACAAATTATTGCGACGTTCTTTAATTGTGTGATCATCATGAAAAATATTTATTTAAGGAGCATATTGGGAGCTGCTTCTCCTGCGAATGTAAGCGGCAAATAGTGTTTTCATGTAAATTTAATTAAATAAACAAAAAATTCAATTATAATGTTTTTATAAAAAAAAATATTGATTTTTAGTAGAATCGTGAGTATTTGCGAATACAAGCGAATAACAAAGTTCGGTAAAAATAAAATATGTATACTTTTACGCGATTCTTAGCTAATCTTTTAAATATAAATTCTTAAGAAGTCGAAAATATGCACTTATTTACAATTTGCAAGCAATGAAAATATGTAATTATTTTTTTGGGTTATTGTGAAATGTGCACAAGCGCAATCCATGAAAGGCCAGCAAGAAATAGTTAACACTTTTGGGTTTTCGAATGCAGCAAAATATTATTGACTTCAAAAGAGATGCTGATAAGTTGGCAAGCAAATATATACGAGTACATCCTTTATATATTAGATTCAGTTATCTTAACTTTCTACCTAAAAATTTTTTCTCCTTAAATTCGCCACTAAGGGCCGTTAACAATAAAAATATTAACTTGAAGTTAACAGTAAGCTCGAAATTTAAACTTTAGTTAGAAAAAATTCATTAACACAAACCACTGTTCGGTTTCAATTTTTATTTACAATAAACTAAAATATTTTTTGAGTTTGATTTCTTAACTGGAAAAAAATTATGACATTAAAAAATTTATTATTTTTTGTTTATTTTAAAAATATTTTTCACAACTTTTTTTAAAAAAATAGGTAATTGAAGCTATTTTCATCTCAAAAAGGCAAATTTTTGTGTAAAAAATCGTATTAAGATGTGATTGGTTGATGGTGCTATTTACATCTTTTTGCATTTCTCAAAAATAAATTGTTGATGTGATTCACAAAAATAGATAAAAGCAAGTTAACAAAATTTTTTTATTGTTTAAATGAAAATGTTTAACTATTAGTTTAAAATTAAGTTTTGACTAACTGAAAGTTGGTACACTTACAAATAAAATTTACGTAACTGAACTTTGTGTTAATGGGGGTAAGTGAAATAAAAATCTCTAAATATGTGGGAAAACATGTCGATCTGCATTTATAGATAATATATTTCGACTTCTTGTTTTAACGGATTGCATCGGACCGGGGCTGATAATGGATCGGTGCTCATCTTTCTTCAATAATTTTCTTACAAACGTTGTAAGGCCCACTAATTTCGGACTTTTACAGGATGCTTAAGCTTTATCACTGTATCGCAGTATCGAATTAAAAAAAAATACCCCATACATTATAAGACGGTATCGGATGCATACGTAATATTAATCACGACTTGTAATTATAAATTCCTGTGGCTACAAAACTTGCAGCTTTGATTTCTCATCAACCTCGTAAGCATTTCCGCAGAAAGCCAACATATTTTATGCCAGTAATTCTAAATATTATCCAGGTTTGTTTGTGTTCTACAACAAAAGGAAAAACAAAAAAAAATGAAATGTAAGTAAATCATAATGTATTTATGCCAAGGACGCCTACAATACATGTGCATGTGTATGTGTACATTATGTATGTATGTATTTCGAAATATTTACACACAAGTATATTTATGTGTGCAGAGGAGTATATTAATGTAGAATTTAATAAATGTAATTATGTTTGTTGGCCAACATGGTGCATGTAATATTGTGTGTACAAGTTGATAATAATGATGATGATGATTTTGACTGACTTATGATTTCCTTTTTGTGTACTTACAAATTCCTACAATTACCCATACATGTGTATGTATCACTGTGTGTGTGTGTGTGTTGGCATGTTTTATATCTGTACTTGTGGGAATATCCCATTTACACGCAATTTTACTTGTTTAGAATTTGTTCTTTTCGTCGTTTTTTTTTAACTTATTTTATTGTTGGCTGACTGACTTATTTATTATGGCATTATGTGAAGTAGAAAAGAAAAATAAAAAAATGCAGAGATTCTAAAAACAATAATAATTATCATTAAAATATGTGGGTAAAATAAAATTGTATTTAAACAAGCCGACAAGGTGTGATAGTTAAATACACACATTTCAAACAAACATGACACAGACTCGGCAGGACAGCCAGGTAGCCAGCCAGGCTGCTGCTGAAGTCCAGAAATTAGAGAAAATACAATAATAATAATAATCAAAACAAGAACTCTTTAAGATTTCGGTTTACATATAAGAACTGTCATTAGGCGTAATGAGAGTCGGCTTGAACGTGTATTTAAGATTAAAGAAAAAAGGCAATATGCATTGGTATAGACAAGTTAAATACACAGGCCAGACAGATGAAATAATGAATGAACAGACAAGTTAGGGAGAGAATTGTTGCTACCGGAAATGCGTGGCATTGTAACCAACAAATGTCAAAAGCATTGACATTTTCTCGTTTAATTGTTTCTTTACTATTTTTTCTTCTTTTTTATTTGTCTTTAACATCAAATCATGAGAATAAACTGAATGAAGCACACAACTCTACATTGATGGTATAGAACAGACATTGAAGTTGAATATATGCAATCAACTTTATAGAACATTTCGAAATTCCATTTTAAAGTAATTAATTACATGACAAGAGCATGAAACGAAAACGAAATACACTCAAATTCAATTGCAAAATATGTGAAAATTTTTAGCTTAAGATCATCCTTGTGTTTAGCTCTCATCTACAGCATGATCAAGACCAACTGCAACATCAACACCATGATCATCACTCCATTATTCTCATGATAATTGTGATTAAAATATATTATTGAAATCGTTGATGATTTGCTTTTGTTTTCTCATTCTTATAAAAAATACTAAATACATAAATGAAATTACGAAATTCTGTCGATGTTAGTGCAGATAAAGTATTGAGTAGTGAGTAGCAATAATCGAGTACATGAATCTACTTTCGGGTTTACAAGAAACAGAACTTCAGGCTTGACAAAATACAAATTGTTCTACATTTACATTTTACATTACATTTTGTTCTAGTTCACAATTGGCAAAAAATATATTTAATTTCTAGTTGTTTTGATGCAAAAATATTTTCCAAACATCAAGAAACTACTTAAAATTAAAAGTAAATAAATTTTTTAGAATTATCGGGCAACCGTATAAAATGAAAACTATTCCCAGCACTAGTCTGTATGTTGAATCAAAAACAATGTGTTTTATTAAAGAAGATACTTTGGAAAATGTGATTGACATTTTAAAGTATAAAATATGTCAAATATGTTTATTGTTGCTGTTGTTTCTGCTGCTGCTTTTAAATACTCCCATCGGTAGGAAATCACGAAATAAACCATTTACATCACATTTACAGACATTATTGTAGATACGTATGTGCATATGTATGCATGTATGTGATTTTGGGTTCCAGAAATTTTTTATAAAGATCATGTACTTTGTTTGAAACACGCACATGGATGATTTTTTTTCATAAGATCCTCAATTATTGAAGATTTAAAGTAGTTGCACGAAATTGTTTTGATCGATTTGGGTGTGTATCAAGGCCTATCATTATATTGGGATTAAGGCGGATGCATCAAACGCTGAAATAACACTTTGATAATGGAAGAGTCTGATCTTTGTTTTATGGAAGAAACAAATAAATAAATTAGAGAAATATTAGTTTTAACAGCGGAGAGCAAAAAAAAAATTCATATATTCAATGAATTTTTACATAAATAGTATGAGTCTAACATGATTTTTCTTCTCCAAAAACTTTCGTTCAGGTTAAGAACTTTTCAATCTATAATATAAGCTGATCATAAGATATGTTTTGAAAAAATATTTGAAAAATTCTGAGAATTGAACTTAGAACCCAGACAGTGATACGAGTAGCTATAATTCTTACGTCTCTGCCACACAGACTCTTATAAGTCAATTTTGTTTTTATTTCATATAAATAAAAAATTAAATTGTGCGTGGAACTTGGAGCCAACACATGATTGTCACGGCTCTTAAGCTGGATTCACCCATACATTTTTTTCATATGTAATTTGATGTCTCTATTATTGAGAGAGAAATGATTTTGTGCAGACAAATCTCAACTTGAATTGGTTAAATTTTTTAGCTTTTTTCCTTGGAAATAATTTCGTTTTATTTAGTTCATTCGCTTTTAACAGATGCATTTATCTTTTATAATTTTTTCTACACAATTTGTCACAAATTTTTTATTTTTATTTATATATTTCATATGGTAGCCTTGATATTCCGGGAAATTGTTTTCCAATGAGTAAATCGTGTTTCAGAAAACTCTCTGTAAATAAAATTTTGTCCGGACGAAAATTTTGTCCGAAACAAATAGGTGAATCCGCCTTTACAGACGGCAATACGTTAATTTTATTTCTAATTCATTTAAATAAAAAATGAAATTGCAGAATTTGTCAATAGCAAATTTGAATATTACTTTATGCAACTTTGATTTCTTGAATTCATACGAAAATAAAATGCATATAAAATAATTAATAGTTTTTATTAACAAAAGTTTATGAAATCATTTCTATATATTTTCTATTAATGTCCTGGCTTGAGGTGTTGTAGGGAAATCTTCTTTGGAGAGCCTTCGGCAACACCATGAGACGTATAAAAACTCTCAGTGAGCTCTGATTTGCAATTGAGAACTACTTTATATGTTGGAATAAAATTATACTCGTATAGTTTTTCTTTACATGATTTGTATTTACTCAAATTTACATATAATCAACATCCAGCTGAAACATGGGGACATGTCACATACACATGATGACGGATGGTATCATCCAGAAATTAAGTACGTTATATGTAGCAGGATCTAATTAACTGTTACTATCTTGAAAATATTCTGAAACCCAATTTTATTCTTCATCAAAAGCTACCAAAAAAAGTCTACAATTAATTTTTTAGTACAAATTTTAAAAATATTTCGCTTAATTTTTTAAATCAATATTTTTAAATATTTAAATTGAATACTTTAATTAAACTTTTCAAAATATTTATTTAAACTGTAATTTTTTTTACTTAAAAAAAAGTGTGGTAAATTTTTGGCAAATAAGTGTAGGAACACAACAAACAAGGGCAACAGGACGGTACGGGACGACTTTTCACTGCTGAAAAAAATAAATACAATATATTTTATTGAATATGTTTAGTTTTTTTCCAATTATTTGCTACTAATACCTGTTTATTTGTAGTTTGTTTGCTTTTGAATTTAAGTTTTTGTTAAAAAATTTCTAACTTTCAAAAATGTTCATTAATTAAATTTTTTTATTTTGAGAATTTATGACATTTCTATTTCATTAGGTGGCCAGCCTGTAGCTCAGACCAGGTATAAACTATCGGATGTGCAAATAGAACCTACTTCGAGGTGGCTTCTGGAAATGTTACTCCGCGGCAACGGCTAATGTAATTGGGTGACCGGTCATGAAGCGGTGTTACTTCGCAACATCTGGCAGTACAGAAAAAATGCTGTACAGCTCATCTGGAGAAAGCTAACCTAAGAAAGCAGCACTGGCTCCTAAATCGGATGTAGTGAACCAATTTACCGCTCATCCTAAATTAAAAAGATTAACGAAACCGAAACGAATAGAATCGTGGCCTAGGAACTGCATGAAAATATATATTTCATTGTGAATTAACATCTAAATTTTTTTGGTCATAAAATATAAATTTTATACCAAAGACTTCCCGTCGACCGGCAAGTCGATGTCAAATACCACGACAACGGTTGTTCTGTTTATACACTAAACAGGTGAGTTAAAATACTTTAAATTTCATGATAAGCTGAAACAAAATGAAGTTTTTAATCAAATGTTCTGTACACGTAGGCGTTCAAAGAGAATCTAGATGATTCCTTTTTGAAAGGACCACTACACTAGTCGGTGTCAACCTATGTATAACCGTATCTATGTACTCGGATACGGGATTTTTGGGACTAGATTTAACCCATTGCATTGAGATATCTGATAAGATCACTCAGCCCTATCTCTGATAAATCTGAAAGGTCCTCTAGCACGCTCAAAATATTCTGTACGTAAAATTAACTGAAATTGTAATTTAAAATAAATGAAAGTTCACTTAAAAACCGGTCTACTCATTTTTCATTTAAATTGAACCAAAAGTTCATTTAATTTTTAATGTTAAAAAATTAATTGACTTAAGCCCGTAAAAATAAAAGACTTTTCCTTTGTTTGTGTAGGAGAGGAAATCTCAAACAAATCAAATAAAGCAAGCAAAGAAAAAAAAAACAGCACTTGAAAACAACCGACAATATTAAATGTAACCGAAAATCCGTATTAATATGTCCTTAGTTTTTTGAATGAAAGTAAGAATCAGTTAAAAATAAAATTGCTTACAATTTTAAATGTTTATTTATTCTTTTAAAAATGACTGAACGGATTACTTCTAGAATATCGTCCATTCCGTTACTGTAATAATATTGTGAGTGTACATGACTTGTGTTTCGAGAGATGCACAGCTGGACATTCGCAGAGAAAGTGGAAGATTGTCTCTTCTTTCCTTTCTACTCGACAACTACTGCAGAACTCAATTTAGGACAGGCCTATCCTACTAGCATGTCTGCCAACCGTTTAGTGCAACGTCACGACTGCGACGAGCCTCGAGATGTCTTTGCGGTTTCTACGTGTTAGTTCTATTGAGCGCTTATAATTATACCAAGGCCACATTTTCTTTGAAACCTTGCACATGTTTATATTGCGCCACGGCGTGGTTACCATTTCGGCGTTGTAAGCATTCAGAGCAGAGCCAGCCCTAGTCAGCTCGTCTGCCTGTTCGTTGCCTGAAAAATTGCTGTGTGCTGGAACCCAGATGAGGGTGAGGGTGCCCAACTAGAATAGAGGAGGTGGTATGTGATCTTAGGGATAGAAGCGCTGCTTGGCTGTCGACAAAGATGCCGACGTTACCTTGAACCTTCCTGGCGACTAGCATTCTGGCCGATTCCCTTATAGCCATAATTTCGGCCTGAAAAGCAGTGGCTTCGTTAGGGAGACGGAAGGAGCGTTCTATACCTAGATCTAAACTAATTTGCGCTAATTATTATTATATATTTTTTAAATTTATTTTGGGTATAAATTAAGTTAATTTTTAACACAATCTTTGCGTCTTTTAACCTATTCGCTGAATTCAATAGATGAAAACCTAAATTTAATAATTTTAATTAAATGTTTTCGTACACCTACTTCCTTTCATTTCTTTTCAACACAAATAGACCCAACTAAAATGAATGTTTCTTTTATATTTTCTGCAAATTGTCCCATTCTCATTATTACATGAAGCTGGATTTTTCTTAAAAACAATAAATTTTCTTGCTTCTGCTCTTTGTTGCCTCATTTTTAGTTCAACGAATCATCTCATGTGTAGACCATGTGTAGAGAATAAGAAGAAATATTTTCTTAAAAAATACAAAAAATATAATGATTTTTCCACAGATTAAAAAATATCTAGTCTAGACGTAAAATTTTTCCATGATCATGACATTTCACCCGAGACAGTAGGGATTTTTTTGCTTCGTTCTGAAGAAAAGAATATACATAATTTTTTTTTTTTTCAAGAAAATCCATGTAAAATGAAAATTAAAGATTTCTATGCAAAAAGTGTTTAACGAAGAATATTATGGGAAGTAAAGAAAAACTCTTTTGGGGAGAGAAAAAATGGTGTCTTATAATACAATTGTTAAATTTGGATAAATTTCATTAATTCCGAATATTATAAAAAAAGTCTAAATATTTGCTTTGAAACATCATAAAAATATTGTTTATTTATAGAAGTTCTTATGAACCTCAAACCGGCAAAGACATCCTTTTTTAATGGTAAAACGTGTAGCATCAGCCTAGAAGCAAAAACTGTTCATAATTTTCCTTTTTAATTTGCGCATAAAACTCTGTCTGCAAATTTTCTTAACAACATTATTAGAGTCGCCTGTGGTCTAGAAATCACAACGTACCTGCGAATGTACATTAAACAGTAATGTTTTTCCTTTAGAAAAACTAAACAAGTTTTAATATTTGCATACTTTTAAAATGAATCGTGGACTACAGTTCTTTATATGATGCAGACAATAAAATTCTTGTGAACTTACACACATGCATGCATACATACATACATATGAATATGTAGATCATTAACATTTTTAAATTGTTTTTTCTTTATTTAATAAAAAAAATAATAATAAAAAAATAAATAAAAAATCTCATCTCATTAACGGCTTTACGTGTTCTAATTTTCTTTCTGATTTAAATAATGTTTTGCAAACATGTTTAAACGTTTTCAAGTTTCTCTTTTTTCCGCTTTTAAATTAACACTGTTTCCTTTTGATTCTTTCAACAAACAACGAACGTATTGCAACATGTTTCTGTTTGCAACATAATACACATTAAAAATAATTATTTTTAATAATTCATTGATAATAAATTAATACTGATTGTTCTTTTTTTTTGTTCTTGTTGCAGTATCACAATTACATATGAGAAGTCTGCTTTTGAGTGTGCAGCATGTGGAAACTGAAATGGATAACGGCATATGTAGCATGTATTGACACATGCTGCAGCGCACAATTTTTTTCGTATGCTTGTGTAATGTTTAATTGTTGAAAGAATGAAAATTAACCTGTGCTAAGAGCCAGACAGACTGGAAAAAAAGGCCAAAGCCTCCATATAGTATGTTGACATGTATGTATGTCAGAAGGAAGCTGAGAGAAAAATGTAGTTGTCATGACATAAAAACTGAATTCGTACCAGTTCAATTTTCAATAACATTGCAAAAGCGTATTTTATTTAAATGTATAAAAATCTTTAATCAAATAAAATAAAATATGATATTTAAGATAAAAAATAAAATAAATTTTTAAGCGCAATTTGTTTAGGTTTATATTGAAATGAATTGTTTGGCTTGAGTTCAAATCTGAGTTTACCCATTTCTTCTTAATTTAAAAAATTGTTTGAATAAATTCCTTATTTTATTAAGAGAGTGCTTATTTTGGAACAATTTATTATTCATCAGATTAGCAGAAAGGATCAGTACTGATTTCGAGGTCGCTACACCATCTCATCAGCGTTCTTTGTTCGATTTTACCATTTTTAATTATTCCAAATAGTCCATATTCGCCCGCTTTTTCCAGGCCCATTGGCTGCTGAGATCGAGCTATTTTCCATTTTTGTTTTTCTGATGAATAATAAATTGTTTCGAAATTGTACTCGCTTAATAAGATAATGAATTTATTCAAACAATTTCTTAAATTAAAAAGAAATGAGTAAACTCAGATTCGAACTCAAGCTAAATAATTTATTTCAATATAAAAAAAGAAATAAAATATTAAAAAATTAAATAAAATAATATAAAACAAAATAAAATAAAGCAAGATATAACGACAAACTAAATAAAATAAAATGAAGTAAAATAGCACAAAAGGAAACTATAAAAATATATATTAAAAAATATTAATATATTAAAAAATATTATTATATTAAAAAATATTAATATATTAAAAATTTTTGTTTTAATAATACTAAAAACACATTCAAATAACATAATATAAATAAAATAAAAATAATTAAAAATATATACAAACTTAGAACATATTACAAAACAACACATAAAATAAATTAAAATAATATATTATAAAAATTAAATAGAAGCTAAAATAACAAAGTAAAATAAATTATAATATAAACTAAATAAAAGGGATAATAAATTAAATTTAAACAAAATGAAATAAAATTAAGTAAAATAAAATTAAAAAAAAATAAAAAAACGAAGCAAAATAAAATAAAATATTGTCAAAAAATTGCACTAAAAAATAAACTAAAACTTAAATTAAAAAATTTAAATAGTGTATAATGAAATGAAATAAAATCAATTAAAACAAATTAAATAATATAAAACAAAATGTAATATAATAATATAAAATAAAATATTTAATAAAACAAAATATTTAATAAAATAAAATAAAAAAATTAAATAAAATAAATAAAAATTAAACGTTAAATGAATCAATGAAAGTTAAAAAAACGTTAAAAAAATATAATAAGATAATAAGAAAAGAAATAAAATAATAATATATTATTATAAAATAAAATTAAATATCTAAAATATTTAAATTAAATAAATAATAAAAAAAATAAAAAGTAAAGTAAAGTGAAATTAAAATATATAAAAAAGATATTAAATAAGGGCAGTTAGTTAAAATAAAAAGAAAAAATAAAATGAAAAATTAATACATAAAATAAATAAAATAAAATAATGTCAAGTAAATATTTATAAAAAATTTATTAAATATAAAAGGAAAGAAAAATTGAATTGAAGTAATGCAAAAAAATAAAACAAAAACATACTAACATAACATAAACTAAAATTTAATGAAATAAAATAAAAATGAACAATTAAATAATATAAATTAAAAAAATATAATAAAATTATAATTAAAGCAGTTAAGTAAAAAATAAAATAAATAACGTAAAATGAATAAAATAAAATTTTTAAAATGTAAAACGTTTAGTAAAATACTATATAATAATAATATAAAATAAAATAAAATTAAAAAAATATTATATTAAATAAAAAATTAATAATAATAAAAATAATTTAAAAGATATTATTTTAATTATAAAAACAATATAAAATAAAATAAAAAAATATATAAAATAATGTAATAAAAACTAAACATTTACAAAATAAAAATGATAAAAAATAAAATAGAAAACATATAAAAACAAAACGTTTTTTTATAATTATTTCATTATCGGGAACAGTCGAGAAAATTTTTCGAAAAGTAAAGCAATTTTTTATATCCTGATTTCTGGATATAAATTTATAATTAGTAAATAAGTATAAACCTTAAAAAATATAAAATAAATATAACACACATCCTTGGCTAAAATGGAAGTTTCGTATTATATTTGTGTCTTATTTCATTAGAGTGCAAAAGAACCTTCAAAATAGAGTAGGTGAACGTAAAAATGGACCATGAATAAAAAAATAGCTCCACTCTGGAAGTACATACATTCTTGCAAATAAAATAAGAAATCAAATCTTTAGAAAAAAGCAGATAGAAGAGCAATTGTGCAGATGGACATCGAATACGAAAATATAAAATGCAAAATAAAAAAGCATTATCTTGTAAATCAAAATAAATATTTTTAAAAATCTGTTTATCATCATTTCCAAAGAAATAAAAAATGAAAACAGAGACTGTTCTGTCCCTACAAATGGATATCGAATCAAAAAATAATAATGGAGAAGTATATCCTTTTAAATAAAAATATTTGCATAATTTACAATCTATTGTAGGAGTTGTAAGTTGTGAAAAACTTCTATAACTTCTACAATATTATTCCTGAATATCTGTGAAGAAAAAAAATGTATTGATTCTAGGAAACCAAAATAATAAAGATATTGAAAGCTCCAATTGATATGTTCTTAAAACATTTATTTTGTCGAATATATTTTCCAATTTTCAAATTAAAATTTTGTTCTTAATCTTTGATAATTATGGTTTTAAGGGATTTTCTTTAGTTTTTGCTAGTATATATGTACAGTTTTTGAGGTTTTATTTTAATTTCAAGATTTTCCTGATTGTCTTATTTATATTAAGTTTTGAAAGATCCTTTACCCAAAGTCGGAGGATCTTAATAAACCAGACCTTAAAGTAATGATTTGTAACTTGTGAATCAGCAATTGTGCAACCTGCTTTCTTAAAATGAAACAAAACATTTTTAAATGAAAATAGTTTATCAATCCTTTCCTGCTTGGGTCGAACATCCTTTCTTCTTTCTTACTTTCTCACCAACCAAATTACAATATATTTATAAAAATATCCTTTTGAGTTTCATATGTTTTGACAGCTATCCACGCCTTAAAATAAAAATGCCATTAATAAATAGAAATTGGGCGTTGCTGCAAATAGTATTAACCTTCGCACCTTTTTCAATTCAAGGTATGAAAAGGTCACAATAATTTTATATTTTTTATTGCCATTTTCTTTGGTCATAGTTTTAGGTAGAACGATTTGAAATAAAATTTTTGTTGCAACATTTTTCGGTCAGCCTTAAAATAATTGTGTTTTATAAACTTTCTGTCAACAGCAATTTTTATGACTCATTATCATAATTATTTTTAATGAGCGTTTAAATTTAAGCACTCTGTACTAAAAAAGACACATGTGGCCAATATGCGTTTGAAATACACTTGTTTATACAAAAAAAAAAAAATAAAAAAGAAACATAAAATGTTTCCACAGACGTCTATAAACAATTAAATTTTTAAACACACGCAGACATACGGACCAAGAGCCGCTACTTAGTTGTATTTTAATACTCTTATTTTTTTGGTTTGTTCAATTTACAGTGTGGGAGAAAAAAATAGCACGTCAAAGAGTTTTTTGTGCAGAACTTTTAGTGATGAAACGCACTCTGTCAAATGCTTTCAAATATAACATGATTTCATTACCAATTTAATTATATACTATGGTCTTTTCAAAACAATTACTTTCTACAAACATGTGAAAAAATAAGTAGATTAAAAAAAATGGCAACAATGTATTTAAATTGTGTTAAAATTAAGCATCAAAATTTTTATAAAAAACACATTAAAGGGGCAAAAGTTAAGAGGCAGTGAGTCACATAAGTAGAGTTTGATACGTTTTGAGTTCAATTTGTTTTCGATTTCAGGAGAAAATGGGTCCACGACCCACACTACCGCTGCTGAAGAAAATGTGATTGAAAAATCAAAATCCGAAGGGCTATCAATTAGACAAAACACCCAAACAACGGATTCACTCAAACGAAACCATCGGAACCTGAGCCGGAATGTGTAAAACATCGGCACGTTTCGACAAACTTCCGCTTTGTTACTGAAAAAAGAATCCCATTCGACTCATTGTGAAGATACAGTAACAAGCCGTGCGATTAAAAATACATTGCGAGAGGCTGAACTTGTGGGTCGGAGACCAAGGAAAGTGCATCTCCTTATTAAGTGAAATATTAAAAATAGGAGTTTGCCAGACTACAACTTGGCCGTCAAAGTTGGAACAATTTTCTGTGGTCTGATGAAACCAAGATTATTTTGTTTGGATCAGATGGAAAGTCATTTGCACGTCGTCCTGCCAGTAGTGAGTTTAAGCCAAAGTACATGAAAGACCCCGCAAAACATGGTGACGGCTCTCGGATGATATCGAGGTATTTTTCTGTTTCTGTGGCAGGTTAACTTTTTTTTAAATTACCCCTGTATATAATTTGGATACAACCGTAAACAAAATGCTTTCATTTGCTGGAGAAGAAATGGCTTTAAGGTGGAAATTTATGCAGGATAATGATCGCCAGCTCTCCGCTGGAAGTGTAAATCGTGGGTCGAGAAAAATCAAGTACCCGTTACTGAGGGTCCAAGGCAATTACCGGTCCTAAATTCCATGGAAAACATCTAGGGAGTTCTAAAAAACAAAATTAGAACGCATAAATCTAAAAATAAGCAAATAATGTCTCATAAGGTTTGGGCGTTGTGGTAGTCCATTTCCCATAGAAAACTTCGGGGAGTTTTTAAAAAAATGAGAACGGATAAATACAAAAAAAAGTAAGTAATGTGCCAGGAAACTTGGTACTCTATTTCCCAGGATACGTGCGCCAATCTTGTGAGTTCAATGAGTTTGTGGCAACGCACCAACTTTACATAAAAATGGTTCAGTGGATCGAATACTAATTTTTACAACTTATTAATATAATCCTTTTTATTCAACTTTGCTATAAAATTTTTCCCTCACTTTTGCAAATTATCGACACGTGAACACGACGCATTCAGCATTTCGATTCGAATCGAAATTCTTTCCGTTTCGCAAATTTGGTATTCTACGTTCCGTTCCCCGTATCATTTCGATTTCTTTTTCGATTTTGTGCATTCTGCATTACGATCGTAGTTACGTTTTCGCAAATGGTTTGTTTACTAACGGAAAGCTTTTCGATTTTTGTTTTTGTGGTTGAAAAAAATATGTAATTAAATAAAATGTTAGTATACGAGTAAATGATGAAACAGAATAAGTCTGCAACTTCAGGAACAATCGCTTGGTGGCCCATAACAAAATCGACGGCTCTCTTTTTATTGTTTGATTTTCTTTTGTTTGCATTTTTCGTATGAAAAATTTATGTGATTTCATGAAAACACGGTAACATTGTTGAGAGAATGAGTGTCTAAAATTGAGAGTATAAGAAAAGACGCTGTAAAAAAATAGATTCTATTTCAGGACCACATTCTCTGGCATAATTTTATTTCAAATTGTATGGAAAACAAACGTCAGCCCCAGTTCTGTTTCACCATTAAATGCTATAAAATTATTTTGTAAAAAATTCTTTATTTTTCTGTAAAATTTGAAAGCTTTATATAATTTATTACATGTTGAAAAACGCAACACCTGAGCGATATGAAAAGCTGGCAAATTTAATGGCAACCAAGGATGGTATTGCATGTGGATATCGGGAGCCCCCACCACAAAGAAGAAGTGCAGGCAAGTTCCAAATGATGTATAGAAAATGAAAATATCATCTCCGGCATAACAGCATTCTTCAGACTGGAAGAGTTTGACCACAAATACCGCTTACTCATATTCTGGCTTTTTTCTTATCTTCCGCACTTAACTGATGTGTTTAATTAATTAGAGTTACAATAATATTTATTTTATATATTTTTATCACTATGATTTTCACTAAATTTAACTTTTTACAATCTAATAATTCCAATGTCTGCGTTTAGACACGAACCCATTTGGAAGGGAAACATTTAGTTTGGCTAGATATTACGGATGGGGAAGAGAGTATCATTTTGAGTTCGTTACTCGGCGATACGTTTTGTTCACAATTACTTTGCTTCTTGCAAATAATAACAATAATAATGGAATGTTGCCGACAACATATTCGACGGTGTGAACGGCGAACGATAAAAACAAAAGAGAACGCCAAACGCTTTTCTTACAAATGATGAACAACTTAAAAATCGTGACAGCAGATGACCCAGTGTAATTCGTCATCGAAGCCGTCTTGGCCGCCATAATCCTAGTCGAAGACGCAAATGCCGCCATAGTTAAAATGTGTTTCTTATGCCGTTTTCTTTTCTACAAAAATGGAACATTTCTTTTACTTTTTATGAAAAAAATTGCTATTCAAATTTGTCTTAAGACAAAAATTTTGCCCGTAAGTGAAGACGGACGGAAGATTTCTAATGAACTCACTATTTCCAAAAATCATTATATTACAAATTTCCAACAAAAAAGGTAAACAATGTTGCACTTTTTCCTAGAAAAGAAAATGCCAAATTAAATTATGACCATAATTTGATGTTTTAATAAAATCAATCTTTGTGAAATAATAATAATTCAACAAGCCCGAATATTTTCTTAAACAATAATTAGTTTTAACATAAATTTGTATGTTATATTTTAGTATACATAATCGTATATGAACAACAAGTCAAAGACAAGTTGTATTCAGTTGGACTTTCAGCACTGGCGGCTGGTGGTTGTTTTGAATTTACTTTCTCTGTTTTAGGATGCGAAATCAATAACTGTCCTGTTAATAATATTTCTACACTCCGAGAGCGTATACGATTTTTATGGCATTTTAACGGCTAAAATATATTTAGTGTTTTTAATTTTTACCAGCACTTTGGTTTTTAACTAATTTGCTGTTACTTTTAATTGACTTCTCTGCAATTGAAAGTTGTCTTCCCCAATTCGTTCCATTATTGGCGCTGTAAGCCTTGGACTACTTATGGCACAAGTATTTGAGTTAATAATGACATTGTCACCCAAATCTATTATCTGGCTCCTGCCTGCCTCCCTTAGTAATTGGGATCTGGTGGGTAAAATGCCTTAAAATAATATATTGATATGGATATCTCCAAAATAAACTTTCACTTACCAGTTCGCTATAAAATAAGTTCTTGAACCTTGATTGATGGTCATTGTATTGCAGTTACTCAGTTCAAAATGAGATCATTTTCAGACCTGTTATAAGCGGTATTCACACCGAACTTGTTAATTTGTTACTCGGTAGTTTGTTAATTTGTTAAAGTTACCAACTATGAACGACACCCCTTTTTAAAACTTTTTTAGTCTGGTAACTTTCGTTGTAAAACATACTTAATTAACATACTTACTCTCAATGTACACGAAAATTGCCAAATCACAAATATTTTTTTTTAGAAATGTATCACAAATGACTTTTTTATTATAATTATTTAGAAACTGCCACAGCTGATTGTGACTTACCAACTAACAGCTATTTTATCAAGGGTGCCGTGTCGTTAATTTGTTAAATGTTAATCCGGTAGCGCGTTAAATACACAAAAACAAAATGCGTGTATAAAAGAAGTAACGATTAACGACTAAAAAGCTCGGTGTGAATACCGCTATTGATAAACGATCTGACTGCTTTCCGATTAAAACCGTTCAAACCGTCCGTCTAAACAATGTTCCCATAATTTTTTCCAGCATATTTTTTTAATTACACTAATTTTTCAAGTACAGCAGGACTATAATTGTTTCGTTTGATTTTTAATATAGACAAATTTTATTTTATTTATGTAAAACTAAATCAGATTTTAAGAAAATTTGAATAGTTTTTCGTGTCGCTATTATTATTTCCGACACTGTATGTTGTTGTTTGTGGCAACTTAAATTTGATGTGTGATAATAATTTGCAGTAGATTGAAATTAAAATTGTCTTTTTAAGTGCCAGTCAATACTAACGCAACATAACATTTGCAGCCATATACAAATTAGTTTTTTTTCATTATTATTATTATGTTGCTGTAAATTGGTGTGTGGCAATAATTAAAAAAAATAAAATTTTTAATAAACTTGTGCAATGTTTCTTGTTTGTGGGAATTTGCAGGTAACGAGAAATAAATTGCTACTAATAATATAGATAAATCGTTTGCATGGCTTGAAAACAAATTCAAGTGGGACCGAGTGAGATTGAAATTAATAAGCAGAGAATATATAATAATCGAAATTTAACGAGAAGTGCTAATATTCAAGAAAATTTAGTATCTACGAGTATGTTAAGTAATAATTTTTTGCCAAGATGATGTATACACATAATTAAAATGAATATATAAAGAAAATCCTGGTTTTGCAGGATTATAACAATTGTGTTGCTTCGAAGAGTTCTCACATTAGTTACAGAACATGGGTACTGGCTCGAGCTCGAACGCGTCTCAGCAAATGTTGCCCGAAAAAAGTTTTGTAATGTAAAAATAATATAATAATTTGAATGAAATTGAACAGATATTTCGATATTTTTAGGTAGAATACCATGGGAAATATTCATTTATTTCGCTCTTCAGGAGTTGTACTTTGTTTATTGAATAAATCTTCAATGATGGGCAAGCATTGGAAAATTTTGATGTGAGACCATGACATTATCGCGATGTCCTGTGGAGGAGCAAATATGGTATGTTTTGCAGAAAATAAATGACAAAATTTCTTACTCAAATAATTTATTCCATGACCTCCGAAGTCTACCAACGTCTATCATGCGTTTGAGATTGTTGGAATGAGTAGACATTATTTATCAACCAGGAGCGATTAAATGTCCAATTTATTTTCCATGATCCGCTGATAATTCCAATCTAGGTACCTCTTAAATTTATGACAGTTAAATAAAAGATTAAGACCTTTTTATATTGAAACAGTTTCATAATCAAATTTCGCTTTTTCATAAATATTTTCGGCCATAAATTTGCAAAGTTTATTTAATTATTTATGCACCTCTTCCTATGATCGAAAATTTATGACGTTTTCTATTGCTTGCTTAACTAATAGAATATTCAAAACTGCAACTTGCAGCCGGAAGTTAGTGAAAATCTTGTAAAGAAAAACTCAAAGTGAAATAGTACTTTAAGTGTTAATCACAAAAACGAGAATTTTTAATAATTTTTTTTTTTTTCATTGAAATGCAAACTTTTGCAATTTAAGCATTTTGCTGAATATAAATTAATCAAATGCAATCAGAAATTTTTATTAAATACTTTTTTCTTTAGTTTTTTCCATTAAATATTCCAAACATTTTAATGGGTGCCACTCGTTCAAAGGAAGTTTTTTTTTGCCATTAAAAACCATGAAGAAAATTAACAAAAATAACAGCAGCCATTTCATTTCAAATTATTGATGATGGTGAATGAAAATCACAATTAAACATAAAAACACGTACCAGAAATGCCCCCACTTTATAAAATGTATAAAGAACAAAAGCAAAATATTAAATTGAGGCATCTATAGATAAAAATACTCAAACAGTAAAGCACCACAGAGCCTAAAGACGAGTGAGGAGTACCAGCCCTGTAACAAATGTTACCCTTTTGGTTCATGTTTAAAATTGAAATTTCTTTTTTCTTGCCAATATTTTTTCGTAATAAGGAAGACACAAAATACAAATGCACACACATGCAGTTTAACACACACACACACACACACACCCATGCACTAGATATTCAGACGAGCATGAACAAACAATCTGGAATAAAATCATATTTTATTTAGAAAAATACGTGCCTAATGCTTTGGAATAATAGAAACAATTAATGTCGACACTTACTTCAGAGGAAATCTCGGCAAATGTTATTACTTTACTTTTCACCCTTCCTGTGTTCCTTCCTCAATCAGCTGCTCCCGCCTTGATTTTTGCCTGCCTTCAAAACTGAAGTTACTGCCTGGCAGAGAGTAGAATTTCAAAAGGAAATAAATTAAATGCAAGAAAAAAAAAATAACTGAAAAGGAAAATGAAACTTTCGAGTTCAAGCGAAACAAGTTTGCGTGCGTGCGTGTGCGTGCGTTTATTTTTTTTTTTTTTTGGAGAGGCAGGAACAACAGTTTGTGTTCGATTGGAGTTGAATGTTTATCTATGTAGGATCATTTGGTAACACAGTGGCTTACAAATATAAAATATTTTAAATATCTAAGGTCCGTGTGAGGGCTCATTTCTATGCTTTCATTTCAGATGGTTTGAGGGTTCTTCTTAGTTTCTCGAGTTTATTTTATAGAAACGTTTAATAAAAATTTAGTTTAGTGTTGTTTCTTTCAGACAATTCAACAGTTTTTATATTCACTATTGCGGTGGCTAAAATCAATGAATTCCAGTTCAAATTTCTATTTCTAAACTCGAGAAAATTACTTGGTGGTAAAAACTTTGTCAACACTGAAGAGATGGAGTTGATGATGTCTCGACAGTTTTTACTATCGCTGCTATTGAATATTGCTGGGCAAAGTGTACGGATCTTAAAGGAGATTATGTTGAGAAATAAACCTACGGGAAATGTTGTACTAATTGTCCTGAACGTACCTGTCCTATGACTGGTGAAAGTGGGAATGGTACAAAAAGATCCTGACTGTTCGTGACTGGTAAAAAAAGACGCATCACAAAACTAGAACAAAAGTGATTACGAAATTTCCTGACTCTGCGCAACATCGGAAGATTTATATTTTATTTTGAAGGTTTTCGGGAGCAAAAACTTTTATGTATCTCTTTTTATTTTTTGATGGTCATAGATTACATTAATTAAGATGTTATCTGATTAAAACCATAATACATTTGGTGCTTTAGAGCAAAAAAGTTTCAGGAACATATCTTAATTTAAACCGAAGTTATACCGACTGAAAAGCTAATACCCGGCACATAGGGTACATTCTTAAATGCAGTAATTGTGCAATAATCGAAGCTTAGCGTTCGGAAACCATCACCTTGCAATAATGTTTTGGTCAAAATTCTCCCAACACAAATTATTGACCGTCCTGCTACATATCGGTGCAACTACTACAGCATTTTATTTCATGCTGCAATATTTTGCAGACCCGTTGCACAAATTTATTGCATTTACGGTTGTATGCTATAAAATGCTCGTAACAAAAATATATTATAATTTTTATTTTTTAAATACAAATATATGTATTTTTATTGTTGTAAAACTTTTAGACTCGTTCGGTGAAACGTCATCGAGGGACTAGATTTTATAACAGACCTTAAGGAACTATGCTATGGCATTTTCATTGAGGACTAGACTTGGACAGACTGCTCTGGATAGTTCTATTATCAGTTTTTAAAAAAAACCATTACTGGGACTGGTACGAAGAATACCACCACAGGACAATTACGTAAAGATTAGGTAGGTCTAAAACTTTGTTTGCAAATTTTATGGAGAGAACCCTGAGAACCAGCCACGTGACGTGCCTTGTGACAGGTTCTTTTCCCTCTGCGTAAAGAACATTTTTCCCAACTCTATTGTGGTTTGCTTTGTTAGGTCGGCTTATTTTGTAACCGCATCATAAGGGACATAGTATTGTGATATTAGCAAAGCGGATACTGCCAAGTGGGCGTAGAGGATATTGTCTCAAATGATTCATGTACGATTTGCCGCGGTAGTTTAGGTTTTCTAGGCGACGATTTAAAAGAAATCATGAGCGCCAAAGTTTTTTATGTTGCCATGAATTAAACACTTTTGACAATAACAACATGGCTTTTTCTTAATAGTTTGTCTTCTATCAAACATTATTTGCGAAGAGATAACCGACAAGTCCTTAAAGCTGCCTTCTACAAAAAATATATGAGCGACAAAGTCTGTTATTTTGTCTTCTTCTAAAAACTTTCAGCAACAGGGATTTATAGCTTGTCTTTATTAGAAACCGATTAGCGACATTATGACAGACTACATCTTATTTGTTGTTTTCTATCAAACAACAACAAAAAAAATAGCGACAATGTCTTAAGGGCCTCAGACACGTTTAAAATGCTTGATGTCAAGTTCGTGTACGTGTGCTTTTTGTCTTAATTTTTGGACAAACATTCATTTATACTTTGATTTTGTGTTGTTCGTTTGGTTAAAAAAATATAACAATATTTTTAAATAAAGAAATGTTAATGACAAAAATGTTATTTAATAAGTTCTAACACTTCTTTTTTTTATCAAACATTTCATTGTTTTTCTTTTAATTCTAACGCTTTTTTGTACAAGTAATTTTTTTGGTTTTCTTTTTATTCCGATTTTTTTAAACAACTGTTCACAATGAAAATATAATTCTCATGAAAATTTGTTCGTGCTTGATGCGTTATCCACTGTACACGTATATAACAAGTGCCATCAAGCATGCCTAAAATCAAAATTTTTTGATTTTCCATCAAGCGTCGTTGATGTCACAATTACTAACAAATTTTCACTCATACTATAACCAAGTTTAGCAAGCATTTTCTACGTGTCTGAGGCCCTTTAAATTTTGCCTCAATCAAAAAGATAAGTATATTAACGTTGCGTTGTCAGTAAATTAAGCTTTGCTGTAGCTACTTGACAAGCAGCTTGACTTATACACTTGAATAATCTTGGTTCGAATCTCAGTTAGAAATAGAAATAAACAATTAAATAAAAAATAAAATTTAGGTATTATAAATATCAAAACAAGTCTGTTAGAGTAGTAAATAATCACAATTAAGCATACAACAACGCAACGTCTTATGCAGTTCCCATTTAATTCACATCCGCCCACTTAAAAAAAAAATCAAGGCTACATTTCTTGAACTAATATTTTTTTTACAGGAAATAAATGAGAGCCAAAATTAAGAATGTCGTGATTGCCTAATCCTTTGAGGATATTAAATCGCAAACAAGTCTTGATGACTTAGAAGAGAACACGGTTTTTACAGAAATATTTTTTGGCAATATCAATAAGTTTGTCAGCCGCCCATGTTCTCGTTCACAAGTACATGTATAATGTGAAGAACGAGAAGATCAGGGACACTGCCTCTTCTGCTGGGCTTTTTGCGGTACTTGTTTGAAAAGGTCCTCAAGAATTTGCCACCGGGCTTTGCCCTGTTTGTTGTCGCGAATTTAATATTGTGATTCTTCGGTCTTTAATGTCTCAAAGACTTGACGAAATGGGAAATATGTGATGCAGCTTCAAATCGCTTCTACTGAGTTCATCACGCCGTCAGCCTGCATACAACAATTTTTTTTGTTAAAATAAATCCCACGACGAAGCCTTTTAAGATTAACAAAAATTCATCGTGAGCTAAATTGCGCTTTAATTGTTTTCAACTTACAACTCCACTGTACTCAAGTCCTCAACGTCAGTTTTAGAATAACATATTTTCACTCCACTTTAATATTTTCATTAACTCTCAGCCTTCACTAATTGAAAACTGAATTACGATTTCTATGGAATTCTTAAAAACCACTCGTACAATATGTTGCGCGTAGATGGAAAAACAACAGATAATCCCGCAAACAGTAATAAATTTCACGCTTTTCTTAATTTCAGTTTAGTTTATTTAATTTATTTTTAGAATTTTTAAGTATGAAAATGGAAGACAGAGTGATAGCAAATGAAAAATTATCTCGAATTGAATGTTATTTTTTTGTTTTCATTTTTAAATTTCTTCAATTTTGTATTTTCGAAAACGCGTTAAGGCGTTGACAACGAGTGTTGAAAAACTGAAGCAGGCACACAAGCCACTCGTAATGGCATTTGGGGGCAGGGGAATGTTTTTATTTGTTGTTCTATGCCGTACAAAAAAATTGGTTAAACAAACTAAAAATAGTAGTAGAGAAATGTTGACCCCCCGGCAACCAGTCGTGGGCAATAAATTACAAAACAATTGCCTAATTTTATATTTTCCACAAGTAAAAGATATGGAAAATAACTAAGTTGCTGTTTGTTTATTTTAGTAGCTTGTGCTAACGTTGTTGTTGTTGTTGTTGTTTATCTAGCATACAAAATTAGTGGCTTGTACTTTTTGTTCGAAGTAGAAAAAGTATAAAAAATTTTCTTTTGTTTACAATTTCTTTTAGTTTTTTTTACAATTTTCCAAGCAGATAAATTTCAAATGTTGTGCGTTTTTATGTGTTTTTCCTTGGCGACACTTTGTTTATATTGAAATGAAACATTAAGAAGTATTACAGCCAAGAACTTCTAATAAATGAAAAAACAATTGAGTATCGTAAAGACAGACAATTATTTTTGAAAGTGAGTCTGTTTCAGACCGACCACAATACATTCTTAATTATTTATGGCTATTTTTTTAATGTAAAATAAAAACCTGAAATTAGTTCGTTTATTTGCTTCCTTCCTGAATGGAAAATTAAAGCATAGAATTGAAACCCAAAAGTCTATTTCCATTACGTGTTTAATGTTTTCTTTTAAGTGCTTAAAAAGGGGGACTTATACACTTCAAAATTTTTTTATGAATTGTTACAAATGCAATCAGATAAAATTGTAACTTGTAAACGGACATTGTGACAGAGACCTTTCTTTGCACACTGTAGATTAACAGACCGGAGTCCTTGGTGAGGATTAGATTAGACCAACAGAGTAACTCACTACTAACTGGAAAACGAGGAACTCTAGCACTATAATATAATCAGGTATGCTATGGAAATCCATTTTATAAACGAAACGATGTAAAACCGAAAAAAGTTGCAATCTGCTCATTCTTTCGATTTTGTGAATATTTTTAAAATGAGTTTTAATGAATTTTTAAATAATTTGTGATAAAGTTGTTTTCAAATTGCCTTTACATTCTTTGTGATTTATCTTCTGGTCTGCTTTCCTCACGTTAATAATTTGAGATTGTCTGAAAATTGATTCTCAAAATTTATTCTCAAAATTTTTCGAAATTCATCACACCTTTTTAAAAACAATATTTTAGAAATCGGTCGATTTCCATCACATACCTGAATATTATATATTAATATTATACATTTTATGATTTTATGAAGACGCGTATTTTTATAGAAAAATCAATTAAAATTTTTCTTGAGTGTATTTTTTACAGCCTTTTTAAGGCTTTATGAAAAGTAAAATTTGGGAACGTGTAGCAGAGATGACTTCTTATTTCGTCTCTAAATTTCTTCCGTCCAGTAATTTATTTAGGGTTGGAATCAGCAAAAAACTCTCTGGAAGCCAAATCTGAAAAATTGTAAGGAATTAAGCGGCAAAAATTTTGATGCAAGATCGTTTTTTCTTAATCTTCAATTTTTATCTTTTTCGAAGTAGTCAATGTAGGTAATTCCATGAATATCCATCCCGCAAAACCGTGGCTACAACCTCTTCTTTAAGTGCCCTGGGGGGTTTGAAAACAAAAAACTATGGCTTTAACTAGTGTTTCCTTTATATGGTGTATAGTGGTGACACAATATTTTATCAGCACCTTTTTATCATCGATGAAATTCTTCAGCAACTTCAGGACAAAGCTTCTAACCAGCTAATGGAAAATTCACTCAATTGTGAGCAAGTGCGGTGTCGATCTTGCTGATCGCTTTTTCATACTAAATTTTTTCAGCAAAATCGAAATCACTACAATTGGCTGGAGACTTGAGATAGTTCACACACTTTATCACGTCGGCCACTCAAAGCTATGTTGAGGGTTTTTTTATGAATCGGACTTCTTGAAGAAGATGCATGATTTGTTACAGCGCCACAGCTAAAATTCTATCATAGATTGTCCTAAGCGGCAACGCAGCTGCAGATATGGACTTTCTCTTTTCTTAAAAATATTATCATGTAGCATTTTTTTCAGCAAATATTTTTACTTCATAAAGGGCATATTTTCTAAGTGTATTTTGTATAGTGTTTTTTTTAATAAAAACTCAGTGATATTTACCGTGATAAACAAAAACACCCGCAAATTAATTTACACATATTTTTTCTATTTAATTCGTTGAGAATTAAAAAATTGTTCTGTTTCTACTTCGTTCTATTTCCAGTCAGTTCAAAAAATTGTCATCTATGTCATTCGCTTCGTAATGTTCTTTGAATTTGTGTTACTTTTGACATAAAAATTTTGTTCATTGCAATAAAATTGAATGAAATAAAAGACGTTAACCCACTCACGGCCAAGGAGATCAGGTAGCTGTTAACTAAGCCAAAAATTTATTATACAAAATTATTCTGAATCCCACAAAAACACGTAGTTTTACCAAAAAAATAAAAAGCTGTTAAAAAAGGTTACTCCGAAAAATGTCCAAAATTCTCCGAAAATTCTAAATTTAACACATATTGGAAAATCCTCCTAAGATATGTCCTTAAAAAAACTTAAAACCAGAATAAAAGTTATTCCAAAAAATTTTGAAAATTCTCTAAAAATTCGAAAATGCATTAAAACTGCTCCCGGTGCCATTGACACACATAATTTCATTTAAGTAATCGAAAATTTATAAAAAAAAATACTCCGAATAAAAAATTTGTATACTAAATTTATCACATACCCGAAAGAAAATGTACAGTGAACTTAGCGGAAACTACTAATTTTACTAATGACATGGAAAATAATGACATAGAAAAGTTGCGAAAAATTATAAAAACCAAAAGCCTTATGACTACTAAATTCTTGTAAAGAAAACAAAATTCTGCAATAAAACTTACTCCGAAAAATGTTGAAATTTATCTGAATATTCGAAAATACATTACTTTTACTCCATTGATACATATAATTTTATTAAAGCAATCGAAAATGAGCAAACAAAATTACTCCGAATTTTTTTTTATTTAACACATGGTTGAAAATCTAACGAAAATGTGCCCTAAGCTTAACGGAAACTACCACTTACACTAAAGACATCGAAAAGTTGCAAAGAAAAGATACAACGAAACAAACAGAAATTGTCCGAAAATCTGAAATTCAACATATGTGCACATATTTAAAAATGAATCTATAATGTGCCCCAAAACCAACAGGAACTCATGATTTTACAAAAAAATCGATAGCAAGAAAGTGTTCTTTAATTTGGGGAAAATACAATAAAGAGTCCTTAAATGTATTAATGTTTATTTAAGCGTTTTACCTCGGAATGAAAATTAATAATCTGAGTACTCGTAAGCACTTTCTGTTCAGGTTCCTAAAAGTTGCTTCAAAAGTGTTAAATAAAAAGTGAGAAATATCGAAGTTACTGTGCAAAAATCTAAAATCAAAAATTCATGCTGAAAATTTATTATGACAACTGCTCCGCGTACATCGTCCTCACTATTTTAAGAAAAGCCGACGGTAGCATATATGGGTTTGTTGGTCCGTTAACGGGTTAAGGTTTCATTTGTTTGTTCATTCGTGTATTGAAACTTCTGACTTTTTGGATGCTGTATTTTTAGTATAACTATTCATTTGTTCCTGTTGTTTTTGTTGCCATGGCAACAAAATTGTATTCCAACTTACAAGTCAATTTGCTTTGAGAAAAAATTTATGTGCGTTGTTTGTTTTATATTTACACAATTTTTACCACACCGCCAACATCATCAGCAGCAGCACCATCATCTTCTTCAACAGCAGCCTGCACCCCCTAAAGCTGGCTGGCAAACAAAGAAATTCAACTTGAAGTTTTGCTCCCCATTTCTTCCGGTGCCAGGTTTTACCCCGTGTTACGAGTTTCTCAGCCCCAAAATAAACATATAAAATGCGTTTTTGTTTATTAAATGAGAAAGAAATGAAAAATGTGGGTGTATTTTTTATGTCTCTTACTATTTCATTTTAATAGAAGAAATCCAACGTGCACTGCTCGAATAACCAGGAATTAAAGTAAAATCTAATTCCATTTCAAACAAAAATTGAAAAAGAAAAATTATTTTTAAACAAAATCTAAGATGTTGAGATATTTTATTTTATTTTTCATTTTCAAATAAAAAGGAAATGAAAGTAAAAATGGCATAAAAGTTGAAAAAAGGAAACAGTGCAAAGAGTGAAATTAAATTGAATGGGGAATTCCCATTCATGAGATTCAGCCAGAGTTACTACTGCAGGCAAGAAGTTGTGTAAAAAAACGATTAAACCGCAAAAGCATGGCCTCTTTGAATGTTACTTTGTACGTAGCAAGAGTTTCCTAGGATTTCTAAAGTAGTTTTTAATAAATAAGAAGAGTTTCTTTTCAAATCTAAAAATACAAAATAAATAAATAGTACTTTATTTTAATGTTAAAATTGAACACGAATTGCTTAGCTGCAAAAAGCTTCAGCATAAAAAGAGACTGGTGTTTGAAAAACAATTAAACTTATTAAATTAAATTAAAATAAATTTAACTTATTGAATGTCTGAAAATCAATTAGACTTATTGAATTTGTTCAATCTTTGAATTTCAAACTTTCAGACCTAAAAATATTGATTTCAGTACAAGTATATTTGCAAGATATTTGCCGCTTTAACCATTAAAACTGGTATATTGGTGTGTTCATAATTTTCGCAGAAATACTGGGCATAAGTACCGGATGCAAATACAGCAACATTATCGCCGACGTGTGTTTCTGAATCTAATTGTTCTGTACCCATATATTTAAAATTTGTATCTAGAGCAGTGAAGGGCGTTTTTTGAAATGCTACTCGTATACACGCGTGTATAGTTATTTTTTTTAAGGAACATGGACGGCGATGCACAATGCTTGATTTGTCATCGCGTCATAAGTCAAAAAAGTTAATTTTGTTTAAGGAGACATTACTACTGTTCTCATGCAGATGACGAAAATCTTAACCGTTAAAAGCTGAATTTTCCTTAATATTTATAGTTGATGAAACTAATATTCTCCATCACAACACTTTTAATGAAACGAATATTAATCATACTTATTATTAAATATTATTATTTTTTTCTTTTATTGTGTAATTAGTTTATTATTAAATGATTATTGTTTTCGTCATTATTATATTAACATAAAAATTATTATTAAAAAAAACTTCAAATCAAATAAAAATACTAAAGAACCAAGAAATATTTTTTAATTTTGGCAACTAAAAAAAAATTTGAGTGTAACGTCGTTCGTTTTTTGCTGCACATATGAGAGAGTATGTGTGTTGCCCACCACTGATCTAGAGTATCTCTGACGGCGATTTGTTTTGCGGACCGTTAGCATATGATAGAATAGTGTAGGGTAAGTTGTGGATCTGAATTGAACTTGTTTTTATTAATTTAAAGAACTTTTTGAATGAAAAAAGAAAATAATACCAAAAACATAAACTAATTTACTTATGATTTATTTTAATAACAATATTTTGAAGTTAAAAACACGCAAACATGATAATTATAAAATATTTAATTAAAAGAAATCATCCAGACTGTTAGTTGGAAAATCACAGGATCATTTTCTGCCAAGACCCTGCGTTTCTTTGCTTTGTTTTGTGTTCTTTTTATTTATTCTGCACCCTCTAAGCCCCGAAAAAATCATTTAGGTCAGAAATAACTCAAGTATGGAAATACTACTTACTAATAAGCTGTTAGTTATTCACAAAAAAGCCTCTGGAGAAACAAAAACTCTAAATTCGCAAAAAAAAATAAAAATGGAAAACACCAATATTGCAGAAAAAAATTGCTTAAAAGTTTTATATGGACCAGGCCCGAAAAAAATAGTTTTCAGGCAAAATTTACGAAAATTGGGCACAAAAAACATTTTGGCAAAAATAATCTAAATGTAATTTGTAATTACTAATCAAAACTAGAAAAATTACAAAATTCACCATTCACGGAAAAATCAACTTTTGGCAAATATTATTCGAATTGGTAAATTTTATTAAACTTCGAAAGATCGTCAATATCGAAACGTTTGCCGATATATCGCCAAACTCGAATTATCCTTAATTAAAACTAGCAAAAATAACACGAAAACAAATCATTTACATTGCAAGCCCACAATACCGCAATCATATTATTCTTGTTTCTTCAATTTCTAGTTCATTGTTTGTTAAGAAAGATATCAAAAAACGGAAATTTAATTTCAAACACTTTTATAGACAGACTGGAAAGTTTTAACAGCAGTTTGAATAACATACCAGCGTTTCCTCTGCAACTTTTATAAGCGAACATTATGAAAGTTTCCTATCACTTGTGGTTTTTTCTGACAAACGCATTTACTTTTGCATCCTTTGACAGACAAGTGTTTCTTCGTTAAAACTTTAACACAAAAAAAAGAAAGAAATGACAGAAGGGAAATATTTCTAAGATAAAGAAAACTGAACCAAACAAAATGGTCTCTAAGCTCGATTATAAAGTTGATTTTTTGGCAACGATGAAAACTTTTCTTGTTCAAAAAGAATATAAAAACCAAAAAAAGGGCAAATGGTTGAGGCCACTGAAAAAAATGCAAGCCTTAAGCAAATTAATTTATGTTTTACATAAATTATGTTTTGCAATAAAAAGAATATAAAAAAAATAATGTATGACAAACTTTTTTCATAGTGATATGAAATAAAAAAAAATCATAAAAACTGATTTTGTTGCCATTAAAACTATGAGTCTTAAAAATTATTAACAATGATCGAATTTTTAGATTTGGAGGATCTAAGTGTTCTGAGAGTGCTAATCAATTTCAATTTAAAAGCAACAGACAATATAGGGTCTTCCAATAAGAGGTTTCATTTTGGTATGTTAAAAAAGAGTATTTTTAAGCGAAATCATCGGGTGTTTTTTTAATTGCAAATAATAGAGTATGCCACCAACATATTCATAAACCAGAACCAAAGTCGAAACTAGTAAAACAGAAAATCAAAAATAGTTCACAGATAGTTATAGATCTTATTCAGAAATCATAACTAGTGCAGCAGCTGCTTTTAATTGATGTAGGAAAAATGCAACCCTGCATGTTGGCATGTAGAGATAATAAAATGTCGATAAGATCTTGAACGATACTAATAGAACTTTGTTGACCAAAAACACATCTCTATTGTATTTTTTTGTACGGATTTTTTTGGACGCAATAGAAATCAATTAGCTGTTTGAATGCATTAGTTAGTTATCATTTAGTTACAGCTTCACCAATAACTAAGTGCATACTTTTTGTGCTGAAAGTAACCAACTGTGAATAACTTAAATAGGTACTTAAAAAACTTAACAATTAATGGCAATTTCTGAATATGCTTATAAAATAAAATAAAATAAATAAAAAATATGTTTATATTTAAAGTGCTTGATTAAAAAAAAGTGAAAACAAGTGGATAACAAAATAATATTAGGAGCTCACGCTGCAACATTATCAATTAATGCGAATTTCAGCTGCTATGGAGGACGTTCTCGGTGTCGTTAAATTTAATTTCATTTTCTTAATTTTATATTATAATTAAAATATTTTCCATTATTTTAATTATTTGTGCGCATCCAAATTAAAAATTAAAACCAGAAGTCTAAGTAAAATCTGATTAGCTGCTGTTTACAATCCCATACGAAATAAATGACGCTTATATTATTTCGCAATTGGAAAAATGCTGCCAGAAACATTTCGTGTGTTTTCACAAAATGAACAGAGTGCAACTTCAGCAGTATTATTTTGCATTTATTTCGCATGAATTTTTTTATATGGACTTTTGACTGCAGTACGCGCGAAATTATGAAGAGTATCATGCTTGATGTGAATATTTTGTCACTGCATCGATGTTGTACTGCCTGAGTTTTTAAAAGATTTTATTATAAAAAAAGTAGATATTATAATTAGTTTTGTAATATTAATAGTGACCTGTGCTGTCAAACCATTGATGTCCTAAATTATGATGCCAAACCATCGTCATCAATAAAAAGATGATTTTTTTATGATTGTATCCAGAATGGTTCCATTTCTATTCTACCCACATTTCTAAAGATACTGCCACTTGCATATTATTCCCACGAATAATCACTCTTTGGTCACATTAGGCAAATTAAAAGTTATTCATTTAATAATTATAACTTAAATTATAAATTATAAATTGGCGAACACTAATGTACCCATGATTATATTTATGGTTTATGATCGTTTATGTTTAAAATATAAAAAAACGAATTTCGTATTAAAAAAACACAAAAACTGAATTTAGGGATTTTTGCAAATATTTTGTTTTTATAAAAAGTTTAATAAATCATTTAGTTTTTCACGGATTTTAAAAATCAAAGTACCATTTTTTTCTTACAAAATATACTTTCATATTATGTGTATAAAAAAAGGTTTTTTTTACAAAATACTGCAAAAAACATGTCTGAATATGAAAAATAGCGAACAAATTTAACGGAAAATGCCTTTGCGGTTAAATTACTAACATGTTTTCGAACTCAGTCTCTTCTTTCTAAATCAGTTCTAAAATTTTAAATCGGTTAATATTGAACTAAGTTACAGACCTATAAGTGCATAGAGGTACGAAAAACCGGTTTTTTACCCATAACCCCAGATTTTGGGGGTGTCCCGAAAATTCCAACTCGACAGCACCTACAAGAAAAATAATTTCACATCCCAGGTATTTAAACTTCGTTCTTTTTTGTAACACAGTGTTATATATAAAAGAAATAAAATTAAAGTTCTTAAATAAATTTACTAAAATTGTATCCGATTAGTATGCGACAAGAAAACCTTTTTAGTAATTTGTTATTAAATAGTATATATCATTGATACTTCTTTAAATTTGTTCTCATTACTGCTACACAATTCCTTATCGACATTTAAGTTGTCCTTGTATCGTAAATAAATTAAAAGTTATTGATGGAATTTTCATTAATTATACAGTTAATAGAGATGTTGGGCAAAACAAGTTGACTGGAAAAGAAAAAATAAAATAAAAATTATAATGAAAAATATTTGCATGCTAAAGGAAAGAGAAATTTCTAATAGCTTTTGCCGTTGTTTTAGTAATTTTGCAATTACTTGCAAACAAAAAGCAAACAAAAAAACTATACTAAACGACACTCTCTTTTATAGATAATTCGTTACTGGATAGTTGGGCTGACTGGGCTGGGCTGGGTTAACTGACTGCCTCGTTTGTTGGTTGAATAATGTAAATAAACGAGATTTTTACTAACTTTTTTAAAGTCATTTGCAACATAGAAGACCGAAAAAAAAACTAAAACTAAAATAGCAAGAAAAATGGCAAAATATTAAAACATAAACTAGAAGAAAAATAAACACATAGTCAGCGATAGCGAAAACGACAACGACAACGGTAAGGCCAAAAGCCATATTGTCTGTTAAATAAACACTATAATACTTTTGACACACACACATACACACAGTTAAGCAAACATGAGCATGCATACGTGCATGCTAAAACTTGCATAAATATACACAAGTATATGCACATATACTTGTACATACTTATATTATATTTTAGCTCGATTATGTGATATGTACTTAACATTTTGCCTGCAATGACAGACAAGACAACATCCAGCCATCCAGTCAAACATCCACCAGCTAACCAACCCAGCCAACTAGTAGCTTAGCCAAGCAATTGTAGCCAAGTATGATGGAACACAACCAAAATAACCTTACAGTCATCATCATCATCGTCAGCGTCATCCTCTAAAGTTTTACATTTACATGTTTATACACACATCCACAAAAAAAAGGAATAAAGAACATGAAGTACAAACTGGGAAAATGGGAAAAAAATAAAGCCTGAGCACTTGTCGCTAAAAATAGCGATGCAAACTCCCGTTAGCAAATTTCATTTGAATTCAACAATATAAGAGGAAAGTCTTAGAATTAGTAGCATTTGTAGAACATGATTCGAAAAATAAAACTCAGTGGGAATTGCACGTGAAAGTAGCCCCAAAAATAAGAACTTCTGCATCATTCGTTTTGTCAAGTTGTCTGCATCAATAATTTGATGGCCAAACGAATTCTTTTGTTCAAGGTGGATTTGTAGCAATTTTTCTATGTTTTAACACGTCTATATCACGGCTTACCGTACCTATACTTATTATTTTCCATATTGAAATATTTAATGTTCTTCTGGATTTAAAATTAAATTTTTAATTAATTATTAATGCAGCCAGCCAACTTGACAAAACGACAGATGCAGAAGTTTTTATTTTTTGGGGTACTTTTACGTGCAGTTCTCAGAATTGAGTCCCAAATCAATGAGCTGAAAAATGTTGTACTGAATAACGAAATGAATCGGTTAAACGATGTATCCAAAATTAACTGATTAATAACGAAAACCTCGCTTGATTAATCGAGCTTATAACCGATTAAAATAGAAACGCAATTAAATGAATGCTCCGCTCACCAAACTGTTCTGAATCCCACAAAATCATTCGAGATCCATTGACCTTTAGAGCACTATTTAATCCACCCTCGTTTATATATACAAACATATACATTTTATAATTATATTTGCAATAAGTAAATATGTTTATAAGAACGTTCCTTTTTTTTCTTGTTAATTTTTCATTCTCGTCTTGTGTTCTTTTTAGTCGTTTATAATTACATGGCGTCTTAATAAACCAATAGACTCATGGACCTTAAACACTATAATATACATTAAATTTGTGCTAAACACTTACCATGAATTGATTAAGGATAATTTGCATTTTGGCCAAAGGAAAAGTAAATTTTTTTTAAATATTTTACGGGCAAACTATTGATTGACTATTTTTGTGCTTAATTTAGGGTTTCGAGGTTACAAAACATTTGTTTTTATTTTTCTCTTCCAGACTGCTTTTAACGATGATAATGACAGCCTAGTACATGATAATGACATATAAGTGAGAGTACATTTTCTTTTGATATCGAGTGTTTTTATAGGGGCGGATAAAATTATATTGAAATACAAAGAAGAAAAACTATTTTAGTTTCATGAATATTGGATTTGTCTAGAAGGTATTAATGTTTATTTTTATGGAATTTATGTTTGAATATGATTTTGAAAATGTACCCACCGCCGCTGTCGCATACACGCAGAAGAATAATCAAGCCAAAGCTTGGTCAAAAGCACGTTAAGTAAGACCCGGTTCAGACTTGCAATTTTTGTTGCAGCATCTTTTGATTTTTTTAGTGAAAAAGAGCGAGAGGGGAATACAAAATGTATATATTTCTATTTCAACACCCTCCCACATACTCAAGAATAGCTGCAATAAAAATTACAAGTATGGACCGGGATAAAGGGAGTTTTTTAAGCACGGATTCTTCAATCTCTAAATATTTAATTTAAGCCAGGTTGAGCTTGATTGGAGTATACGCAAAGAAGGTGGATTGGTGGAGGACCCACTTAGACGCCTAGCAATTTTTCATCATCTTTCTAAATTCACTTCCATCACACACCCAAATCAAAAACCGTTCAAATTTGTGCGTTAAATCAACCGATTGGAACAGACGATGATTTTTAATGGTTATTTCATATTGAAAGTTAATGTTTCACCTACTTGTTTTTATTAATTTATGTTATTGATTTTGAACTCAGGTATCGAACCCAGGACGCTGCTAATAAGCTCATTGCACGTTTTTCAGCCAACTCCAAATCCAACGCAGCCGCAACGGCGTATACAATAACAATAGCAAACTTATATGGACATTAAATTACATTGAGTGTAAATGAGAAAGTAGTGAGAGGGAATACGATAATCGTACTTGATCAAAATATTCTAGGCTTGATTTAAGATGGAACTATAAACGGGTGCAGGTGTTGGAAGAAAAATATTATCCATTTAAAGATTAAATATATTTGTTTTGAATATTAAATGAACTTCTACTGTCTTATTATGTCGGATTGAAGCGATAGTTAAACGGATCAAGTAGGTGAGTGTCTAGTGGTGTGCTTTAAAGGGGTATTCCATCAGACAGCATTGAAAATACCAGGGTTAAGGGGAGAGTACACTTGGTCAACGACATCAAGACTCCTGAAAAGTCACAAGTTTTCATGATTTGACACAGGTAAAACTTTATGTTGTCAGTCGTTTTCTTTTCGTTTATCCCAACGAACCGCCAACCAAGCCCGCAAGCCTTAGCCGGGCACAGATCGACCAGCTGCCAGTGTGCGGATGTACGTACAGGAATACCAGGAGTTTGGGGATGAGGAATTGTCCAACGGTTGTTAATGTAAGTTAACTAAAACTTTTCTCTTTCTATTTTAACAGGTCAGAAACTAGACATATAAATTAAATTAAATTTAAATGTTTGCGATTCTAAAGGCCATTGAATTAGCGGCTAGGAGTGTGACTGAGTGCGAGGCAGTTACTCTCTACATTGACAGTCAGGCGGAGCTGAAGGCTTTAAAAGGACACGTAGTCAAAGCGCAGATGGCTAGCGAATAAGGACGAGCCTTATGCTGGGTGCCAAGCCAATGTAACGCTGAGGAAAATAAGATAACTGGTGACCTGGCAAGGAAAGGTTTGCGGCTTGATGAAACGGAATGTGAGGTTGCTATGAAGCCATCGATAGGTCACTACTTTAAGGAGCTCTGTGATTGGACAAGAAATGGAACGAATTGTTTTTGGAAAAGAAAGGGAAATTACAAGGTCTCGAGGGCCTTATAGCCCAGACTTGTCATAGCAAAATCCAAGCAGCTACTAGGATTAGTAGGGCTTTAAAAGTCCTGATAGGAGTTTTGAATAGGCATAGATAGGTTAGGACAATGACGAGTTGATAAGAGATCGATTCCTCCGACCTTTGCAGGCTATGCGGAGCTGAAGAGGAAACCATTGGCATATTACCTGTTGTTACTCAGGATTAGAGTGCAGTAGGATGAGACGATTCATCAGCAGTTACTTTGGGGGGCTTAACGTCATCAAGATGTGCAAATTTAGTGATATCAAAACTATTGTCATTGGTATAGATTGGCTGAGTGGCAGATAGATAGAGCTTTTCTATTTCTCTCTCTTCCTTTTGTTCCTGCTTTCTCCTCTCTTCGTTATCTTTTTCAGCTTTTCGCGCTCTGATCATCTTTTTGAATGGTTTCACAATGGATCTCTACCGGTCTACGTGTGAAAGTGACACAGGCCCTACCCTTCCTCACTCAATCTCACCTAAGAAATTCCAATAGATAGATATTTTAAGAAATTCCGTTTCAGCGTTTCAGTGTTATTCGTACTAAAAGTGACTGAAAAAAATCTTAAATGTTGTACGCATTTTTGTGTTTCCTTGTACAAGGCGTAATTCGGGACCCCAATTTTTATACACTTTTACTACATATTGACTTCAGAAATTTTTAATCAAGCTGTTTTCGGGCTTACCGGCGTAGTTGTGAGACCTTTTAAAATTCCGAAAGTCGAATCTTCGAGTTGATCGCACGTCTTCAAATGGGTGAAAATAACGATCGAAGATTTTATCATATAATTTGCTGCAAGCGAAACTAATCAACTAGAATTAAAAAGTGGGTTATAAATATCAGTATATCTTGCACTAAATATTGGGAAAAGGTTACCTAATAAAAAGGAAACAGTTTTATTACTAAGTGACCCCAAGAAATAGCCCAACATTTTCGCCAAAAAAACAACTTTCACTGACTTTATCTTAAAATAGTCTGTGCAATTAGCTAACAAATTAAAATGATATTTTCTTTTTTATCGCTTAAGAAATAATAAAAGATGAATAAAAACTTTCTTCTAATCTAACTGCAACGAGTGTAGTACCTTCTAACAATCAAAAATCAAGTGTGGGGAGTACTTGTTTGGAATTTCAAAACACCCCACATGCATTAACATTTTTGCAATCTACGAGAATAAACTAAAATAAGCTGTGTGGCGTGCAAAGTCCACAAGAACCAAAATAAAAATAAAAGCGAAAATTTCTTTATATTTAGAATAAAATGCACGGGGACTTTAGAAAAGATGCGACAGCAACAGTGCCAACCAACAACGATTTACATACCGAAACATGTACTGCTAACAAACAAGCACTAAATAAACAAACATAGATGCACACACACACAGACACACATAAACACACGCACACACACATACACTTGCATACATAATATATATTTAAGTAAATTTCTTTTTTAAATACTTACACAAGTGTTTGTAATAATGTCGCTGCGTTTGCCTTGAACTCCAAACTAAGAAAACTGCACTGATTGTTAACCAGACGCATCTTTCACATTTTTCTCTTTTATTATTTTCAATGTTTCTATTTTTGAAACTTTTTGGCTTTGGCGTAGTACGCGAAGGGTAAGAAGAACTTCAGCAGCCCTGCATGTACTATTTTAATACCATTTGAGGTTGTGCTATAATGTCAGACATCCGCTTTTTGGCATTGCTGGCTGCGACTATTTGCACATGTGTGTGTGTGTGTGTGTACGTTGCCCTGTGCGTACAAGGCAGGATATAAAATGAACAGGATTTTTAAAGAATTTAATCGAATTTATAAACTCATATAATTGGAAATGGAGAAAAGCTATTTATAAACAAGATGTTTTTACAAATTCAATAAACTAGGATTTTTCATTTCCTCCTTTGCACATTAATAATATTGAACATATGCACAAATGTATCTCCAAAATAAACAGCTTTTAATTCAATATACTGACTTTAGAGTTGTGCTTTTCAGCTCTTTTGAGTGATCGCTCTTTTCAGATCAGCTCACTTTACTGAGCTAAAACACTCTTTTATTTCAGTTAGTTCAATAGTTCTGTGGCTCAATATACGAAGATAAAAGAGATAAGCTATACAAAATCAGTATATTTGACATTTGTAAAGAAAAGCGACAAAAGTATTATGTACGAACAAGCGTAACCATGTTGAAATAAACAGTTGGCATTATTAGCGCTACATCTACAACAATACAACAACAAAAAGAATTTTTCTTTGTGTAAAGTCGAAGCCCTTGTCAAAAATTAATGTAAACAAAAATTAAATAAAATAAGTTAACAGAAACCATTGAATTTTTGGACGCTACAAATGAGCAAGACAAGGAAGTGTGGATTACTTTGAAAGTATTTGCGGTCCATATAGAAGGTAGTGCCACTCTCAAAACAAGCACAAACTTATAAGTACCTATAAAAAATTATTGAAAATTTTAATAAAAAATAAACACAAATTGAACAAACAAAGGCTTGGATATTTTGTAAATATAAACTAGAGATGGGATCGTGAGTGATTTCTCACTCACGCTCACGATAAAAAGTTTTACTCATGCACGTCCTTATATTTTTGGCTCCCGTTCATGCATGCTCACGTGAGTAGGAAAAAAAGTTACGCACAATCACGAAAACTCACACCCACGAAATAATCACGATCAAAAATTTTAAATAATTATAAAAGTATTATTATTATCACTGATCCATTCTGCTAGTCTGATGAATAGACTGCTCCAATAATACTTTAATAAAAATAATTTTAGTTTATCAAAAAAATTTCTAAAATTAATAAAGAAATGAGAAAAGTAAGATTTGAACTTGAGCCAAACAATTCCTTTCAACATAAACTTAAAACAATTTAAGTAATTACGTAGAAATATTAATTACAAAAGTATACGAAAAAATAACAATATAGCAAAACAAAAATCACGAAGCAATCACGTCAAAAATCTACTTATGCACGCTTAATTTCTTTGTACTCGCGTTCATGCACGCTCACGTAATTGAAACAAAAAATTTATTTCGATGACTCACGCTAATCACGTGAGCGGTGCCCATCTCTAATATAAACAAAACTGACATAAGATTGGAAAAACAATGTTAGAGCAAAAAAATTATCATATGGCGTAGTAATGCTACCTGTTTATTTCACCATGAGCGCAACAAGTAAACAAAAATATTAAAATAAATATTGTATCGGTGAAAATTTTTTAATTAGTAAAAAACTGCTCATATTGTTTTATGTAAAAAATTAAATAAAACAATTAAAATGAGTTTATGTGATATACATATGTACATCACAATATAATGACAATGTAACAGAAAGGTTAACAAAGGGTTTCCCTATTAACGCTTGGCTCTCAGAACAGTCAAAGAACGCACAAAAGGAATTATTTGTATGGTATTTGATACTTAAAATAAAGTGTTACAAAATGTAATTTGTCTGTAACGAGAGTGAGCGAAAAAGAAAATTAAAAGGAGCTGGAAGAGCTCACTGTTATGAGCAGCTCACTTCGCTCGATTGAACTAGTTCGTTCATGAACTACCCAACTCTAACTGACTTCGAAAAAATGAAATTGTTTGTTATAATTTCGTTTGTATCTTTTGATATGTGTTCCCACGAAACTTCGGCATTTATAAAAGGATTCTAGAGTCTATTTAAAATATTGTAGATCCATTTTAGTTCACGTTATATGTTAAAATACCTTTAAATGACTGCCGCACAGACTCATTATTGTGGATTTTATATGAAAGTGAATTTGTTCAGTTTTTCCCGTTTTTATAGTGAAATTAATGATGTGCATGCACAATATGGTTTTTTGTTGTTGGTTGCAGAATTTGCGTAAAACAAAATCATCTCCTTTACCACTTACGCCGAGCTGACTGTCATTTATTGTCTGTTACTCGTTACCAAGTAAAATTTCTTTAGATGTGAAATTAAATTTATTTTTGTCTTTTTCGCAATTTCAATTTTGTTTGTTAAATAAATATTATTTTAGTTATTACAGAGCAGTTGAACAAGAAAAGTTTTTTCTTATGAGTGAGTGTGTTGTGTGTGTGTGTTTGTGTACTGCAGTATGTGTTGCCAAGCATTTAAGTATGTATATATGTGCGTGTTGCAGCGTGTTACGAAGTATTTAAAGTGTGTTTTACTAAGACGACGGTGCCAAAAAAACAAGATTATAAATAAGAGAGGAACAAAATCATTTTATAATGAAAATATTTGTACAAAAATTAAAAAAAATTATGTATTTTTTTTTGTTTTAAAGTTGTTTTCCTATTTAAACTGTTATGTTTTCTTATTAAAAATATAAAATCTTTTATTTATTCATGGTGTTGGCGTATCTGTTGATATTGTTTGTAACCGACTGCAAAACAGAAGGAGGGATCTACACATTTTCAAGTGACTGTTCGTATGTAAGCATCGGATTTTTCTTTCATGTATAGATATTCGCCGATTTTCACCGACAACTACACTCTAGAGGTAGTACCATTCCCATCACATCAAGTCAGGTTGGAATTCCACGTAAATAGAAGGAAAGTTACAAAATATTTGTTAATCTATTTGAAAAACATTTTCGAATACTGCTTTGCCGCAGCAGGTTCGTAATCCAGAGTTGTTGATTATTGTTGTACTTTCTGATTCGAAATACGTTTCTTTAGCTCATGATTTTTACGAGTCGTACTCCAAATTTTGAGTACAAAAAGAAGTGCACTTCAATCCAGCCGATAATGGGACTATTTCAGACAACCAATCCTGTAGTTTCTTAAAACGATTACGAAATTCTTTAATCACGTGAAAAATCCTGAATTAACTAAAAAAATTCTTAAATTAAATTGAGAACTTACTTGAGCCCGTACTTAAATCAATCTTTCTGTACTGGATTTAAGTAAATCTGGGATTAACGTACTTTTAACACGGCTTGGGATTGATTTAAGTACGGATGGATTGATTTTTCTTTTGAGTGAACAAAACGTTGGATTTCAAGTCTTGCAGAAGCAAAGAGGCTACGTGGTTCCAGTTATGAAGTGAAATACGTCCTTCTCACCTTTGGGATTAAGTACGGATTAATTGATTTTCCTTTTGAGTCTACCCTACGTAAACCAGTAAATGGCACCAAGAGGAAATCCCTTGATCGCCCTAAAAATCGATGGAGCCACCAAGTCCAAGCCGAACTACAAACTGCTATAGTAACTTGGAATGAAGCCAAAAGAGCAGCATCAGATAAAACTCGATGGACAAAAGTTAATGAGGCCTTCCTAATAGGAATTTTAAAGATTATGTAAACACATACAATACCTGAAAAGCTAATCACGAGGGGAACTATTTATATTTCGGGAACTGGCAGCACTAATGTCAATGACTAAAATCTGGCAACAACATAATAAAGTTTGAAATTTTTTGGCATAAACGTACTTACAACGTTGTAATGATTTTACTTTAATTTTGAAGATTTTTTTAGTCAAGATAAGATTTGAAGATTTTTTTCCCAAATGAAGATTTTTTGAGATTTACCCCCTTATTCTTTGCTTTGTGAAAAAATCAAAATTATAACATATAACAATTTTTATATTGTTGCGCGCCTTGCTTAAATTTATAAAGTGTATTTACCTGTAAAATTTTTAAAAACTACTAAAGCAAATAGTGAGTTAGTGTTTCCAACGTTGTCGAAATTTGCATTAAATTTAATGTGTCTCGGTTATTCATTTGCAAACTTTGAACGGATATTTTCAAAAGTATACTTAAATAAAACGAAATACAAAAACAGATTAAACAGCACCACATTGGAGGATATTTTATTTACACAAGATTATTTGTTAGCTAACAAATGTTCGTGCTATAATTTAATATTAATATATTAAAAATCTGAAACCCGCACAGTATTATAATTAAAAATTTGTGAACTGCTTTAAATTATTTATAAAATTTTGACTACTTTTATAAAATATAATTTTTAACCTGTTGGTTTAAAGTCACAAGCATATACAGTGCAGCCTCGTTGAACGCAACCCTCGATATGCGCAACCCCTCGCTTAACGCAACACCCAATTTCTTAACATTGGTGACTCTGTAAACAAAAAAACAAAGCCTCAATTAAGGCAACTTTGCAGAACAAGTTAAAGATAAATAAATTCAAAACTAAAACGTGTTTGTAAAATCTTATGCTTAAGTGCAATAGACTTTCTGATTTACCGTTATTCTAAGAATGACAAATATTTTTTTCTTTCTTCTTCCCTTAATAACATGAATCTATAACTCGATAACAACCATCAGTTATAAATTTTTATTAGATGTATATTTTGTTTTTTTGTTTTTATTCATTATTTTAATCAAATAAATACGATTATTAAAAGCAAACCTTAGCTAATTTTTTTATAAAATTCTTGATTGGTTTAAAATGAGCTTTTAAATAGAAAAATAGGACTAAAAATTTGTGACTGGTTTGCGCAACAACTCAGTTATCGCAACAGCCCAAAATTTCTATTGGTTGCGTTCACTGAGGTTGCACTGTATATGTACAATGTATAGTTACATGTACGAGTATTACTAATTTTATTATAAGAAACCTGAATTGAACTTTTGGTTTTATGTACATAAATATTCTAATTTTTATGTTGTTATGTCTATACATAGATATATGCATGGTATGTATAATAACTTTATTATAATTAACAACCATGAATTATTTTTTATTAAACATCATAAAAATCTAAAATTTAATTGAAGATTTTTTTCTCTAAAATAAAGAATTTTTTTTCGACGAATGATGATTTTTCTCTGAAAATTTCTGGCACCACTGTGTACAAGTGCTATTTGTTTTGTTTACAGTGAGTTCTGGAAATCAATTTGACAAAAATCGAAATTTCAAAAGAAGCTTTTCTTTGAATTATGTATGTTTCACAACTTTCGACGTTGATTATCTCAACAAGAATGAGTCGATGAACTCAGTTCTTTATATGACGCTAAGGCACCATCAAAAACCACAGTATAACGCTATTATACTGAATTCAATCGTGGTCGTAGTTCCGTCGCCGACGAATTCCGTGAAGGTCGCCCAAAATCAGTTGTTGTGCCACAAAATATTGATGCTGGTGCGTGTACTGATAATGTAAGATTGTCATGTGACATATTGTGAGATAGAGGCATCCTTGCACATTAGTTCCACTTCAATACATTCGATTTTGCAGGAACACTTAGTTGTACAAAAATTTCTTCTAGTTGGATGCCCCATAATTTATCAATCGCTCAAAGAAAAGGCTCGCTTCAAGTGGTGTAAGGAAATGATTAAAAGGTTTAACAGTGGTGCTTCAGAGGACGTGTATAAAACCGTGACAGATGACGAATCATGGATATATGCTTATAAACTGGAAACAAAAAAGCAATCGACCGTTTGGATATTCCAAAATAAACTAAATCCAACATAAATTGTTCGTGGAAGAAGCACAGCGAAGCAAATGGTCGCCTGTTTCTTTGGCGGAATGGGTCAAGCAACGTAGAACCGTCAATTCTGAATAGTACACGACCATTTGTTTGCCGATAGTCTTCAGAGAAATTCATAAAACTAACCCCCGAAGACGAATCACTCTTCATCATGACAATGCGAGCTCTCACATATTTCGTCAAACAAGTCAATTTTTGAGCGGTCAAAACATTGAATTGATGACTCTTCCTCCGTGCAGTCCTGACTTGGCACCCAATGACTTTTTCTTGTTCCCCAATATCAAAAGTAAACTGCATACTCAACAATTTACGAACGCCAAAAAAACCATGTTTTGTAGGTGTCTCAAGAGGAATGGAAAAACTGCCATGACAAATGGTTGGAAGGAATGCAAAAGTGTATTGATCACCAAGGGGAATATTTCGAAAAACAATAAAGAACTTTTTATAAATATAAATAGTAGCAATCATAATTAAAGTAACACTCACTGTTTTCGATGGCCGCTACAACAACTCATCAGCGTTTATGTGTTCTTTTTTTACTTTTGCATATTTGATTGCACCGAAAATTTTATTTTCATCAAAAATATAAATTTCTCATCAAATATATGAAGTTGTTGGATTAGTAGCCATAACAAATCTTTACTTTGCAAAAGATTATAATTTTTATTAATATTAATATATATTGTTGCTAAAGCCAAATCAGCAGTAGACCTTAAACAATATTTTGAAATTTTACCACCAATGAAATGCATGTATATAGATTAATATATATTATTATTATTATTATTTATTTTTAACTTTAATGCATAAAAACTATGAACTATAAAATGCGGGAGAATTTTATGAAAAACACGATTGAAACAAAAACAATTACTAAAATTTTGTTTTTGTTTTAAATGTAATTTCACAAAAGAGCGATATCGTTCGACATCGTGGACCAGACAATAAATATTATTAATTTTTTTCTAAGCCAAATTTGTTTTTTTTTTTTTGTAAAGGTATTGTAAATGTAATTAGAAACAAATTTATGCTCCGAACGGGTCTACAAAAAGAAACATAAGAAATTAACTGCTATTAAATTATTATTATTAGTTTTCAAAACACCATGATTAAATAATCATAAAATATAATTTTAAAAATATGAAACATGAATTAAAACTTACTGAATTCTCACCACTGATTGCTTTGGTTTTGTTTTAACAATAATTAAGCTGCATTTTGAACCGGCAATAAAATAAAAATAAACGGAGATACGCCTCCAAGCAAATGTTGAGTGTAATTTTTATATTGAATTTTAAATCGAGCTAGAGAAAAGCCTTATTGGTCAGTCGGTCACCCGTTGCTTTGACAATCTGCTTTAATTGGCTTAGTAATTAGGAAAAAAATAATGGGATTTTATTTTTAAATATTTCTTTATAAAATTTTGAGATTCAAACAATCTTAAATATTTGAATACAGTTGAATAAATTGGAAGAGCAATAATAAATACATTTATTACGTGAAGTGACAATTTCTAATGCTGTGTGTGTGTGTGTGATCAAATGTATTAAAATGATCAAGGTTTAGTTGGTATGAAGAAAAAATCCACACATGCTTTCGTTTTGATAATAATGGTGTTACGCTATTTTACAGTTTGGAATAAAAGGAATAAAAAAACATTCGTTTTCGTTAAATTATTCAAGACAGAAGCCCTGGTTTGTTGAGTAACTTAAAAACCACCCTTGTAAAAAAACAGAAAATTAAAAAACAACAATTCGAAACCAGCTTTGATAACTCTATGCGTTTCCCAGTTTCCTCTTTCTAATTTCCTAAGGACTAAATTAAAAAATAAATATATGTATTATAAATTGTTTTCTATCCTTAATTTTTAATATTGGTGTCACATGAATGATGATAATTAGAACTATTAGATGAAAAAATTTTTATATCGCTCTGAGCTCTAAGAGGATGTCTATAGTTCTCATTCAAAAAACTATGCTTAAACGTCCTTTGACATTTTCAACAAAAGTTTTTGAAAAAACATGTGTTAAGGACTTCAAAATTGAGAATTTTCTTCCTTCTAGTTTCATTAGTCATATAAAAAAATTATTTAATATTTTTAAACCCACATACATAATTTAATTGCAAAATTACTTTGACAATTTGTTATTTTTTTTATTTATTTGCCTGTTAAAGCTGGAATGTGATAATTCCATTATGTGTTACTCAATAATCAAGTCCTTAATATATATTATTTTCCAAAATGTTTGTTGCAAGCTTCAGGAGATATTGAAGGAAAAGTTTTTCAAAGCGGATGGATATTTAATACTTTGTTATTTTTGAGTGTAACAAAAAGAAATGTTAAAAGGTCAAGATTATTTTATTTTACAACTATTTTCGCAATAAATCTTATCAACTGTCACAAACTTTAGTTGCCATTTATGGGGTTTGTAAAAGTTTATTTTAAACTTGAAAAATGCAAATGTTTAAAACTTCAACAAAGTATTTTAAACAGCACAAGGAAAACTTAAAAGATTTAAATTTAAAGTTACATGTACATATGTATTATATGTACATAAAGTACATCAAGCAACCATATGTTTTCTAAAAAAACATAACAACAAAATAATCTTTGAAAAGAGAAAAGAAAACAAAAAAGGAAAAACTAACTAACACACAATTTCTAATACGACAGTTGTTGAGATCCAACAATTGAGACATTTTAAATTTATTTGTCAATCTCGCAAACGATTTTTCTTGCAGCTTTAAACTTGTTAAATTTTAAGCTAAAACACATGATGAAAAAGAAATAAAATTAAAAACAGCTGTGAAGAATAATTGTGATTAACAAAAAAGAAAATAAAAACGTATCGTAACTAAAACTACGAAACATAAAAATAAACTCCAACTTGACCCATTCATAGACAATTCATGCAAAAAGTACACGAAATAAAAACAACATGGGAAACATTTTGAAGAAAAATTTGAAAGAAAAACCTGAAAACTCACACACTCACAAAACAATTTGAGAAAATCTAATCCAAAAAAACTATTTATATGAAATATTGTCTGCACTAAATGCACAATCCTGTAGTTACATAAACACGCACACACGCACACGCGCACACATACAGCATATTTAAGATAAAAATTCATCCAAACTAAAAAAGATACACTTTAAATTTGGTCATTTGCTAAAGACATGACGATACAACAAAAAGATAAAAACATTTCAATTCAACAAAATACATTTTTAAAGATTTTACAGAAATTTCAAACAAACAAAAAAAACTCGCCATCTCAAGAGATTAAATTACAGTTATAAAAAAATGTACTCTTAAATTTTTATAAAACGGGTTCATCTCAAAGAGAAACTCTTCAAAAAGAATTTAAATTTTTTCTTAAAGTTTTTGGTTTTAAATTCAAAGAGAAACTCTCTTAGATAATATACTGCAAGGGCTGTGCAGACATGTGCTCTGCTTCTATTTTAATTGTAATAACGGTAAACATAAAACTTGTGAGTGCGGGTGTGCGTGTGTGAGTGTTAAAGTTGTTTATAGTATGTGTGTAGAAGGGTGACAATGTTTTCATGCCTCAAAAAGGGCCTAATTAAAAAAAATCACTTAATTAAAAACGTGTGGCAAAAGCATATTACATGCTTTATAAATGAGGGGAGCAAACAACCTTGTTAAAGTGAGTTTTTGGGACTTCAAAAAGGTACCTACATATTTAAAATTCACGGAATGTTGAGATCAATTACGAATTTTTACAGTCTAATGTAGTGAAGAAAAACAGACAGAAATATTGAATCAGTAATCTTTTTGAAAAAGAATTTTAAGTGCTTCAATATTAATTATTTATGTACATAATTTATTTATTTTGGTTCTGGAAAACACAGTATAGAGATTTTCTACTACTTCTATATACTTTTTTGCATACAAATTTCTTTAATATTATTTTCCATCAGAAATTGTCAATATTGGCGTCGCATGAAATCAGACAATTATTTGTGCGTCCATGCAAACAAAAAAAAAAAATCTACCGATATTCTGTATTCAAATATATTGTATGCTGAATTATCCTTTGCAATTTTCTACCAAACGTTTTCAGAAAAATATTTTATTCATGATTTGAATATTGAATTTTTTTACTTGGTGTTATGAGAACATTTTAATTTTGGAGAAATTTATTTCAGAATTAAGTTCTGTGAGTTATAAAATATATTAATATTATTATCTATATTATTAATAGGCAAACACATTTTCTTAGATCCCGTTCAGACGCGGTTTTTACGACCCGTTATACTGAACCGATTTTAGAAAGGTTTACAAGTTTTTAAACGGGTTTTTATATACTTAAATGTGCACAACTTTAATTTTATTTAAATCGGTTCGATATTTAGGGAGCTATAAACTATTAAGCAGCCGAAGCCAATTCAAAATTGGATTCAGAACAATACTAATTTATTCAAGTGCAGCCTTATTCCCAAAAATAACAGGGATATTGCGATGAAAAATTCTGTGTTGTGCTTTATCAAATAATATTTGTTATACACCCCCCACTACTAATAAATCATTCTTTTCGTTTTCAATTCTGATTCAGGGATACAGTCTGGGTTGACTGAGTAGCACTTGCACGAATTAGTTCCCTCTATCTCGAGTCATCTGTATACTGATTAATTTTTTTTTTACAGAATCAAATAGTAGTTTGTCGGGCCGCTGCTTTATACATTCACATACAATACATATATTTTGGCCCATAAGGTACTGATTTCAATAATACATAAAATAAGTTTTTAAATGCTGCAAGCATGGCCAACCTCAGTTTATTTTAAACTCTCGGGGTTACAATGGTCTCAGTGGTGATATCGTATGCCGCCAGCCACGATTCGAAATGGAAATCATTCGAATATGGATAGCTTATACATTGTTTTTCGAAAGTGTTTTCTTTCGAATCGAAATACCTACATAATAACCCGACAGTATTAAGAATTACAACAAACAGTAACAATAATCACTTTTGATTAAAGCGGGTACAACAGCAACAAATTGCTTCGCTAGCCCCCTTAAACTGCTGGTTGTAAAAGCTGCCACTTACCTTTCCTTAGCCACCCCAACCTCCCCTTCAAACATTCAATAAAAAAAAAATCATTAAATAAAAATCAAAAGAAACCGGTTTGAGAAGCTCTTTACTATCAAGAAAAATTTACTGCACTTCAAGCCGTTAAAAGTAACACAATCTTCTGGGGTACGTTCAACAATAATAATAATAATAAAAATAATAATCTCTTTTAATAAAAATCTAAGAGAAGTTTATTGATTCTCTTAAATTTACTGCTGCAAGCTGCAGCCTGTACACGCTCACACGATTTCATTGTATCTTTAACTGTGTGATAGCATAAATAAGAATGTAAGTAATTGACTGCTATTTTGGGCCACACAGATACTCTTTGAAACACATAAAATCAAAACAGACTTATTTGTTTGTTTGAAGAAAGAAAAATAAAGAAAACATACGACCTGAAGAGTCCATGGTTTAGGAATGAGCATTCATAACGTTTCGAACTGTGGTGGCGTGCGTACCCAGAAACACAAAAGCGAAAAGATTCGGTTAACGTGTGCGTGTGATTGATTTCTTTCTTAACGAATTTTTGATTATTACCAGCAGTTATAAGGAAAATAACGAGTTTTAGTTGTTATTTTCTAAAATGAAAATAATTTTGTTAAGAAAAAAAAAATATTGAAAACTGTATTGATTTAACAAAAAAGTTTAAAATACTGAAATTTATTTAAAAAAGATTAATTTCAAAAAATTAAATTATAAACTCATATTTCTGTATGCAAATTTAATAAAAAAAAAATTGAATGTTCTTAATAAATAAAAATTATAACATTTCTGTGAGGGTAAACACAGTCTTTGTCAAAGTCGCTTTAACGTCTCCGACAATTTTTGAATTATAAATTCAACCGTTAATTATGCATCTCATTAAAAAATTTGGCCAGATAAATTTAATGTTTAATTAAATCGATACTGAAAACCAAACGGAATACATTTAAAGGTATAAACAAAAGTGTTGTTGTAAAGAAAGGCATAAAGAATTGTTTAAGAATTAAACAAATAAAAAAGAAATAAAATCAAGTTTTAACAACAATCATAAAAATTTAACACAATTTATTGCCAACAAGTTAAAAACCTTTCAAAATATTCCAACGAAACAAAGAACAAATTATGATGAAATTGAAATTTATCGAATTTCGAATGCAAAGAAGTGAAAAAAGGTATGAAGAGAAGTGAATAAATAACTTTAACTGAAACAGAATTTAATAAAAGACTAAAAAAAAGATTTTAATCACAAAGACGAAAAAAAAACAAAAACAAAAACATTGGAATGAAAAAGTTAATTTTACTCTACATCCAGATGTACGTGGAATAACTCAGAATTTCTTATAAAAAAATATTAGTTTGAATTCAAATATAACTGATTAAATACTGTCCAATGTTTATTTTCAATAATTTCAAAGTGGTTTTGACAATATTGTTTTATTTCAAATAAAAAACTGTGTATGCGGCTTAAACTTTAAATGCCATAAATTCCTTGAAAAACAAAAATAAATTAAAGTGTTTCATGCTAAAAAGAATATTTTAAAAAATTAAATAATTTGTATGAAAAATTATTTCAAATCTAAAAAAATTCGGGCTTAAAACTTAATTAACCCAACAAACAATTTAAACAGAATATTTGTTTCAATATAAAATGATGCAAATTTAAAGTTTAATAAAACAACATCTAGAGAATAATTAAAAAAAAATACATATAACTTTGGCGATACAAACATTTGTAAGGCTTATTTAATTCAACAGCAACTTATCAAGCAAAAATGCAGCAAACATTTGGATAACAGACATTAAACTTTTTTATATTTTCGAAAAAATGTAAGTGCCATTATTTTTAAGTAATTAACAAAAACACAATAATAATTTAAAAAATAAAAATTCTGCGGATTTCCATCATTTGGTGTAATATCGTACTAACTCAAGAAACTTTAATTTTGAGTTTCCATTTTCTAATCAGTTTTATGCCAAATTGTCCCAATGTTTGTTTATTCGAACAGTAAATTTCACTCGTTTTTTTATTTTTTTCCTGAATTTATACAAGTTCTTACCTACTTTGCTCCTGCTTTTATAACAAAGAGGAAGAAAAAACATTAATTTAATTGTATTCGAAAAAAATGTCTGGGACGATATGGGTCAAACGTTTTATACACAATAAAATTCAACTCCTGGTTTTAAATTGACTTGACAAGAAAAGGCCAGTACATCGGACGGGTAAAACTATTCATGCTTTCAATTTTGGTAATATTTGCTTATGTTATATGTGGCATATATGAGGGCATCGATCCAGTTAAAAAGAACATTTACTAATTTATTTTGAGCACTAGGTAAATTTTTTAAAAAACGTTAACAAAATTTTTATTAATTTTTTTATATATCATTGAAGAAGCCACACAAAGAAGTGGTGAAATATCGGTGTTTTTAATAAAATTTTTGTTAACGTTTAAAAAAAATTGACCTAGTGCTCAAAATAAATTAGATTAAATAAAAAAAAAACAAGGTCGAAAATATATAAAATTAAGAACACTTACTGTTCAAAGTCTGGTGAACGATATAGGGAGCTTTAAAATTCGAATAACCGGCATGCCTCCATTTCAAAAAGGAACAAAAAAAAAAGACCAACACCACTAAAATGCTTCTTGTAGTGTTTTACATAAAAGTGCTGAGTCCACTTTATACCTAAAATGAAAAGCTCTTAATATTTGCTATGTGCCAAAAGGAGGAACTTAACCTCCCACCCAAAACAAAGACAAGACGTAAATTTCTAAAACGACATTAAACGTATAATTTGTTTGCTGCCCTCTAGCAGAATCGGTCGTCAGAGCCTTGTTATTTTGCAAAAAAGTTTTGATTTTGTTGTTGAACAGTGTAATATGAGCTGAACATAAAGGTTTGTTAAAAAGAAATATTACAGCATGCTAGTCACCACTCTTACCCACTTTAGCAGGCAGACTTAAATGTTCATAAATGAATTCTATTCTTATTTCATATAAATAAAAAGAAATTGTGAAATTTGACAGAATTCAGAGATTGAGTTTTTCATGTGTTTGTTCAGTCCAGAATTATTAGTTAGTGGGTGGACGGGCTGGAGAAGCAAATGGGTTAAGAAAAAATAATCGATTTGTGTTTTTCATGTTTGTTTTTGACATTCTTTTGTTTTGCTCCAAATTGGTTTTTTGCATTCGTAATAGTGCTGGCAAATTCTACTACTTTTCATTACTCATTAATATTCAATACTTTTCATTTGGGTACTCAATACTACTCGATACTTTTAACGGATTTATTGAATTTGTAACGCATAGTTTTTATCTGCAAATTGAAGTAGTTTCTTCAAAAATTAAATATATGTAGATCTTCAACTATTATTGGTTTTGTATGTCGTTTATTATTAAATAAAAAATAAATGCAAAGCTAACTTTTAATTTAACGTTAACAACAACTTAAGAAATAATTTAATTGTTCTCAAAAAATAAATTATTTAGTTTTGATTTGATTAAAGAATCTTATACATCTAGTTGTCTTTTTATACAGTGATGTATTTTTATCCACTATCAGCTTGCTTAAAAATACAACTGAAAGTATCGAGTAACTACTTTTGAGTATTGAGTAACCAAAAAAAAAATACTCGATACTCGGTACCGATTACTCAATACTTTGCCAGCACTAATTCGTACACTTTTTTTTATATGATTGTGATATAATTTGTATTCCTATAATTGGACAAATAAAGCGAAAACATGAATGACAAACTCTTCTTCAAAAGGCCAGTTCAAGAAAGTTTCGTGTGAAAACTCAGTATCTAAATGCCGTCTTCGTTTTAAAATTTTGTTCGAACAACTTAAATTTTTGTCATTCAGCGAACTGACATATCGTCGTCGCGAAGTTATCTTCATGTATATCACAAAATCCAAAAAAAAAAAACTAAAGACTTGACGAGCTAAACCTAAAGTGTGTGAACCGGGTCTAAGATCCTGAACTTGTGATCTGACAGTAGTGTTAATTGGGATAATCTAATGATTTTTTTTTGGTAAATAAAGTCGAGTTTGAGTAATTTCCCAAAGAAATATTTTTGGGGGATACGTGAAGATAATTTCGGGGTGACGATCTGCCCTTAGTTAATATTTTTGCTTGTCCGCTGCACATTCACTGGCACGAGATTTTGAACCAACTCAGTAGGCTGTTGTGCCTAGTAAGTGGATATTCATCGAAAACAGTTTCTTTGTCGCCTTTGTGATCTAAGACCAGCTTTAAATTATTCAAGGTGTTACCTTAGCTCCAATTCCCATTAAAATCAGGGCTCTACTAAAGCTTTTGCCATAATCCAGATTTTTTATGTTTTGGGACATGAATTTCTGAGAAATTCTACAATAAAAATGATGATCTAATATGACGATAATTTGAAAGTGGATGTAAATATTGTGATTTAACAAGCTGAGACACAACCCATATTTTTAACATGGCTCAATATGCAGTCAACAGAGCACTGTTAACGACTTAACAGCCGTCGTAGATTGGATTACGTTGTTTTAGAACGCGAAATCTAGGAATCGAAAACAGGAATAAAGGATAGTTAACGATATTATAATAATAAATACATGATCGTGGACTTTTAACAAAACAAAATTTTCCAGAGGGCAAAAATACTCTGAAAGTTTTAAATAAAACAGCAAAAATGGATAGCTAACGATATTATCTATCTGCTATCTAACTTCTTTATAATTAATAGGCAAACACGTTTTTTAAGATCCCTTTTTCGCTCAAATTATACAGCTGATTTTAACAAAACTTATATCATTTTAAAGAAATTTATTAACAAATGTGCACAATCTATATTTTGTCAAAATCGGTTCAGTATTTTTTGAAGCCATGAGCGTTTAAAGTTGCTACTAATCCATACACACTTATTGTACTTGCATGTGCCTGCCAGCTGCAAGCTGAAAAATAAACAGTGTGCATGTGTGTTTCTCCAATTTGCTTTTGCAAAGAAATGAGATATATATTTAAGTAAATACTTATGGCCATATTCACAAACGATTAATAAAGTTATAGTAGGTTTAATGTTGGATTTTTATATGGGAAAATAGGTTTTAATGCACACATTAACTTTATTAATCGTTTGTGAGAAAACAAAGTTTTCCGGAGCGCAAAAATATTCTGAACGTTTTCAATAAAACTTTGTTCTTTTGGGTTAAGAAAAGTTAAACATTGAAGATAATTGACAATGCAAGTTTTTTATGGCATTTGAATTTTTTGTCAATTGTATTACAAAAAAAGCCTTTTTTAACATCTCTTGCTAAAAAATTCCAATTTTTACAGTTTGACATTTTTATAGTGGTATTTTTATCGAACGAATGGTGTCATGATGCAAAATTTTTCTCTTTTAAATTTAATAAAGATTTTCAATTGAATCAGATTAAAAACATTTTCAACTGTTTTATGTAAAAATATTTGAATACACATGATTGCAAATTAAATAAAATAAAACTTTATTAATTCGAATGTTATTTTTGATGACATTTGTGTAGCATTTTTAATGATTTTTGGTGCCATTTTCTGATAGCCTTTTTTTAAAATTGTTCGTAATGTTCGCATGCTGATTAACTATTTTTTCAACAGAATTCTATAAGAAAGTTTTTTCGTTTTTTTTGACAAATTCGAAATTGATTGTTGAAGAGCCACAAATTAAAATCGATTTAAATTAACTTTTCTTAGCTTCAACGTCTAATTCATAGAAATATTTTGTATTTTATTTATTTATTTTATTCGTATTTATTTGCTTAGTAAGTTTAGCAAAACCAGATTAATATCTTATAAAGTAAAGTGCTACTGAGAATGCACATGATTACAGATTCATATTTGGATCACATTCGTATAAATCAATAATTAATTACATATAAATTTGATTGTGACTGGTTGATAAAAAAATTAAAAAAAATATTTAACTGCCTGTTCGTCGATATCGAAAGAAAATTTTCTTTTGAATTATTACCTTTGAAACAAAAACAACTTTTAAAATTTTGTTTTTGTTTTAAATGTAATTTTTACGACAAAAAAATTTCTTTCGATATCGGCGAACAGGCAGTAAATTTATTATTCGATATAAGTCTCGATATCTTTTTTCAAAGATTTTCATAAGCTTTTGTTCGTTGAGAGTCTTTAGCTAGTCTGTATACATGCTTTTCAATAGTGCTAATGCCAAATCATCGGCAGACCTTAAATCATATTTTTGAAAAGTTTCAAACCTCTTATCTTATACAAAAACCTTTAAAAAACCAATTTGAATTTCAAAAATTACAAAAGAGTAAGCAAAACTTTTTGAATTCTTTGATTCCTTGATTTCTTTTTGAAATAAACTTATAGATTAAGAATCAAAGCTATTGATCAGTAAATTAATTATACATTAAAAAAATAAAATAAATATGCCAATAGACGCGTCCTAAAAATCTGCATATATAAACAATAATATGTAAATTTCTTTTGGTTTATTATAACTTAATTAGAAGTAATAAATATTCCCATTATTTATGAAACACGATTTCATTCATGTGACCGCCGCGGCTGGCTTCGGAGTAGCTTATCCTGTCAGTCTAATTTTCCAAGACTTTGTTGAGGGTTTCTAGTTTTATTTTACAAATGAGTCCGTTGATATAAATAAGACTTAATTATTGTCATAGCATCGATCTTTAACGGCATCCCGTAAGAAAAACTCCAAGGGTTCTAAATCACAGCTCCGAGGCGGCCAACTGCCATCTTCAAAACGGCTGATAACATGATTTTTCGATGTATTTTCGGCCAAATTCGATATCTGATAATTAGTTTGTTCAAGCGTATAGCGATTTTGGGCTGAGAATTAAAATTCTATGATAGAATTGTAATGCTTGACCTGAACTAAAATTCGCTTTTCACTTGAAAATGATGTCCAAATAAAGTGCTGTAATTTTTAATTTTTATTTGGTTATAATTATATTATTATATTTGCCCGATTCACAATCTATTGTCGGAGTACAAATATTGTTGATAGTTTCTTTGTAAACTTTTGCTTAGAAACATATTTAAGTGGAAATTACCAACAACATTTATACACTTTACGACACCTATAATATGTTGTGAATAGTTCAATTGATATTAAAATGTATGTGCGTACATTCGGTTTGAATTTAACTTCTGATACAATATTAACTGTATTAACTCCCGCGGGAATCTAAATTACACTAAAGTAGTATATTTCTATTGTTAAGTACGTTTAATTTAAACGCACTTAATTTAAAATAAACTTAAAAAAAATAATAATAATAAAACGGACTAATATTTTACAGCACGAAAATTATTCCCATTTAGTATTCCCATTTGTACGTAAGAAAAACTAAATAAATAAATAAATAAAACTAAATAAAGAAACAAACCAAAAGAGAAAACAATGTAGTGTAATAATCTATTTTTAGGTTAAATTGTACTTTAACATAAATTTGACAATAAACTTGTGCCAGACAAGACAATACAATCGAAATACCAAGAATATCTTACAAGACAGCACCACAACAACAACAAAGAAAATAAATTCTCAAAAAAAATCAAAATCCTTGGGGTATAAAATAGTGATTGATACTGAGTGTAAATGTGTGAGTTTGTATTTGTGTATGTGTGTTTGCAGCGTTACCACAAAGGGAATCTGTTTCCTAACAATATGTTCCGTGTAAAGCCCATCAAAATCCAGCAAACCTTCAATTTGAAGTATAAAATTAGGTTTGTTATATAAAGAGTCCGATTTCGGGATAACTTTGTGTTTTTAATACAGAATATTGTAAAGGTACGGACGGTCACACTTGGCAAACATTTGCCCAAAAAAAACGTAACCACTACTTTTGCTTAGGGTTAGTGTGATTTATCTTGGTTTTTATATCACAAAATGAAGTTAATTATTCCACAAAATGTTATTTTTATATTATTTAAAATAAATGCGAACCCATATTTAAAAAAATATGGGATTTAAAGAAAATGCAAATTTAGCTTGTCTGTTGGTTACGTTTTTTTTGGGCAAATGAAGACAACCAAAAATTCGTTGTGAATCATAATGCAAAAAGTATTTGACTGGAGTTGTAATATTGACAACTCAACTTAGTTAGGGGCATAAATATCTGAGAACGTTTTAAATAAAATAAAATTATTAAAAAAAAATATGACGAACGTCTTTTGAAAAATACCTTCAGCTGCATGAATATGATGAATAACCGTGTTATTTGCATTTACTACACATTTTAAAATGTTTCTAGGTGTCGAATTGAGGCGACAAATGATTTTATGCGTGGATAATATTTTTGGTTTGCATTCATTCATTCATTAATGAAAAAGTTACATTTATTTTTTTAAATAAAACTTAGAATAATTTGAAAACACACAAACCTTTCAATGGCAAGTAGAAAAGTAGAGTTCAGATGAGGCAAGTCGATGACATTTCTTATCATTCGCAAATATGAGCACACTTGATTTTATTCAGTGTGATTATTTTTCGAACAAATTGGTTGTTATTGGTTTTTAATCCAAAGTGATTATTATTTTGGCCGAAGTTCGTAACATTTTTAGTCAGAAAGAATTGGACATGAGACAATATTCCAAAGGAACAAGGGAAAATTTAACATTAATTAATTTCAACTTACTTGATTTTAATTAGTTCATATTATCACCAATCCTCCTGTACATGCATTTTATTTTCACTTCATGTAAATAACAAACGGAAACTGCAGAATTTGTTTGAATTCATACCGAGTATGAAATAAATCGTATCTGGGTCGAGTTCGAAGACTTAAATTGGTGAGATCAATCAATAATTTTTTTTAATTATTATTATTAGAAAGTAAAATGGAGAAGTTAGTTATTGGGTTAGAAATTTTCTTTGAATCATATTTTATATCTAATATTATGTGCAAAAAAAAGAGATCTTACCAAAGTTTGGCAAGAAAAACTCAAGGCGGCAACTTTGACTCAGACTTTTAGTTTTCTTATCTAATGCTCTCACAATAATTTATTACTTCCTCTTTTGTAGTAAAGCATTTCTTTTAACATTTCAAATTTCCTCCTGAGATTTTAAAGCTATCGAATAGAAGCAAACTCAACTAGCAAAACTTATAAAGAAAAAAGTTCAAAAAGGAAAATATGTTGTATATTTAATAGTTTTTAACTTTTGAAAGACAAATGGAAATGAAGTTGGCTTAATAAATGTGTGCACACATCTACTACATGTGGAATGTGTTATCTTTTATAACTCTTGCAGAGAAATATTATAATAATTTCTTTATTTTAGTGCCATATTCTTTAGACTCCTTTTAGTGCAATTTTAAATTTACTTTATGTTAAATAAAATTTAATTTTCAAATTTGTTTCAACTCCTTACAAATTCCTTTTGGTTTTTTTTTCACCAATTGACAATAAGAAATTTTTTTAAGAATTTCACTTGTACATACAAAAGGAAATGTAATAAAGACATAAATTAAAAAAACGAAAAGAAAATGCTGAAGCAAGCAAGTAGGATCAATTTGTACAAATAACTGAATATATATTTCATATGAAATATTTATTTTTCTCTTTTTTTTTGCATTTCGGTCCAGTAAATTGTAAGAAAATTTTACATACCAAAACAATTACAAAAGCATCCATAAATATGTAACTTTGCTTTATAACTACGTTTACGTATGGATTTCCTTGAAAAGTGAGCAACTGTAGAGACAATAAAGCGAATGAGGAAAAAAGCATGCAACAATTTGGCAAAAAAAAAGAAAGAATGTACAACAAGAAATTGTTTTGTTTTGTATCTTTTTTATATATTGCTGTCATAGTGGCAGACTTAAACTTTATTTGTGTAGTGTTTTTATACATTTATTTCATTTTTTTTTTCATTTAATTTTACCATGTTTTCTTTTTGTCACCTTAGCAACATGTGTATACAATTTGTAGACAGACGAGCAGACAGACGGACAGACAAAAAGACTCTGAAGCTGCGACAAGCAAATAAAATAAGGAAGACTTAAAAAAATAACAATATAACACTATTTGAATAATAAAGCCAACAGATGACTGTCATCTGGTGGATTTTAATATTAAATTAAAAAAATATAAAAGGAGAAGAAAAGTTTAGTAGGACTATAAAAAATATTTCTTTTATTTTTTAATAAACAATTTAAATGAAAACGTTATAGCGTTTATAACGTTGCCTGTACAACAACCAGTCAGCAAATTAGATTCATTTAGAAGAAGTAAAGGAAACGATGAAATTAATCTTATTTTATTAAAAGTGTTTCCGTGATAAAATTAGAAAAATAAGTAAAGCCTGGTATTGTGCTCAATATTTTATAGCGTTATAATGTTATCAAATTCTACAAGAAAAAAAATTAATACGAAATGTTGATTAAATAATGTTGCTCTGTTCATATTGCATTAAACATATGAAATGCGTCTAAGAATATTCTACGGACATTTTTTGAAATTGCCAAATCTTATAAACGGCATTTATTTCTTATAAAAAATGTGTAATAATTTGCAGTGATAGGAATATTTCTCACAAATTTCAACTGAGTGCCTGCCGGGCTTCTATGCAAGTTGAGCTTGCTTTTTTCAAGCATATTCCAGTCTTTGCTGTTTTATAAACCTGATATTTTGCGATACAAATATTATTCCAAATGCTATTGAGTTCTATGTAACAAAAACTAATGATAACATTTGTATGAACTAATGTTTCAGAACTTGCACTCTTTTCATATCGCAAATAATATATGAAATGTATTTAACAATATTAAAGCAACATTCTATACAAGTTGATCTTGCTTATTTCAAAAAGGATGCTGGTATTGAGTTTTTGTTATAAACCTGCTTTTTCGTAAAAAAAATCATTCGAAATGGTGCTAAATTCTATGTAATAAAAATTAACAATCAAATTTGTGATGAAACTAATGTTTCAGAACTTGCACGCTTTTTATATTGCGAATAACATATGAAAATGTATCTAACAACATTTTTACGTTCCGCGCTAGTTTCTGTATAATTTATTGAAATTGAAAACCAGAAAAGCTCACAGAAATCGCAATATTTTTCATAACTTTTAAGTTTTATTTCTTTATGATAGCTCTTTAATTTATTTAAAATTATTTTTTTATGTACAATTTTTTAAATGAAATAATAAATGTTGCTCTGCATTTAGCACAAATTTGATGAGAATATCAACAACCTGAAAAAATAAGAAGATAAACAACATTTGTGAATATTGAGCCATGCCCTGCTCAACCATACTTAAACTTGTTTTATGTTAAATATTTACTCAACATTAATGTTGCAATGAATATATACTGGATATAACTATTGTAATACATTTTTATAGAATTTCTGAAATGCACACAATGTTTCTGCACATTTTACAAGCTAAGAATATATTTTTTGGTTGTGTTTTCTGTTCGTCGCAACAATACTTTGTTTAGAAAGAAAACCAATAACTTAAAGAAAAGCTTAAGTATGTTTGCGCAGACCTTTAATATTGCTCAACATTGCTTACAGTAATAGCGACATGTGGCTAGAAAATTAATTGTTGACTTCTGCGAAATCATTTTTATTTTAAATAAAAGCCTGTTACCCAGTCCAACATTCCATGCGGAAGGCTGTCAAAATAATGTTGCAGATGTTTATTTATAGAAAAACATATGAAAATTATATAAAACATTTTAAGCAACATGCGATATGATATGGGAGGCATTTTTTTCTTGCCGAATTTTCAAGAAATTCTGGGTATTGTGTGATTTTTTAGCCTAATTTCAAGGGATATAATATAACTTTGGTTACACATAAATTTGTTCGTATGAAAAAATCAATGTTGTTCAACATTTTATACAAATTTGAACACATTATAAGGCTTAAGTTTTTTTTATAGATTAAAGCTTAGCAACATTATTAAAAGTTGCTTTATACAGATATTTGTGAGCAGCACTTACAAACTTGTAAAGCAACATTCTGTATCACTTTAGTTCTACTATAAAAGCACTTATTAACGATTTAATATACTAAAAAGTTTGTTTGTCAGCAATATTTAAAACAGAAAAACAATATAATCGGATAATCGTTCAGCTATTTGGACCTCTTGCTTAGTCCTATGACAACTACGTGTTAAATTCATTGACAATTCAACAAAAATAGAACTACTAAGAGTTAACAATTTTATTACTGCGCATTTTCACCGAGTTCTTAGAAAAAATTAAAAACATCGAATGTATTAAATATATTTATTCAAATCACAATCTAATGTATGTGTTGCATTGTTTATAAATATTGTCTTAGAAACATGTTTATGAGTATATTACCATCAACATGTATACAACATACAGCTCATATTGTGAACTGTGCAATTTTTGAACAATTTATTAAATTTATTTCCTAATCATCTTTCCAACAACACATTTGATCAATTCACAACCTATGTATGAGTTGTAGGCTGTACATATATTTTTGGTAAGAGCCTTTTTTCCACGAGAAAAGTATACTTTGCAAAGTCTGGCGTATGAAAGTATGTATCGTTCGTCGTTTACAGACACTTGTATTTGGTTGGATGTCTGTGTTTGGTTTGCACGTTCATCCAACAAAAGAACACGAAATTTGTCAACGTAAACTTTGCGTGTGCAGAAGAGAGAGAAAGTTTAACGTAAAATTGAAAAAAAAACTTTGACAAAGTAATCTTTGTCCATGGAGAAGCCGTCTAACTTTCACAAAGAAATATATTTATTTGAAGTCGCTATACAACTTAGAAGTCATACATTATGTTGTGAATTGAACAATTGCTGTTTACAAGTTGGTTTCAAATGTTGCACCCGTCGAATTATGTTCAGCAGTGTCACAACAAACATTTATTGGGATATTTTGTATCTGTCGCAGAAAAACTTAAAACTTCAGCATAAATTTAATTTCACATGATACATTTAATTTATATGATCGAAACAAATTTAAAAAATTCTTTTATACACATATAATATTTTTTTCTCTTCCAATGTGCTCTTTGATGTCAATATTTAACTCATCATTTAGAACATCTTTGTGTGGTGTCAATCAAAAGTCACATGCCTTTTTGTTCATTTGCTATCAAAAAATAAATACTTGAGTGTATTCAAGATGTTGTCAAATTAAGCAACCAGAAAAGCAAATGACAATGCAGGGAGAAAGTTGCCCTTGCCAAAGCATTCAGTGTTTAATTTTGAGAATAATGGGAATTTTATTTTTTTTTTAATTAAATTCTTTCATGCAAGAAAATATCAATTTAAACAAATGAAATGCTTCATCGATAATTGTTGCTGCCTTGGAATTGGATTTGAATAATTTCCATCCATTATCCACATTCCCATCTTTAACATATTGACGTCGAAATTGTCAAACACATTATTTCTCTATAATTAAAAATCCACTTGACGTTTGTCTCAACTTCATGGAAAATTATTTATAAAATATATTACACATCATTGCAAAATACTTAGTATTCCCCTGCTCTTTTTTCAGACTTGTTTCATAATGTTGTCCAACGATCATTGTCAGCATGTCCATTAGCAGGCAGGCAACATTTAGGAATTAAAATCTTTATCACACCACAAATAAAACATTAAACACTGATTATGAGTCTTATTACGAAACAAATGTGACGTGTGACATGTGTTTGATTTAACTGGAAACAAAGCAAAAACCTTAATTGTAGCTTTTATGCTACGCAATTTATTTAAGTTCTTTTTTTTCACCCTAGCAAAATCTTAGAACAGGTTAAATGTTTTGTTTCCAAGGACAAGTACATGCAATTGTATTGTGTGTTTAATGTCTATGAATAGTTTTCATTTTATGCGAAAGAAAAGTTCAAGATAGAGCAATAATTATGAAGTTTAAGTGTTGTTTGTTTAACAATGGAGGGGGGATAGAAAGAGAGGGAAAGAAGAGATGTATAGAAAGAAAATTATTTATTTTTTAAAAAATGGCAAATAGATTTTCAATATCAATTTATTTTATAGTTTAAAGCGAATTGCTTAAAAGTAAAGTTTCTTTAAAAAAAGCGGCAAATCGCCTGAAGATATGCTAAAGGTTTTACGTTAATAATTACAAGTCAAATATCTGCAACAAAAATTCATATGAAATAATTTCATACTTTAAAGAAATTTCGCTAGAATATTGTTGGATACATTTGATATATTTTTCTCAAAATGAATATTGCGATACCATTTTATACAGAATTCGGCTGTATAAAAAGTTGTACACTATTTATTTTGAGAAAAATATATCATATGTATTTCGCAAAATTCTAGCAACATTTCGCATAAAGAAAATACGTATTTATTGCCATCATTACCTGGCAGTAGTTACATGATCAGTTATTAATTAAATAAATAAGTAAACAAAACTTTTTAAAAAAAAGTTTTTAGCGTTAAACCGTCAATGACTCTGTAAGTACAGCAATTTTCTTCAAATCGGAAAGAGCATGGGCTTGTACCCAGCCCAAGCATTAATGAAGCGTAAAAAATAAAGGATGTATTACTAAGACTGCATTTATTGGATTGCAGAGAAGACTGCTGCGACTAAGTTTGGCATAAAATATCCGTCAAACGACCACTGCGGCTCTGATGTCAGGCCATTACTTTTTTCATCAAATTTTCCATGATTTTTTCGCCGAGATGTGGCTGTATCTCACCAATGACGCATTGGATCTCGGATTTGAGCTCAGGAATTGTTTCTGATTTATTCGCATAAGCTCGAGATTTCACAAAACCCTGAAAAAAATTGCATGATCATGGCTGCAAGTTGAGATCAGAATTTCTGGAGATAATTTGTTCTGGAAATCGTTGCTGCAATAAAACGATTGTTTTATGCACGATGTGGCAGGTTGCGCTGTCTTGCTGAAACCACATGTCGTGCAGATACATGCCGTCGTGTTAAGTCCACAAGAACTCCGTTATCATGCTTCTGTATTGAATGGCGTTCAGTACAATTTCGGCCTCATCTTCAAAAAAGTAAGATCCAATCACGCCGCCTGACCACAACACGGACCAAACAGTTGCTCGATGTGGGAACATTTGTTTCTCAAGGATTGCATAAGGAAATGCGCTTCATCGGAGAAGATATTTTTTTGTCGCGAAATTGGCAATAATTTTTGTAACAAGATTTCACAATTATAAAGCGTAGACCTTTCGTAAAGCGCTCAATTTTTAATAATCGGCTTAAACATATGTTACAGCTGCCAAATTTTAAAGCTGACAGAAAAAAATTACCACTAAATATGAAAAGTGCATTCTTATTGAGACGACCTTTATTAAGAAATATATTTATAATTAAGTTGTGTTAACTTTTATTAACTTTTAATTTATTTGCATTTTTTTAGCTGCTAGTCAGTAGTATAATAACTAGTTAATTGCTGTGGAAATGTAAGTAAAATTGATATGTTCCCCTTTTCTTTAAAGTCTCATATAAAAACAAGTATTTTTTCAGTCAAATTTTAAGTAGTTACTTTTTAAATTCTAGTATACTTTTTGGCATACAATTACGCAAAGTTTTCGCATTAAATGCGTTGAAAGCCCCACACTTTTAAAAGAATTAAACAAAATTTTTTACGCCTTGCAACATATTTTGCTAATAGATTTTTTATATTTTGTTTTTAGGCGTAATGGCGTAGATTTTTTGTCTAACAAAAAGAACTGTGCAATAAAATATTTAATAGTCTTAACGTTTTCCAGCCAAAAAACCCCAACAAAAAACATTTAATCAGAAATACATAACAAGACTTTTTTGGGAATATTAATTAATAATCCATTATAAGTTTTTTTAAACAGGGGAGTTGTAAATTAATGGTCATAAAAGTAGCCCTTGATTGTGATAAAACTCACTAAGGAGTACAATAAGGAAAATAACTGGTTTTTGTGTTAAAAAACTTTAAGCATTTCACTCACTATTCGGGCAATAAAACAGATCATTAAACTGAATGTTTTAGCAAACAAAGAAAATAAATAATATAAAACAAAAATCCTTGAACACAAAGGACCTGTTCGCTTGAACTGCTTGAATATGGCAAAAAATAAAACAAAAAAAAAATAAAAATAGCAGCAAACGAAACATCAAAAGCCATAATAATAATTAATCCTTTAATGATATACAGGCAAACTTTCAAATCTACTGGTATAAATAAACTAGTTGGGTCTTCTCAGTGTTATAAACACACACATGCATATTTGGCAAACACCCTGTAAACATAAATTGTGTGTTACGTTAAAAGAAAAAAATACAACAAGGGTCCCCCCTTATTTAACGGATAAAAACGTTAAATTAAAAAATAAGTCGAAGGAATCCGAGTAACTTTATTTTGATGATTATAAATAAACTGAAATCAAGTTTTGTTGAACACCTGAGCCCGAGACTGCTGATTGATATATTGTTAAGAATGTTGTTGTTGTTGTTGTTTTTTTAGTGTAAGTATCCTATTTAAAGCTTTTGTGCATAAAGACGATGTGGCCTTTTTTTAATTTGTAAGATTTTTGGGGAGAAAATGTGTACAAAACAAAACTAAAGTAAAAAAATCATATTGAAAAGAAAATTAATACTTGTGTAGTGCCACTTAAATTAACACACACACACACACACACAAATCTTGTTTATAAAGCAGCTATACATATAATATAATGTGCTTCATGCAACACATGCTGGCATACAACAATGAAGCAACAAAAAGAAAGAATAAAAAAAATGATTAAAGACAAGTAGTACCGAAAAAAGGGTTAGACTAGTATTAAAACTTGTATTAAATTACGGCAGAATAATATCGAAAAGAAAAAGAGAAACTTAAAATTAAAACTTCCTTTTATACTTCAAACAGCAACAAAATAAGTAAAGGAAAAGCTGCAGGGAGAGCCTTTAATAATTCAATTTTTTTTGAGGTTTTTCGGCCGTGTTAAGGGTGATGATAAAATAAAAATCAAGAGCCAGTTACGTTGGGTCATAAAATAAAACAACAACCGAAAAATTTTATTTATTTATATTTTAAAAATTTAAATGAATTTGGTGCCACAACAAATAAAGGGGTTATCAAACTGGATTTTTTGCGTTTATACGCATTAATTTGTAATAAACATAAACATTTTATATCTTCAAGATTTTAGAATAAAGTCAAAAATCAAGCATCAATCTTGTTTTATACACTCACAAAAATAAAAATAAATATTTAAATTTTGTCATATAGAAATAAAAAGATTTAAAGCATAATTTCAGATTATATCAGATTGTATTTATAATAGCAAGCTTTTAGGCTTTTAGATTATATTTTGTGTATTTCATAGCAAGTAAATAAAAATACCAATTTATTTAGGAAGGAATTTTGAAGGATTAAATAAAAATATATTTCCCGTTTTAATGGAATTATAATTTGCAATACTGTCTCACACACCGCTCGCAATGATTATAGCTTTGTACTTGCAACTCCAGCTGTTTTGTACCTCCTACGGATTTTGTTTATTTTGTGAATTTGTTTTAAAGCGCAATTTTATAAATTTTTTTAAAGCATACATTTCACTTTGAACTTTTTATTTATTAATTAACAAGCCTTATGAAGCTATATATATTTCTCATTTATAAAAGTACGCATATTTTATGCATTTTAGTGCTGATTAAGCTTTTAAAAAAGTTTGTTGAAACCCTAAAGAAAACTACTCTGAACCAAGCATGAAAAGAAACGTATAGAGAACGTTTGATCGGTTTGAAAAGGTGTGATGAATTCGCCTCCGATTTGAGAAAAATTGTAAAGAATTAGTGTTTGTAATTAGTCGAACTTATATTTGGTTTATATTGATACGAATTCTTTGGCTCAAGTTCAAATCCGATGGGACTTCGTTCTAACCGAAATTGATTTAGGCACTAGTATCCATCGTCAAAAGTGCTAAAACAAAACTGTAATGCACATGTACATCCATATTTAATTCTCATCTCTTTCAAATCTGATCTCTTTTTCTTTTTCAACTTCAGTCATGTGAAGTGAACAAATTTTATTACTCATACATATGTAGGTACTCTCAAACAATCTCATGTCTTTGCTTATGCTTTCAACTTTAAGAGCCTTTTATTCCTTTAATGCTGAACAGATTTAAATAATATATAGTCGAGTCACTAAAGCTCAATAATGTCTACCATTTGGTAAAGGAATGAAGAAAATCGGTTGGCAACCAAAGCATGATATATAATAGATATTTGTCAAAGATTGACAAGCAAACTGCTTTCAATGAGAAGTTTGCAACAGACTGTTGTACACTTTTTTATTGCATTTTTACTGCTAGAAATAAATATTTTTATAATTTTTACCATAATTGCGTTCATAGTTGAATTGCTCAAGGAATCCATAAAAGTAAAACTTTTTTAACGATTTTTATTTTTGAAATACAAATTTAATTAATTTAATTTTTCCTTTTAATTTAGTTTGCTAACAAATACTTATTTAATTTATTTTATTTATATACACATTTTAACGTATTTTTCGTACAAGAAGTCGGGGTGTAATTAAGTTAATAAACAAAACATAATTTTAAGTCTTATGGAAGTCATAAAAAACGTATAAAATTTAGGCTGCTTTCAAATACTAGATTTAATATTTTTATGCTGACCTTAAATGTAATTCAGCTAATAAATTTGATAGACTGTCTAGCTTTAGAAAACGAAAATAAAATTGTGACTGAGAATTTGTATTGAAAACAAAAGTAAATTTTCGTATTTTATTGTTATTTTCAGTAATAATTTTCATTCACAATTTTGTTCAAATTTTCTTTAAGCAGACAGAAAATATTTGAGAACAGTTTATTAGAAATTGCTTGAAAATAAGGAATTGCGAAAAAAAGCTCTATAAATTTAATGAATAAAAGCAGTTCTCCTTATACTTAGTAAAATTAATTAGAAGCTTTGTTATAAACAGGCATTTTATTGTCGAAGTTGGAGGTGGTCAGTCCACCGAGAAACTCATACATGCTGGGGTACCACAGGGTTCGGTACTATCGCCTCTTTTATATTTGCTATATCTAATTTTAAAATTCTCAAAGTTAACGATGAAGACGACAGCGCATTTGTATATCATGGTAAGGTATGCAAATATCATTAAACTCAGCTAATGAATTCTTCACAAAATGGAAAATTAAGATATACGAAGAGAAAAAACAAGCTATACTATTTCCTTACAATAGATCGCCTAAAAGAATTCCATCACGTCCATTCTCAGTCCAAAGTAAACTAATTTCTTTCTACTTACTTATGGAAAAATTGCACAAAATCACATGGGAAAAAAACTACAGATTGTTCAAAATAAGAATTTGAAAATTACATTCAATCTTTTTAGGAGATATCCGACTCAAGACTTACATATAATGTCGAAACAGAGACGATTAACACCATTATTAGTGAAAGGACTCTGACATTTTCGGACGTTTTACTATCTTTTTCTTATAAATCACTGAGACTTTATTAATTATTAGCAAATAATTCCATTTAATTTTAGCACATATTTGTTGGAATATCTTTAGATAAAATCGCAAAAATAGTTAAGTTCTTTTATATAAAAATAAAATTTATAGTTAAAATTTATAGTAAAATTAAAAAAAATAAAAAAATTTTATTCTTTTGCTTTGCTTAAAAATATTATTAAATCTTGTGAATGAATTTTGTGTTAAGCAGTTTTATGAGAAGATTCCCAGTAAAATAAATGGGAAGTGATTCTTGAGGAATAGCATTTTCATGCGTTCTAAATAATCAACAAGTGTATATTTTGGATACAACAAGAAGTTATGCAAATAATTAGCTAAAGAAAACGAGTACAAAGTTATTTTGTTTCTACACGAAACTTTGCAATTTGGTTGTAGCTGTTGCAAATACTCAGTTTTACTTAGTTTAAAAAAAATCTTTTTTTTTTTAAAGAAATGTTGTGAACTTCTATCATGTAATTAACAAATATTTTTATTTATTTAAATTGACATGAAAACATTATTTTTCGTTTACGTTCAGTTATGAAGGTACAAGTGTAACAACAGAAATCTATTGTCTTCGCTAAGATGTCTCTGCGTCTGTTGCAGGCTTGTTTCTATTTTGTGAATCGTATTAGATAGAGACTTGAAATTCCCACAGGTTGGGTATTACTGTTGGCTCCATAGCCACAAGTAATGAAGATTTATTTAGGTTAAATATTATGAGGTGTCCGTGCAAAAAGTGTTATTTTTGAAATAAAATAAAAAAATTACTACAGTTGAAAATTAAAGGCTGTACAGATAAGTTCTGTTATTTGACACAGAGTTTCGTATATTAGATCAAAAATTATCATTTTCTTGATATTGTGAACATTGCCGCCATTTCGTTAAATAGAGATAAAAAAGGGAATTTCTTACAGCCGCACGTAAAAATCATTAGCAATGAACTAAATTTGCACTGCTTCTGGATCCGAAACTCTGCATTTTCTTTACTTTTTGAAAGCTGCCTTTTCATAGTCTACACTAATGGTTTTTTCTTTCCTACAAAATAATTTTACATTTCCATGTACGAAGAGAAATTTGGTGTTCGTTTCTTAAAAATGTTTTGCTCTTTAAAAAGGTAGTGTATTTTATTCTAAAAAAATTCATCATCTCTAATGGCATTGCACTTTACGCCCCGTAAAAATCGTAAATCGACAGTGTTGATAGTGTCCCGTAAATCAGTTAACCGTTAATAGTCTGGCGTGGGAGTTGTAGGACCGAGGATTAACTACTACAAGTCTTTGGGGAAAACTCCTTTCATTTTTTAATTGGAGATTTGTGCCATTTAATCTTGACAGGGGCTACCGAGAACGTGAAATAGCAACCTTCTCGGATAGTCAGGTGGCTATCAAGGCACTCAGCTCACACCTCTAAGATCAATCAGCTAAGCAGAACGAATAAGGTCACACTATGCTGGGTTCCTGGACACGCCGGGGTGGCAGAAAACGAAAACGCAGACAAAATAGCCAGGAAAGGGGCTAGTAGATCCATGGTTGGACCAAACCCGTTTTGTGGGCTTGGATTGGATCAAATCCGGGAAGACATATCGGCGGAGACTAGAAGAACCAGTAAACACCTCTGGTTCTATATCCCTGAACTGAGGCTGGCAAAGCTAATGTTTGGAACGTGTAACCAATAGTTTCTTAGCTCTCATGTCACTAAGTAACAGCAATCTAGGAATGCTCACAGGCTTCCTCACAGGCCTTTGCAGACTGAGAAAACACTTCTGCAGACTTGGCATTGAGAATGACAGCCTGTGCAGATTCTGTGAGTACGAGGATGAAACTATAGAGCACATTATGAAGGACTGTGAAACCTTATGCCAAGGAAGATATAGCCAATTGGGCAAGCACCTATTGAAGGATTGGGAACTGTCAACTCTAGAAGCACTGGCAATCTTGAGATTCCTCAGTAAAGCAGGTCTAGATGAGGTGCTCTAGCACCTGCCCAAGGATACAATAGATATTCGGTCGCAGTGTCCCGTGTTTCCCGAACAAGAACAATTCATTCATTCAACAGTAAACTCTTATTTATAGATAGTGGTACCAGAGGAAGTTAGGAAAAAAAATCGGCTCGAATTAGGAAGTTAAAATTAATTTTCTAAAGTTAATTTCTCTACCATTTTACAGAACAACTACTAGAAAACATTAGATTGTTAATGCTAGATTGTGCGTGATATAGAAGTCGATAAGTTAGCAGTCTCGCTGCTGTATTTTCCAGTTTTCAAAGTATTTATTAAATTTATTATTCGAGACAGGTCTCAATATCTTATTTCAAAGAATTTCAAAAACCAAAACTTTCTGAAATCCTTTTTATATAGTTTATGAAAATAAACTAAAGAAATTGCTGATCATTTGAAACCATTTTAAAGGAAAAAGTTAGAAATATGAATATTGTCTTGTCCATTATATGTGCAGAAATAACAATTAGTCAATTATTGAATTCATCGTCCTCATCTGATGGGAAAGATATGTTAAAGTTATTTAAAGCAGATTCGTCATTCAGTTATTTCTATTTATGCACTTTTAATCTTTATTTTGAAATAATTACTGTTCTATTTTATAATAATTATAATGTAATTATATAATTATCAAGATTGAAATTAAAATCAATTAATTTTGTGTTGCTGAGTCAGGATAATTATATTCATTAATGAATCAATAAGAAGGAAAACCAAGTGAAATAAATATTGCTCATAATATTTTTTATTTCACTATTTGAAATTCATTTCTTATATTTTATAGACAAAACTTAACTGTCAGCTGTTAAAAGCAGGGCGTTCCAGTTCTTCATAAATTGTGTTTTGTTCTAGTGAAATAATAAATTGCATTATTACAGGATTGCAAAGATATTTTACACATGCTCCTTCCAGAAAGGTGACATTTTGTTTTTTGTGCAGAAAAGGAAACACCATAAGGCATTTAGCAAAAAACATTTGGCAGAATAAATAAAGCCTACACTCAGGCATTGAATAGTAAACATTTGCAGCAAAAAACAAAGCCTACACTAAGGCTTCACCTAACAATGTTTGGTTATAAAAATCACCTTTTTTTGCTACACATACGAGTAGATCTATTAAAAACCAACACTTTTTCAATACAAAAATACACACTCAGCGAATGAGTGACAAAATAAAAATGTTGTTAAGAAAACTGGTCCATGAAGACATTTGGCGCCATAGTCTACTTACAATCTTGTTTACAAACTTAATTATTTAAAGTGTACAAGTTTTAACAATATAATAAAAATTTAAATACAAGCTACATATGTATACATATGTGAGTATGTATACCTGTTTATAACATATAAATTAAAAGCTTTAAAATAATATTATTGCTACATTTTCCTTTACGACTACAATGAATCGCAGAAAAAACATCAATGCTAGTTTTAAAGTTTTTAAAACGCCCACTCAGTTTTTAGTCTAAGGTATTTTCGAGAAATATTTTAGATTTATCTAATGTAAAGTTAACAAAAGACAAACACACACACGCACATACACACACCCAAACAGACGGGTCAAACATGTTGTGTCTCTTAAATATTTAACCACAAACGTATTAAATATTAATCTTTGTATAATACCTGTATTATGTAGTATGATTTAATTTTTTATTATTTCTATGACTAGTCGAACCTCTGCTAATATTTCATTAAAAAAAGTGTGAATTTAATTTACATACAGAATTGTTTTTTATGATTGTTAGAAATATGAAATAAAAAGAGTCATAAAAGATTGACACTACACCTGCAAATTAGAGCATATGAAGTTGCTTAGAAAAGTTATAAACCAAATTTTTTTAGAAATGTTATGATGCAGGATAACAAGGAGATTTATGAATCAAAACAGGATAACTGAACAAAATTTTGTTTCAAAAAGTTTTAATTGTTGCAGGCTATAATTGCTTAAAAAAATATTTTTTTTGCAAACAAAAGAAACATTAAATACACACTTTAAATACGTTTGCAATTTGTTTGAATTGGAAACTCATTGGATATTATTTAACTTTCAGTGATCAAGCTTTATCAAAAAAATAATAATAATTACATTAAACCAAGCCAAATTCGTAACAGGTGATCTTGACATCTCAGCTGATTAATTTTTTCTTGATCTGTTTTGTTTGTCAAAATTTGTTTATGTTTCATTTATATACAGTGTTTGACGTTTATTTTGACAAAGAAAGCAGGTATTTTTCCAAGCTAATTGAGGTGAATCTACCTGTTATGAATTTGCCTTGACTTTGAGATTTATTAAGAAATTATTTCCCTCAAGTTCTCAAGTTACCTGCAGCTTAACTGTAGCGCAATAACCTGTCTTTATATTAATATTTAATTTCAAAGTTTACCAGCACCAGCCAACTGTATTATTATATCTTTGAATTTAAGCAACAGAAAAAAAATCAATAAATAAATAAATGAATATAAAAACTCATAACAAAAAAAAATTTTTAACGACATTAATAAATAATCTGATTTTATATAATTTTTCTTAAGTTTTTGAATCACAAATTTAAATGACACTCATTCATCGCACGAACAAATTGATTTGAAGTATAAATAAATTTATTCAATTTTCTGCTTTAGTAGTAACTGAAATTATGGCGCTTAATCTTGACCATAATTGTCAGATAAAGTATAAACAGAGATCTATATTAATACGTACATGCATACGTACAGCTTTAATGTCAATAATAAAAAAAAATAAATATCAATTAAATTGCTTCTACAGTGATGTCCTAAATTAGCAAAGTTGAAATTTGAAACATTTAAAAGATAATAAATTTTGTTTATGGCTTCTTTTTTTAACACTTTATAAAAATATCTAAAACTGGCCAAAACGAAGATTCGAGTTTGATCTTATGGAAGTTTTTTTATTTTTCTTAGCATGAAATATTTTCTTAAAATTTTTAGAGGTGGCAAAAAGTCATTCCATGCGTAGGAATTGAATACCCAGTATACGCGCTTTTTATGTCACAAAGTTTTGTAGCATGTAAACTTTTCAATAGGTGTTTTATTCGTTATTGAAAATAGAAAAGAAAATATTTTGCGATAGATGAAAATTTTAAAAACTTTTCCAATTAAGCTGCTGACTTTTTGAAAGCAGTATTTCTTCAGTCAACATTTTTTATGGAAATATCAAACGCTCAACGCATTTTCAAAAAAAAACTTTAAATTACACATAAAAGTTTATTAACGGTAATACACATTTTTTCAATACTTGTTATTTATTTATATCTGTACCCGTACGTTGACGAAGTTAACAAAACTTACACAAAAGCTTTGTTCAATACACATGTTTAGTGTCCAATCGTACGTTCGGTTTCAGTGTTGGAGTTTGGCAAAAAACAATGTTCGATTGAGACTCGGTGTTTGGCAAAATTATCGACCCGAACAGAGAACTTTATACAAATTTCTTGCAGATCTTTTTCCATATCATCGAAGATACTTATTAAAGGAACCCTGTTTTTTGCGTGTTAATTTTGTTTTTGTTAAATAAATAAATCACAAAAATTTAAATTATTTCTATTGCATAAAAATAGATCGCTTTCTTGTTCAGGCTCGATCTGAAAAAGCTACCGAAGTTCTGATGCGGCTATGGTCTGTGCCTTCGGACACTTCATGTCTTGTATGCCACCAAAAAAGCTTTCCGGAAAGTTGGGTAAATACTTCGAGCACGTGCGGGAACAGACATATTATTGACATCTAACAATTATCAAAGAAAGCTTTTTATCAAAAGACCAAATAATTTTCTTAAAATAAACAATTTTTAAATATTTTGTCACTTTCAGTTTTTTATGAAAACACTAATTTCATTTTGTTTAATTTATTATTTAAATATTCCTTTTTGCTGTTCGAAGCGATTACAAACATTTTATAATATTCTTTGTTAAAGAAATTTTTCTTGTATAAACAAAGAAATTGAGATATTAATAAAAATTTATTATTTATTCCCCTGTTATTTTTTCGTCGTTTAGCGTATAAATTTCTCTCGTATTTATTTTAATAATTTTGATAATAATTTTTCATTTAATATCATTTATGGCAGTTACTGCTCTCATAAAAGCGTATATACATCTGAACACGGACATTGACAAAGACACCCCACCCATCGCAACTTTATGGCTGAGAAACATAAATAGGTTTGAGAAGTATCTTTGAAATATTTCATTAAAACATAAATGATTTAATAACAATAAAAGGAAAAAGAAAATATGGAAACTCAAAGGAAATGGGCAAAGGGAGTTTAAACTAAAAACGAAAGTGTGAATATTGTCATAACAAAGTTAAAAGTTATGTTTTTTTTTGTTTGTAATTTATTCCATAATAAAGAAAACATTTAACTACAGCTACGCATAACGCCCGTGCAAAACCAACTAGCAGACTGCGAACTAAGCAGACTGGCAGCCAGTAGGCCACCAGCTAAGCTTCACTCAACAGCATTTTAAGAAATTTTCAAGGAAAACTTTAAGAAAATCTAGCCAAGAAGAATAAATATAAATAATAAGTATCAAAATTAAAAAATGTTCTTTCTTTTGTTGTCAACATGGCCATCGTTGTCATCACCATCAGCAAGCAGCATTTATTTATTTTTTATTTTTTATTTCTATTTTTTGGCAATATCGTGCTTTTGTTACAATATCATCGTCATTATTATCATTTTTGGATTGTGTTCTTTTTTCAAATATATAACAGCGTCGGCGTTTCTATACTCCGATTTTTCGTTCTCTTTTCATGCTGCCATCCTTCCATTTTAGACATTGATAAAGCTGGCGACAAGGACACACTTGTAATAACATTAAAAGGATATTGTTGAACATTTTCATAAGCAAGTGTTTGTGTCATGTTATTATAGTCCCAAAAATGATGAACAAATACAAAGAAAGCAAATCTTTAACGTTATAGGGGGAAAATAAAATTTTAGATGAGAAAATGTTCTTCAATAATTTCCTTAAATTGGAGAATTTCGAGTTCTAGTTTAATCCTTTAGCGCCTTTACGATATTCTTATTGCTTCTTTTAATTTAAAGTTAAAGTTACTATTTAGTTAAGTTAAAAAAGGCTAAACTTTAACTGCCATATTCATAAAAAAATTATTTGGGTTTGAAATGTATTTTATAAAAAAATTTTATAAAAAATTTGTCTTAAAATACATTTTAAATAAAAATTATTTTTTATGAATGAGGGTCTAAAGCTTTTGTTATATTTAAATTTAAAACTAATCAGATTCATGAAATAATAAATTAGCTAGAAATCTAAATAATTATTTAATTATTTAATAATTATAATTAATAAAGAATAATGTTCAAATTTTATAATATTATTAAAAAAAATTGGTTTACTTTGAGTTAAATGTTTTGGAGAAATTTTGATTGCCCTAATTTCTTTAAAAAATAAAGATTTTATTAAGTCTATACATAAAAGCTTAAAAATTATTTTTAAAAAATATTAAAAAATTCCAATCAGTTGACTTATAAAAAGGTTTAAATTTTTAATTGAAACGGGTAAAAGAATTATTTGAAAAATAATTTGAATAAAAAATTGTATAAAAAAAATTTAGAAAAAGCCGTTTAGTTAAAATATGGTTAACTCAGAGTCTTCATTTTTTTAGACGCTCGTAATTAAAAAAAATGCTTAGAATCTTATAAATAACAAAATTGTAAGAAGCTTGTATTAAATCTTTTATTTACCCAAAATTTTAAAATCAAAAATAAAAATTATAAAACAATAAAATTAATAAAAAAAATCTTCGTAAAAACTCTTATGTAAAGAATTACAATTAAAAAAAATTTCTTAAAAGAAACTTTAAGCTAATGAATAACAAAACTCAAAAAAAATGTTTTACACAGAAAAAATTTCTCCATGAAGATGTAAGAGGTGTTGGGTGTTTAGTGTCCAGTGTTCCATCACCTTTACTATTTATAAAATTTTTATTAAAATACTTAGAAACTATTTTATTACTAAAAATTGGCTGGCTAAATTTTAAACTAGTTCAGTACTTATATTTACTTATTTACTTCTTTAAATTAGTTCATTGTTCAATGCTCTTATTTCATTTAATTTATATTTTTTTTGCGTTCATTTTCTTTAATTCATTTTTCTTTTGTGACTTAGCATTTGTGCTTTAATAAAAATATATTAAAAGCTTTTATGAAAAACATTGTAATATTTCCCAAAAGCTGGTGTTAAACTAAAAAGGTTTTAAAGCTTATAAATAAAAATATTCCAGTCAATAGTATCCACCGTCACAAGTGGTAAAATCGAACAAAGAATGCTGACGAGATGGTGTAGCGACCTCGAAATCAATACTGATCCGTTTTCCTAGTCTGATGAATAAATTGTTTCAAATATTACTTAATAATATATAAATTAATAAAATAACGAATTAAGCCAATAAATTCCATAAAAAGGAATGGGAAAACTCAGATTTGAATTCAAGTCAAATAATTTTCAAATAAAATTCAAGTAAAACTTTTATTGAAAATTATTTTATTTACTCAAAAATTTTTTTCCATAAAGTTTATGAATGAAAAATACTCAAAGAAGTTTTTAAACAAAAGCAAACTTATAAAAATGTTATAAAAATAACTTCTAATATTTTTAATATATTTTATAAAACTAAAAAGCTTATAAAAGAAAAAAAATCAAGAAAAGCTTGCATTGATTATTTTTGATTACATAAAAAGCTTTGGAATTAATTATGTTAAAAACATCTTGAATTTTTTTTTGAATCACATATTTTTACATTCAATTTGAGCAATTTAATTTATTTACACATACAAATCTCTTACTCCTCTGAGGGTTAAAATTTGTTGATGAAGTAAAAATTAAAGGATGTTCTCAAATTGTTATTTTGTTGTCAATATTGATGGAGTTTCCTCTAGTTCGATTCAAGCAGCAGCAACTCTATAATCACAGTCATTATTGAAAAGCTTACATCATCCTTTACCACTAAGTTCTAACATTTTTAAGGATGAAAAGTTTAGATGCATATAATATTTTTTCATACATTTCAGAAACTCAAACGAACAAACAAAAAATGTATATAAATTTTTATCTACGAAAATAGAAAAACTTTATTTTCTTATTTTGTAGGATTAAAATTATTGCATCCAACTTTATTCCAATAAACAAACAACTAAAAAGAAGCAAATGCGAGGGATGAGTCTTAAGGGGGTTTATTATAATAAGAAAATTTTAACACCCTCTTAAATTTTGTATTCACAAAATACTTTTAAAACAGACTTCTTTTCTTGTTGGCCTTATTATTAACGGCTGAGAAACAAAAAAAAAATAAAGTAATAAACGTCTACAAATTTCCTGTCTTGGTCTTCATAAAAATTTCAATATAAAATCATTTTCTAAAGCCTGCAGAGATGGGGTGTCGTAGTTTAGGGGTGGTATTGGTTTTTATTGGAAAATTCTGTTGGTTTTTTATTTGTTTTCTCTCCTTGTTTTGTTATTATTCTTGCTGTTATTTACTATTGTTATAACAAATCATTTTTAATATGAGTCATACAATCGCCGTATTTTCTTTTCTGTCTCGTTTCATTCGCTTTGGGCCACTTGCATTAACCACTAACCATACAGCAAACACTCGAGCTATATTCTGTCACTAAATGTTTTAACAAAACCTTCAGGTCCGTTCTATTTTAGAATTTAAATCATAAAAATAGTTAATGTTTTAATGTTGATGTGCTTATTGGACTTGGTCACTCTACTTGAAATTTGGTGGTAGTTAAAGTTTCCAAATGACTCTAAAAATGCTACACTTAAGGACAATTTTTTGATTTCGAAATCATGTTACTCGTACCTTAAGAGTTCATAAATCTAATCGCAGTTAAACATGTATTCGTATATTGGAAATATAGTTTTCCAGCTGGCCATATGTTAAGGATGGCAGGGTCTTTGTGGAATCAACGTTACTGTTTCGAAAGTATTTGAAATAACACAAAACGTCTTAAACATATCATAAAACCAAGTATGATGTGAAAACATCACGTGGTAAAGTCGATATTAGCAACATTTCTATTGACTGGTTTCTGTCAACATGCAGCTGCAACATTTTCAAATTTAAGCCAAGCACCATGTTCAAATTCGCAAAAAATATTGAGTATCATTTATCATTTCATTTGAATAGTTTTACATAAAAAATTAAATGAAAATTATTTAAAATTTGAGATCATAAAATAAAAGTTAAAAATTATAGAAAAAAGTGTTACTACCTTCCATTTCAAATAGAAGGTGTTAAAAAATGTTTTAATAACTCCTACGAAAAGTCTTAGATCACACACAGCCGTCCATGTTTGTTCACTTCACAGCCTGCTGTATAAGTTGTATAAATGGTATTGGTAATTTCCATATAAACTAGAGCCCAGCACAAACACATTTAAAAATATGTTTTAAACATCTGCTTCGTTTGAACCACTTCTGCAACATTAATGTTGCAATGCACATATACTGAAAATCACTACTAAAAAAATATTCTCCAATTGTGCTTTTCAGTATACAGTGCAGACTCGGTTAACGCAACCAATAAATGCAATAATTTAATTGAAATAAATAACAAAAACAAATAATAATTTTAAAGAAAGAAATGTAAATTTGTACTGATGGTTGTTATAACGTCGAAGATTGATATTTTTAACGAAAAAAGTGTGAATATTTCGACTGTTACTCTTAGCTTAGTAGAACAATCAATCACAAACAAAGAATTTCCTAAAATACGTTGGTTTCAAAAAGAGAAGCACCATGCAAAAATTCTTTGTCATTCCTAGAACAGCAATAAATCAAAATGATTTTTGTACGTAATCATAAGATTTCATGCACAAAGTTTTATAGTTTTTAATTATTAATAAGAAACTAAAGCAAAAAACTATACGAAATAGCGAACCTTAATTTTGTTTGCAAACTTGCATTAATTGAGGTCTTGTTTTTTGAAAAGTTGCGTTAACAGAGTCACCAATGTTAAGAATTTGGGTGTTGCGAATATCGAGGTGTTGCGCTTATCTGTATCTGTATGTTGCGAAAGTGTTTCAAAAGAAATAAATATTTTAAACACATGTTCAAGTATGCCTGTGCAGGACTCCAATATAAACTTGCCTTGAAGATAATTTTTATATAGAAATTAACAACAACATTAATACAACTTGCAATAGTCCTGTTAAGAACCTACTGTACGAGTTGTATGTCGTATAAATGCTGTTTGCACTTTCATAATAAGCATTTGCTTAGAAGCATGCTTATGGAGAAATTACCAACAAAATTTATACAAATTACAACTCATACAATAGTTTGTGAATTGGACAATTATTTCATAAATATTTCATATTAATTTTAATCAGTTCTTAGATGATAGAAGTTTTTGCTGTGCATTGAAACAAAAAAAAATTAGCTTCTCTGTATAAATGGATTGCTAGAACTATCTGTTACTTAAGTTATTTTCCAACAATTACTGAAAGGATGTGAACAAAAGCATATCTGTTACAATATTATGAGAAAACTTTTTCACTAACTCTATCAAAAGTTCTCACAATTGAAAAAGATACGAGAAGTATTTCTACAATTAAAGAAGAATATTAAAATATACCTTTTTAAATTAAGTATAAAAAGTACAAAGAATAAATTTTATATTAATTATTTTATATCAGTATTTAAGAAAATATAGTTCATACCTGGGCTGTTGAGGAGCTGCCGACTGTTGTTTATGCTGATCGCGCTCCGTCAATTGTAAGAACTGAACCCTTTTTCTTTTGTGTTGAGTACAAGTATTTTAAAATAATTAAAAAATAGGACATATTGTAATGAGCAAAATAAAACGCATAGAATTACTTTGAATAAAGTATTTTTCTGTTTATGAAATAATGCTTCTGGGCATGAAAATATTTCACCGACCGCCTCCGCCAAAAGTTGTTCATCGGCTGGTTTTTCTGTTTGACAGACACGATTAATGGAAACATTTTATAAAAAAGCTAACTTTTCACATTGAAATATAGAAACACTTTTTTAGTCAGAAACGGAGAAAGTAAGAACTTTTTCATTTCACATTTCCTCCCGAAAACTTTTACGATGACAGAAATACAGAACTGAGAAACAGACTTTACTTTAAATCTAAACAAACTTAGGAAAAAGAAAAATGACAATTTAAAAAGAAAATAATGCAGAGTATTTTAAATTCGTTGTTTATTATCCTTAAGATTATTTGTTAACGTTTTACATTTCTATTTCAATGCACTTACTGGGTGTCACATTGACTATACTTTCTTGTTAGTTGGCAGATATTTGGGGTATGAGAGAATGAATGATATTGTATAACCAAACTCGGTGCTACTGATTACTGAAGCAAATCACCACCATCACCACCACCCCAACCCAACCCTTAGCCCAAGAAGCAAAAAGTCATGTTGTCATATTGCTGGCGCCTTCTTTTTCAGCTCAATATTTGTTCAAGTATTAGTATTTATTGGAAAATATATGCATAAAAAAGTAGAAAATTTATGGAAACTAAACTACAAGAAATGTTCATATATAAAAAAATATAAACATGGAAAATAATCAACAAGAGTGTGAAACATTTAAACATTCACATTCACGCTTGAGCATTTTCATTATTTAGTTGTTGTTTCTCTACTACATTTTTTTTCCAATTTTTCATATATTTTAATTTTCCAGAGAGAATTATTTTAAAACATTATAATAACAAATGTTCTTTTATCTTGTTTGTTTTAAGTGCGGAGGGGTAGTAGAGGTCTATACAAAAAAACTATAACAAGAAAATCAATAAAAATGCAATGGAAAACATAAAAACCACTTAATAACAATTTTTTTAAGCATAAGCAGATGAAAATGAGAAATGAATATTTAAAGTAAGCAGTGTGTACGAGGGCTGTTCAGACACTACATGACCAGAAGCAAAGTTAGTGGTGCTTCATACAATAGATTGAAAAAAATTGGTACTTTTTATGGGAATTGCTAAATATTATGATTTTTTAATTTATTATTTTTGGGAAAAAGTGCGATTATAAAATAAAAAAACTCAAAAAAATATATTGAAACATTTGATTAATTTACAATCTATTGTATGAGTTGTATGTTGCATAAATGTTGTTCATAATTTTTTTATACAAATTTGTTAGTTTGCTGCATTGTTAAGTTTTAGAAACCTGAATCGGGTAATTCTGGAACCCTCCTCATTAATTATTAGAAAGAAAATAAATATCTAAGTATTGTTAATAGAAAATTATTGAGATTCTTACATAAGAAATACAAGAACAGATTACCTGCTATTTTTTATAAAATTACTTTTTGTTTCGAAATAATTCAAAGTATTTTTTGTTGAACTTTGATAACCACCCAAAAAAATTTTTACACAAGTTTCTGGCTTTTGGTTTCACTTGATACTTCTTGAAAACAACTTTTTAAAGACACAAAAGCAGAACAGAAAAAATAAATTGAAGAAAAAAAAAACGAATTAAAAACACTCTTGTGGAACTCTTGTAATTCATCAATTTTAAATATCAAAGCCGCTGTGGGCAGTTCACGAAAAGTTTATACTACATTGTAGGCTTTAACTTGGTCTTCTTAGCAATTTTTCTAGTCTTTCTACTGTCTCTTTATGCCTGTGTATACAGATTTTATAATTAGTTATAATCGGCTTTATTATTTATATATTCTCTTGTTATTGGATACTAAATAAAAATCAAATACAACTTTGATGTTTTTAAACAAAAAGACACAATAGAAAATTGAGAGCTGGAGGTTTTTAGTCATGTTGGACAAAAAAAGATTTAAATAAGATTGTTGTTTACTTTTTACTAGTCTTTAGAAAAAATTAAGAACGTGAATGGAAGTACAATAATCAATAAAATATGACAGTACGAAATTTATAAGCGTTAAAACACCTTCACAGAGTACTCAAGTCGATACAATAAGCCTTCTAAAGGTTCTTTTTAGAGCAACTTGATGCCCGTACTAAGCTGACAGCAAAATCTATTTAATAAAAACACCGAAGCGTCGCTAGAAATTACAAAAAGTAGAAGTTAAAAAAATTATGTTTATGATCACTTACATACAATTCGCTTGTGTATTTTTTTAAGATTAAACAATTTGTTATGAAAAATGTATAATTTATGAAATTAAGCCAACAATGAAGTCTGATATTCTGTTAAAAATTTCACGCGAAATGCTATCAAATTCTATATAACAAAATATAATATGAAATTTTCATGCACTAATGTTGCAGAAGGAATACAGCCGACAACATTCTTGCAACATTTATCCAAAGTATTAAATAATATGAATAATTAGGACGGCATTTATTTTATGCGAAGTTTTTTAAGAAGTTCTTTCATTTAAAAGTTTCCATAGGAAATGCTATTTAAAAACTCATGGAGCGTAGCACAGGCGATCCTTATTAATTTGTAAACATTTATTTTAAAATGGAAGACCGAAAAGCTCCCAAAAAAAACGGATTTTCGTTTGTTTTTAAATTTTAATTCTTTATGTTAAAATGTAAATAATTTAAATTTAATTGTTCAATTCACAACGTTTCCTATAAATGTTGTAGATAATTTCTATATAAACTTTTGCATAGAAACATGTTTATTCGAAATATACCTACAACATTTGTTCGACCTACAACTCATACAATAATTTGTGAATTGGAAACATATTTTATGTGAAATTTTTCAAAAGAAATAATAAATGCCGTTATAAATTTTTCACAAATTCCAACAGTGTAGTAGTAGACCTTACTTAAGCAACATTTATTCCTCAAATGTTTGGGCTAAAGTTGCTTTAAGTGTATGGCAGAAAACAAAACTATTAAGGCTGAACTCCGTTTGTATTTATTTGCATAAGATGGTGAATCGTATTAAATTTGCCCTTTAAGAAATTCGACATAAAAATATGTAATTCGAAAAAATTTAGTTTTGTATGAACTTTTGTATGTTCCGCCCAATTGAAAATGAGCAAACATTTAATATTGGGCGATTTTCGGGCGGCACTAGCCCAATTTGCTGTGAATAATTTTGAGCGAGTCAGTCTCCAACTTGTCAATTTAAAGTTGTATGAGAAATAATAGCGGTTCATATATATTTGTTCAATTTACAGCCTTTTGTATGAGTTGCATGTTGCACGAATGTTGTTGGTAATTTCCACTTAAACAAGTTTCTTTTGAAATGATCAAATTCCGAAACTATCAGTTATGCAACATATAACTAAGACAATATTTTGTGAATTGAACAATTATTTTACACTAAACTTCGCTCGAAGTCATTCAGTAACTCGTTTTAGACGAATTTTTTTTTAAGAAATAACACCTCAGGCACTTTTTTGATGTGTTACTTTCTTTGGGAATGTGGTAGAGTAGAAAGGACAGATGGTAAAAGTCATAAAAACCATTTAAATTACATGGTCGGAGCCATGTAAAACGAGTGATTGAACGAGTTCGATACTAGTCTTTTTTATAAAGTTGGATCCAACTAGTTCAGTCGCTCATTTTAGACAAAAACCTTTCATCGAACCCATATAATTTAAATGGGTATGATCAAAGGTTATTGTTTAAAACGAGTGACTCTACAATTTCACACTTTGAAAAAATGTTGCTTGAATGTAACGAAATACATTTCGTGTGTTTGGCACAGCATAAAAAATTTACAACCATCGCAACATTACTTCATAAAAATTTCTTAGTAATTTTTTACAGGAAGTTTGACAGAATTTCGAATGCAATATTGAATAGAGCTGCATACTCTGCATAAAAGCATTATACATTCATACTTAAACGTATATTAAAGTTATTTGTTTTCTTTTCAAACACTTTAACTACAAAAATGTTGCAACGACCATATAAATATAGAAATAGAATATAGAGTAGGGTCCAACTCGTTCAAACCAATTTAAATTACATGGGTTCGATGAAAGGTTTTTGTCTAAAATGATCGACTGAACTAGTTGGATCCAACTCTAACAGAAAGTACAATTGGATAATATTTTTAAGAATTTGTAGAATATGTAGCAACCTTCTGTGGGTCCTATTAAAATAATATAAATGTTGTTTCATTAGAACTTTTCATTGCAACATTAATGTTTCGAAAGAATTCGATACAAAACAAAAGTTTACATATTTAATTGAAATTATACAGGACCTTAATATGTACTAAAGCTTTGCAGAAGTTTACTTCTAAAAAGTATTACATATGATAATCAACATGCTGCCTTTGTGTTAAACAAATTTAAAATTCCTTTTGAGCTTTAAATAAGTGCAAAATCGTGATGCCATTAAGTAATTTTTATGTACATTCTTCATACATTAATACTTAGCTTAGCTGGATGTTGCTTGTAGCTTTTCCCTAAAGATAAAAGACCCCTTCTTTGTGTTACTCTCTATCTTAAGCGTGGTACTCTGTTCAAATTTGTGAACAATTTTTAGCAACATTTACGCGTATTTGAAGTGCAAGCATGTTTTCTAGCAATAATCAAAAAATTTTAAATATTCGGTTTTAAGCAAATTGTAATAAAATCAGATATTTAACATTTTTTAGCGTAATTATCTTGATTATCTCTGCAATAGTAGAAAATTTTTTAAATACCAGCAAATATCATTTTTACATGCCTTTTCACCAAAATAAAAAAGAAAATGTTTGAGTTGGTTTTTTTCTTCTTGTAAACCTGAAAAACAGGGAGAAAAAAGCAGCATTTAAAATCAACTTGCACAAACTTCCAGTAACAAACTTCATTAAATAAATAAATAAATACAAAATAAATAAAATAAATAGATGTATAGATGGATGGATGGATGGATGACTGGTTGCTTGGCTGCTTGGTTAGATGGATGATTGGAGTGACTGTGTGTACGAATGAATGTATAATGATTATGTTGGTAGATGTAGCAAAAATGTAATAAAAAATATATTTGAAAAAAAAATCCTCAAGCAACAACACCGCCATTCAAACGGAAATAACAAATTTTCAATTTTAAACCTCAGAAACACTTGTTTCTTTACGATTGGTGTTATTTTTTATTTTTTTTTTTCGTTTTTCTTATTTATTTGTATTACGAATTTAATTTCTTATAGACTGTTGTTTGTTTTTTGCTTGTATTTATAACTTCAAGAAACGGAAGCTCACTAATAATGTGGCTTTAATCGAGCAAAAGTTGTTGTCGTTGCCGTTGTCGTTGTCGTTTTGTACTGGCATGTTGGCTTGTACGTCTATGAGTTTGAGAATTTGTACACAATTGCAAGTTTAAGGTGGTTTATAAACTCATAGATGAATGGGAATGTTTTTTTTTATAAATTTTGTACATTAGCTAGACTTTTGTGTATTGCTGCCTCTGTACCTTTCTTTCTTTTTTACCATCTGCACTTTCATTTAACTTAAGATTTAAATACTTTTTCTTTACCTTCTTTATTTTTACATAAAATTTTGCGAATGATTACTTTAAGAATGTAACATTATTATATCAGGTGCGTATCCAGATTAAACTTTTAGGGGAAGGATGTAGTGGGTAGGAAAGGAGGTTTTGAGTGGTAGATTGTTTATGTAATCAAACATTTTTTTAACTAAATCAGTCGAAATAATATATATTTTTGATATTTCCCCCCTTCCACTTGATACAAGCTTGCATGTACAAACATTGTCGGAAAAATAATGTTGCGGCGAATGTATCCCAGAAAATGCAATTGAATGAACATTCTTATTGAACATGCAGGATACGATGGAAGTTTCTGCACGCTTCAAAAGCTTCACAAATAATTTTTCAAATTCCTTTTCTAGAATATCGAAATTAAAATTTTATGGATTTACCGATGATTTGTAGTTGTCATAATGCTAAACAAAGTACTAGTTTTCGAACCACAAGCTATAAGAATTCATCATAAGCATCATTGAACATTTTTAAAATAAAAATTATTCTAATTTTTCGACCTTTTCTTATTAATATTTTATTAAAAAAACTTCTCCAAGCTTAAGGACAACAATAACAATATAAAAACTTAATTTTTTCCAATATTTCACTTTCTCTATGGAAAGTTTATTCAATGATATAAGTAAAATTAATAATAATTGTTTAGTTTTTTAAAAAATAATTATTATTATTAATTTTATTTATATCCCTAAAGAAGCGAAATATTGGAAAAACTAAAGTTTTTATATTGTTATTGTTGTCATTAAGCTTGCACTGGTTTTTTAATAAAACATGTTTAAGATATTATAAAAATACCTCTCCGTATTAAGCTAAGTACTCTGTTCAAATTTGCGAAAAATGTTGAGCAACATTGATTATTTCGTTTGAAAATTTTGACAATTAGCCAGTGGTGACAACACTACGATTTAGAAGAAATTTAACGTTTTTATTGCCTTTAAGTAAGCAACATTGTTTTTCTTATGTAAACAAGAACCATGTGTGAAAACAAATGGAGAACAAAATAATTTTAAGAGCTTGTGCTGCAACGTATCAATTAATGTAAATTGCAGCTGCTGCGGAGGAGCTCTTTGAAGACACACGTTCTCATTCAATCCCATACCTTCATTTTGTGTTATTTTCACACTATTTTACATTATTTTAGTTATTTGTGCGCAACAAATTCAATACTAAGTAAAATCTGATCATCTGTTGTTTGCAATTCCGCACGAAATAAGTGGTGCTTACATTATTTCGCAGTTGTAAAATATGTTGCTAGAAACATGTTGTAGTTGAAAAAATAATGCTGCCAGAAACATTTCGTATGTTTTCACAAGATAAACAGAGTACAACTTCGGCCATATTATTTTGCAATTATTTCGCATGAATTTTTTTTATATGGACTTTTGACAGCAGTTCGCACGAAATGATGAACAGAGTACCCTGCTTTAAATTCAAATGTTGTCGCTTACGAAAAGTTGGATCTATGATGTTCGTGGCAACATTATTGTTGTGAAAGCATTTGACATAGATTTTGTCATGATATTTAGTGCAGGGATGTAGTCAATAGCTGTTGATAATTTCCACAAAGACATGTTTCTCAACAAATATTTATATAATAAAATACCAACAATATTTATACAACATAAAACTCATACAATAAGTTGTGAATTGTACAAATGTTTGAGTAGGTTTACCCTGTTCAGATCGTGCAAAACCTTTGAAATGTATCTTACAATAAATACTTCAGCAACATTTTTCCTAAGTGTGAAACAAAATGGACGGCATTTATTTCATGTGAAATTTTGTACTTACTGCTTGAAGACCGTGTTTCCGTGGGAAGTACTATCAATAAGTTGTTGTAGATTAACACATGCTATCCGTGTAAGTTTGTTTCCATTTGAGGAAGGCAGAATAACTGATTTTTGCACCATATAATTTAAATTAAATTTATCATTTAAAATTTGTCAGAAGAAATATTTAGTGTTGCTCATCACTTTTCGCAACTTCAAACACCATTGTTAGCAACATGTTATTATTAAACATGCTGCTCATGTTTGAATTTAAGAAAAATTCTCTCCCGACTGCTAGTTGTTAAAAAAATTTGGATGAAATCAAAATGCCTTTCATTTTATTTTACAGTTTTCATAAAATGTTTGTTTAATGTTGCTAGATACATTTCATATATTTTACTCATTATGAACAGAGTACATTTTCTGCAACATTATTTCGTTGGAAATATTGAATATAATAGATGTGTTAGATTCAGGTACTTGTTTTTAAATTTGTGAAAATATTGCAAGTTCCTACCAAATTTTGTTTGAAATAAATGCCGTTGATTTCATTTCACACTTTAACTAAATGTTTCTTGAATGCTAACGGATACATTTAATTTGTTTTTCAAACAATGATTTAATACAAATTCCGCAACATTATTTTACATATATTTAATATAAAATTTCCTCATCAGGCAACAATGTTGCACTAAAACTAATTTAAGTTCCTTGATTTTTAGCCCTTTTGATGACATATTTAAAATTATAGTTTTATTAAAAAATATTTTCGCAACAATCATTTTGCGTGGAACACGCATAAATAAATTTTTGTACAATGTGTGGGAATGACTCTTGCTCTCGTCCTACAAGTTCAGTAAAAATGTTTTGCAAATAAGACAATTCCTTAAGTGATTTTTAAATTCTTTATATTTATTAATGTTGCGGCCAACATGTGCAAGCAGCACAATTGAAAATTTATATATTTTTTAAATTGTAGGATGTGAAGAAAACTTCTCTGCTTGCTAAAAGTTCAATAAAAATGTTGTATCATTATTGCTTTACACTATATACTCATTGCAACATTAATGTTGAGAAAGTTAGTTACACAAACCAAATGTTTCTTTGCAAATGTTGAAGTATGCTCATGTTGGTCATGCATTTCTCATATGTATTCGTCGCAACATTACTGTTGGTATAGTGTTTTAAATAAAAAATTGCATGTCATCATGACATTATCTAGCACAGACTCCTTGTGTTTAATAGTCTTATTCATAAACGATTAATAAACTTAAAGTAGGTTTATTGTAGGATTTTTATAAACGAAATCGGGTCTTAATACCCACGTAAATTTTATTAATCATTTTTGATTAAGGCCGTAAAAATGGGAAAGGGTACTTTACTAAATTTTCTTAATAATTATTGTACTGGTGTTGCCATTTAATTGTCGCTGCTTCGGCAACATTTTTTCAAAGCAACAACAAATGAAAGAGAAATCGTACAACAACATTTTGCTAATGCTTCAGCTGACCTTTATTAAACAAAGATGAGTTGTTGTTAATTTAATTGTAGTTAATTATTCACTATTAGCGGGATTTTGTTTAGGCTCCGCTGACTTTTGAAATGTCTCATTTAAATTTTTTTTGTTATTTAACCTAAATTTATCCATAATTTTCATAATTAACTTCATATTTTCCCTGAGTGTTGTCATGTCATTGAGTACAATATACAAAATACTTTAAGTATGCCAGCTATTTCCCAAATTGCTTAGAAAATACTTATCGGTCTACTATGTAAGTCTTTCCAACAAGTAGTGTGAAGTCCCAAGTAAAATAAATTAAGAGAAAATGTATTTTTCAGTCGACCCCAAAAGCAACAACAACAACATAGCAAGGCAAACCCAAATAAAAGCTTTAAGTAAAATGCGTGAGAAAAATATGTGTGAAACACCTGTACATATAAAACTTTTAACACAATCAAACAAAACAACCTTTGCCATAATTCTTCTCTAAGTAAATAAACTAAATAGTGGAATCTTTTAGTAGTCGTACTTGGAGTACATTCATGCCACTTCAACATTACCAACATGAAATGAATACAATAGCATAACGAATACAACATTGAATTAAAAACATTTGATAACGATTACGATACACTTGTTACTTAAGGAAAGAATAGAAATCGAATAAAAAAAGTTAATTTTTTTTCATTTCTTCTATTTATTTTTGGTTACAAAATTCTCTTTCACCAGAATGCCGCACAAATTGTAATTTAACAATTCATTAAAATAATTTGTTGTTTTATTTTACTTTTATTTTATATATTTGGCTGTGGTTGTTGTTGTTTGTTGTTTGCTTTGGGAAGGGAGCCTAAAGTACTTTTAACAAGTGGTTCGAGTATGTAGCGTGGCATTAGATTTATGTTCGGTGTTTTACCCGCTTGTATTTTGTTGTAATATACTTTTGGTTAAGGAGACAAACAACAACAACAACAAAAACGGTGAAAAGCTATAAAGTTGTAATAAAGTCTTGCGTTTGTTTTTTATATGTTTTCTTTTCGGGAAGATTTGTTACTTTAAATCATTGTGGCAAGTTCTAAAGAAGCATTTAAAAAAAAATCCCATGTTAAACTTGACTTCTAAATAAACATTGTTACGAGTACAAGAGAAAGAAAAGAAATTTAAATGCGTGCTTACAGGAAATATGCCGAATTCTTTGCTTTAATAAATTGATAAGCAAACTTTTCATTTTCTATTTGACGTATTTTGCTTTTAAAGAATTTGGTCGGATTGGAATTACACTATCGCTTGAGGCTCAACAAAGTTTTACCATGCTCAATCAATGTCACCAATTGGCTTCCCCATTCACCGAGTGAGATATTTCGCCATTCTGATTAAAACCCAAAGTAGTACAACGTTTTGTGTTTATAAAATATGTACAGTATTTTGAAGAGAAATTTTAATAAAACTTTAAAATCTATAAAAAAAAAGGTGTCAAGACAGGTAATCTGTTCAATATTTTTATGTGGAGAACGCTGACAAAATACATACAAAAAAAATTGGCATGAATTGTTCATGACAAAATGTTGCAGAATTAGTACTCTCTTCATTTTGAGATAAATATGTAAAATGTGTCATCAACATTTAAAGTCTACACGCGAAATAATATAAGCGGCATTTATTTCGCTTGGAATTTATTTTTTAGGCTTCTTTCAAGGCATACACGTCACATTATTCGTATAAAAGAACCAATTTTGCTCAAGATTTTTCACATATTCGTAATTTATTATCAATATCTTGCTAAGGTATTATCACAATTTCATTGGTGGTGAGGCTTTAAGCCTGTCAGATACTAGAGCACTGCACAAGCATGCTTATGCATGTGCTTAAAACATTTTGGTTTGTTTCAAACACTTTCGCAACATTAATGTTGCGATATACATGTACGGAAAATCATAACTAAAAAATATTATGTTTCAACTTGTAGGACACAGATGAGGCTCTGCACAGTCCACAAATAAAAAATTATATATTTTTCAATTATGCTCTTCAGTATATGTATGCACATCGCAACATTAATGTTGCGGAAGTGTTTCAATTGGAACATTTGTTTAAGAATGCTCCTGCAGAGCTCTAGTAGATACTCTTTTGGAATTTGTGAAAAATGTGGAGCAACAATTATTAATACAATTGAAAAGTTCCACATAAAAAATTTTAAATAAATTTATTGAAATATTATATAAACAAATATAATTGAAATTAATAGTACTTCATATAAAAGCCAAGTGCAGGGACTCGAGGAAGTCCCACATGAAATAAATGCAGTCCGTTGTATTTTTCACTTTGGAGAAAAATGTTTTAAAATATTGTTAAATACATTTCATATGTTACTCACAAAGCGCACAGAGTACAACTACTGCTACTTGTGTTGTGGCTTTTATGAAACCCAAAAGGTTTGTATCTAATACGAGCCAGTATACGAGTTAGAAATGGGTGTGATCAAAGGTTTTTGTTAGACTTGAGTCCAATTTGCTCAGCCGCTCATTTTAGATAGAAATCTAAATCTAAAAGAAATGTAAATAGCTTTGATCAAAGGTTTTTGTCTAAAACGAGCGACTGAACAAGTTGGACCCAACTCTAGCTTTTATATAAAATGAGCGAATGAATGAGTTGCAAACTGTTGAATGAATTGTAGAGTTGGGTCCAACAGCTCTGCTCGAACTTGTTGTGCTCATACTCGTATCAAATTTTGCTTTAAAACCATTTAATTTACATGAACGTTTTGGCTTGATCTTGTGTTAAATGTCTCATTTTAGTACAAGGATCTTTTGTTTACAAGTCTAATGAGATGCATGTTGAAAAAAAATTGTACTGGAAATTTGAACTAAAGATGTTTCTAAGCAAACTTACTAACAACATTTTGCAACATACAACTCATACGAAAGCTTGTGAATTAGAGAGTTATATAATAAATTTTTCTATTTAATTTTTTTCATATGGAATTTTGACAGCATTTCGCATGAAATATTCACCCTTTGACAGATAGCTTGATGTCCTATTTAAGACATCTGAACAATGAAACCTGCATGTTTATCGACTTCCGTTTTTTTCTTCTCAAAGTCGAATATCTTTAATTTTTAAAATTTACAAAATCATTGCCTTGTATGAGACTTTTAAATTAAGAAATCAAGAAAAATAATTGCCCAACTAATTGATTTTATTACTTTTTTTCTTTCTTTCTAGATCTATTTTCAACACAATCTTGGCTTAGTCCTGATTTATACATTTTAACTACACAGCTTTCTTTTCTCTGAGCACAATGACTAGTTCTAAGGAAACAGCCATCTCCGTTAGACTGCTAGCAGCAGTTTTTATTTGCTATATCTCCTCATTGCCTGTTTGCCAAGGCAAGACCTCCAATCTTTTTACACAATTTCAAAATCAACGATTTGCCATGGAACCTCAAGATCAAACGGCGGTAGTGGGTGCTCGCGTTACTTTGCCCTGTAGAGTCATTAATAAACAGGGTGTCTTACAATGGACTAAAGATGATTTTGGCTTGGGTACTTCTAGAGACTTGGCTGGCTTCGAACGTTATGCCATGATAGGCAGTGATGAGGAAGGTGATTATTCGTTGGATATATATCCAGTCATGCTGGATGACGATGCTCGCTATCAGTGTCAAGTTAGTCCAGGCCCAGAAGGACAACCTGCCGTGAGATCCACCTTTGCTAAAATTACCGTGCTAGTGCCGCCAGAGGCACCGAAAATATCTCAGGGAGATGTTATTTATACCACAGAAGATCGTAAAGTGGATATTGAATGTGTATCAGTGGGTGGAAAACCGGCAGCGGAAATCACTTGGATCGATGGCTTTGGCAATGTTATAACGGAAAATATAGAATATACGGTTATACCTTTGCCAGATCTGAGAAGATTCACCGCCAAATCAGTACTAAAACTAACACCTAAAAAGGAACATCACAATACAACGTTTACTTGTCAAGCCCAAAATACGGCAGATCGTACTTATCGCTCGGCCAAGATTAGATTGGAAGTTAAATATGCACCCAAGGTTAGGGTGAATGTGATAGGAGGTTCTGTGGGCAATGGACGTATATTGGAACATTCCCTAGTCAGGCTGGAGTGCAAGGCTGATGCCAATCCCAGTGATGTGCGTTACAAGTGGTATATAAATGAAGAGCCAATTAGTGGGGGACAGAAAACCGAAATGGTAAATTAACAAAATGAAATTTAAAAGAAGGTGGTCTTTATATAATTGTTTTTAATTTTAAGGTCATACGCAATGTAACCAGAAACTTTCATGATGCCATAGTCAAGTGTGAGGTGCAAAATTCTATTGGCAAGAGTGAGGATAGTGAGACTTTGGATATCAGCTGTAAGTTCTCTCGCATAATTAGAAAAATTTTCAATTGATTAGCTAAGTTTCTAGTTAGATTATTTATTAATTTTGTTTTGTTTTAGATGGTCCCACATTTAAGGAAAAACCTCGTTCTATGGAGTCTGATATAGGCAGTTTGGTTACATTGAGTTGCGAGGTAGACGGCAATCCTACACCGGATGTAGTATGGATACAACATCCCATTGATAGAGTAAGTATTCAAAACTTAAGATCAGAATTTTTCAATTGACAATCTATTGTATGAGTTGCACGTTGGATGCTGTTGCTGGTAGTTTCCAAATAAACGTGTTTTTAAACAAATGTTTTTTTACACCGCCAACAACGCGTACAATAGTTTGTGAATTGTACAATAGATTCCTTCACATGGAATCGAACTCAAACAACTTTTGTGCTAGACTTGTGGAACTGTTTGATTAGAAATATTTAAAACTTGTTTCCAACAGCTATAATTAAAACTATAATTTAAGTAAAGTGGTTTTGCAATAAGGAAGAACTAAAAGAACCTGTTGGTCACAAGTAAAAGCAAAACGTTAAAGCAAATTAAATAGGTGTGAAACAATGTTTGATTCAAACGAAAACGCATCTCGTTTGAAAATATCATTTGGGCACAACTCTAATAGTAGAGTCGGGTCCAACTCGTTCAGTCGTTCGTTTTAGACATAAACCTTTCGTCGAACCCATATGATTGAAATGGGTTTGATCAGAAGTTTTTGTCTAAAACGAGCGATTGAACGAGTTGCAGCCAACTCTATCTAGCAGGCTTGGGTCGAACTCGTTCAGTTGCTCCTTTTATACAAACACCTTTAATCAAATCCATTTTAATAACATGGGTTTGATCGAAGGCTCTTGTCCATAAAGAGTGCTTGAACGAGTTAGACCCAAGTCTAAAGTCAAGTGCTTACCGAGGTTTATGCATAAAGTGTTTGATTCAAACTACTTCCTTTTAATTGTTTTAAGCCGTTATTGCACTAACCAATTGATATTAAAACTTTCTCTTTTTTATCTATTTTTTAAAGGTTGTTGGCTCTAGTCCCAACTTGACCTTCAGTGTTAGTAACGAAACCGCTGGTCGTTATTATTGCAAAGCTAATGTTCCCGGTTATGCTGAGATTTCAGCCGATGCTTATGTCTATCTAAAGGGTTCTCCTATCATTTCTTCCGCTCGCACTCAATACGGTTTAATAGGTGATACAGCGCGTATTGAATGTTTTGCTACTTCGGTGCCGCGTGCTCGTCATGTCTCTTGGACCTTTAATGGTCATGAAATCAGTTCAGAATTGGGTCATGATTATTCGGTGCTAGTGGATGCTGTGCCAGGTGGTGTTAAATCTACATTAATTATACGTGACAGTCAATCGTACCACTACGGCAAATACAACTGTACGGTGGTTAATGATTATGGCAATGATGTGGCTGAAATAAGTTTGCAAGCACAAAGTAAGTTTGAAAAATAATTAAGCAAAATTGTAATAAAGATATTTTTACGCAAGTGAAAAGAAAAAAGAAGCATTTTTATAAATTTTACTAATTACGATTTCACTTGTTTTGATTTTTCCTCACTTTTACAGAAAGCGTTCCTCTGCTAATGACCATAGTGGGTGGCATTTCAGCTGTTGCTCTTTTAATGATCATTACCATACTTGTGTTGGTTTATTTCAAATGTAAGAAACGCTCCAAGCTTCCGCCAGCCGATGTTATAAGCGAACATCAAATAACCAAAAACGGTGGAGTGGGTTCATGTAAAATGGAAGCGGGTGATCGTACCTCGAATTACAGTGATCTCAAAGTTGACATATCGGGCGGCTATGTACCTTATGGCGATTATAGTACGCATTATAGTCCACCACCTCAGTATCTAACTACTTGTTCGAGCAAATCAAATGGTAGCTCGACAATTATACAAAATAATCATCAAAATCACATACAACACCAGCTGCAACAGCAACAACAACAACAGCAACAACACCAGCAGCAACAACAACAAAGTCTGCCCATGACCTTCTTATCATCGAATGGAGGTGGTAGTTTAACTGGCAGCATTATAGGCTCTAGGGATATACGTCAGGAAAATGGTCTTCCTAGTTTACAATCAACTACGGCATCCGTGGTGAGTTCGTCCCCAAACGGCAGTTGTAGTAACCAAAGTACCGCCACGCATGTGGTAACTGCCACACCAGCTTCAGCAGTAGATCCACGTTTTAGTGCCATTTATGGCAATCCCTATTTAAGATCCTCGAACTCCTCTCTACTGCCACCACCAACAGCTGTTTAAGGTAAAAATATTATATTATAAAACTCTAATTAGGCAGAAAATAAATAAAAAATTAAAATAATTATTTCCAAACACTGTCGAAAATAATTATACATAATTAAAAGAAAGACTGAAATTGTAAATAATACTTAAACTGGCATTCTATTAAACAAGTTCACCATATGGTGAACTGAATCAAATTTACAAAAGTCATACTATTAGGCAGACAAAACAATTTGTGCATATTAAAGAGACTTTGGGGTGTAAGCCATAAATTTTAAGGGACCACAAGCATTCGTATTAGAAGGTTAACTTCTATAATAGAAATCATCGCATTAAGACTTTGCACTGCAAAAATTGTACATTTTAAATCCAAATCTTCTAATTTAGCAGTCGTTGTTAAAAGTTTTTGAGATTAATTCGCCAAGATAATTTATTTTTAATTTAATTTCTTTATAATTTGGCTACGAGAGTCTTGTTCCTTTCAAATTCTTCTTTCTTCGTTTATTTAATGGTTTATTTGAGACTCACCACAGTAAGGTAATGCTTAATAAAGGCTAGCAGACTTTAAGCAATTTACTCTTTTGTTTTCTTGGATGAAGCTTAAACTGTATTTTTTATTTCTAGGCATGATTTGAATTTTTTTACTTTTCTTATTCACAGCGGTATTTTGGACTTTCGAGAAATTGCAAGATCATTATTTCTTATTTCTGTTCTCAATTCTCCAGCAAATTTCAATACAAATACAAAATGGTGAGTTTTCACCTCAACGTGGTGAGTTTAATAAAAATAGCAAGAATAACATATTTGTACAGATTTATAGCTTCTTTTAAAGTTTTAAGACTGAGTAATACTTTTAGTTAAACTTTACCAAAATTATTTCATACTTTCTTTAAAGTCGAGAAGAATTTAGAAAATTGTAGAATTTGCAAAATTTTTACGCTTCAGAGAATTGTGTATTTATTTAGCTTTATGCATTCTTTATTTAAGCTTTTTATTAGAAGTCACCACATCAAGGTGTCTTCGAGTTAAAAAAAGAGAATTAAATCATACAACTTCAAATCGTTTATCAGGGTGGCCCCTCAGACTAGTGGATAGTGTACTCGATTTGATTCCTCTCTAGACGCTGGGTGTTTCTGCAAAGAGGCTAAAAAGTCGAATGCTGTCTTTGTATGTTAAAAGAAAATAAATAAGTTCGCTAATGTTTAATTTGCATGAATTAAACAAACTGTAGTGGCAGCATTCATCTAAGTGTGGCGAATTGCGGATCACATTTTCAATCAGTTTTGAAAATTTATTGTAGAGTTAGTTTTTATAGATGGCGAATTCGCATTGAATTTAACTTTTTTCTTACTAAAATAATATTTTTTTTTCTTATTGCCCAATTCATTAGATATTTTTGCCTTTTCCTTATGTTTTTATTCACCTCTGTTAAGTTATCCAAAATATGAAATTTGTTGAGTTTTTATTAACTTTAAATAAAATTTTATGCATCTTGGGTGTAAAAAAGTTATTGTGAATATAAATTTCAGTGTGGTGAATATAAATTTCAGTGTGGTGAATTTCTCAAAAAAATAATACCTCCAAATTTGTAAAGCTCGTGAAACAAAATTATTTGAAAAATTTTATTAGCTAGTGGTAAGATTCCTTGCTATGATATGTTTCTTTGCCTTGGTGATATTTTACCCTTCTGATGTGAAATTTCCATAAATAAAAATATGTACTGAAAGTTTTTTTAACGCAAGTTTGTTTCAGGTATTTCTGAACTTTTTTTAAAGATTTTTTATTTAAAAAAGTTTGTGTTGTCTTCTCTGATTTTCTTGCAGTGTAGTGGGTTGGTTCCCTTAAATTTTGCCAAAGTCTCAGCTTTTATAAGAAAATCCAATTTCAATAACTAAAAAAGACTTAATGAACAAAGTATTTAAGAAATAAATGAATATTAACCATTCAATTTATCCCAAAATTATTACCAGTCCAATATAGAAAACGAACAAAATAACACTGCTTTAGTTTATACGCAGAGCCCTTTAAAAGCATCTATCAAATTAAAAAATTTAATATGTATTAATTTTCTTTTAAATTTTTAAAATTCAAAAAAATAAAATAATTAAAAGAGAGTTTACTATTAGTATAAAAAAATCGATGAAAAAATTTTAAGTTATATTTAATTAATAGTAGTTAAAGAAGAAAAAAAAACAAAACAAAAATTTAGGAAATAAGAAAATCTTGAGTAGCCTAAATAAAGCCCGCGTCGAAACGTCAAGGTAACTCAATTTTTATTCTGTTCTTGTTATACCAGAAATACTATTGAATGGTTACGTTAATGCATTAAGAAAAATAAATGTTGTCTCGATTCGGGACATAATAAGTAAGTAACCTCATTGTTTTTGGCGCTAAGCTTATCATTATTAATAATTTCATTTTAGTTCTAAAATAAAAGCCAAAGTACCTGATAGTTTTTAAGTAAAATAACTTAAGTTAGTAATATGCCTAAACTAAACTTATTTTAGTTTTATAGCAAACTAATAATAAATGAAACGAACAAGTCCCAAAAGAATTATTTAACTAAATATAATTAGAACTCTTAAAATTAATGTAAATTTTATGTAAAATGTTTGAATCTAAAATAAATAAAAAATTCTACATGCTTTACTAACGAATCTAAAGCATATTATGCAAATTACCTTGAATGTAGTGTCTTACAAGAAAAACAAAACTAAATCTTAAATTTAAAATCATAATTGTGCTTTTGTGTACAAATAAAAACTTAATCAGTGAAAATATTTAAGGAGAATAAAAAAGAAAAAAAGCTTGCTATTTAATAGTATTTATTATAAATTGATTGAAAAGTATTTACCAAAAAAGAAATGCATATAATTGTAATTGGTTTTTAACATTTTAGAAAAAAACCGTTTTCAAAAAAACATTGAACACACCTTATATTAGTTACGCAACTTTGCTTAAGAGGTTTTTCGATTACCATGACTCCCATGCTAAATAGTAGTCGAATAGCACAAAGACTTCATTTATAATTGTATATATTGTAGTTCTGCAAAAGCATTAGTCGATTTCTGTCTGCATCATAAAGAATTATTCGATTAAATGTAAAAGTTAACAGTACTCTGTAAGAGCTTAAAACCCGTGTTTTATATGAAAATATAGGTAATTAACTCTTAAAGTATACTTTGTTTATGACTTTGAATATGTACTATTATAATTTTTCGGAATAATATTTATTCGTATAACTTTATCTGAATAATTCTGTTTCATATAGTTTTATTTTAATGACTTTTGTTCAAACAATTTTATTTGCATAATTGTCATTAGAATAACTTTTATTTAAATAATTTAAATACAATAAATTTACCCTAGTAATTTTTTTTTATAAATTTCAAAGATTTTTTAATCAAATGTTTTATTAAAAGAACTTTTATTCTATGGAGTTTTATCGAATAATTTAATTTGTATGATTTTATTTGAATAAATTTTATTTTAATAATTTTTGTTCAAATAATTTTTCTCCGAACAATTTTTATTCGAATAATTTTTATTCGAACAATTTTTATTCGAATAATTTTAATCTCTAATTTTTTCATGAAATTTTATGTTAAAAGTTTTAATTAAAAACAAAATAAATGCATATTTTTTAATTAATTTTTCTTTGAATAAATTTTTTTCGAATACATAATTCATAATTGAATGGTTTCATTCAAATATTTTAAATTTTAATAAATTTTATTCGAATAATATTAATTTAGCAATTTTTCTTCGAACAACATTATTTGAACGTTTTTGATTCAAACAATTTTATTCGAATAATATTTTTCGAATAATTTTATTTAAATAAACTTTTTTTTTTAATAATTTTAAAAATTTTAACCCGATTTATAGTTTATTCGCATAACTTTGTGCGAATAAGTTTTTTCAATTATTTTAATTCCTAGATGGAATTTGAATAGTTTTATTCAAATAATTTTAATTTGAATTACATATATTTTTATGAATCATCTTAATCGAATAATAGTTAAAGATGTAGAATTTTTTATTGAATAATTCGTAGGCTGGTCAAATATATAAGAAATCTTTACCGGCATAGCAAAGGCATATTTAACAACAACAAAGTTATGTTCTTTTCGAACCATCAAACATCATATAAAAAAAATATTATTTTCTCTTCTTATATGAAATTTGATTGTTAGAAAAGAACAAATGATCAGCAATTTATAATAACTCACGTCTTAAATATTATCACAGCTTTTAAAGCCTCGAAGTTGCAAATTACACTGGAAGCAAAGTTGTACATATAAACTTCAAGTTAATATCCTTTTATATTTTACACATATTTACTCTATAATAATCTATAATTTTACAATAATTTCTGAATCTTTAATATTCTTTTCTTTAACAAAATAAGTTTTTTATATATGTGACGTGGATTCAAGAAACGGTCTTAGTGTGAGTATGAGAGTTTTCCAATTTGAAACTCGTTTGTTTTTTGCATCCTTGGCCCAGCCCTTTAACTTAGGTCACATACAAAAAATCATCAACAGTATCTAATAAAACACAAATTATAGCTATTTAAATTGTATATTTTTATAATATTTCGCATGAATTTATTGTATAAAAAAATCTTATAAAAATAAATGTAAATTTATAAAAACAAAATAATATATTAGAAATAAGAAAATGTCGAATCCAAATATATATTTGCTTGATTTAAACAAATGAATGCTGGCAATTTTGTTGATAAGTAAATGATTTTTTATTATTAAATAAAATATTTAAATGAAAAAAAAATAAGAATAAAATGTGTTTTATTTAAAGGATGCAAGGAGGGTGGCACAAAAAATTCTTCAAACTCGTTTTGGACGGATTAAAAAAATCATTGATATTATAATGAGCAAGTAAAATATTTCTCACGATTTTAAGTTAAATTTTATTTTAGCTTTGATGAAGCGGAAGGAATTTCGATTACGTATGTCAACTACAGGTTGGGCATTCATTATTTTTGTAATCTAGAGTATATTTTGCTTCAATGATAGAAGCTTCATTAAGAAAAGTGAGAACGGGTGTAGACAATTCGTATGTGGTTTTTTCGGCATTATAAATTTACGGTCTTATTCATAAAGGATTAATAAAATTAATGTTTGCGTTAATGTTTCCCGTATTAAATAAATACCATATAAATGCTTTAACTATATTAATCGTTTATGAATACAGTCATTGATATTTATTTGGTATATTTTGCGATACAGCGATATTTAAAATTTTCTCTATAGGACTCAAGAATATTACGAATACCAATAGGTTCAAGCTGAAAAATATATTATCAAATTCCACTATGTACATTAGACCGTAACGCCGGTTACCGCCGAATATAAAGTATTGCTGCAAGACAGTTTCCAAAAAATTTGTTACCGTATTTTAAAAAAGCAACTCCTACGTTCGGCAAAGAAAACATAAAAAATTGTTTAAAATAGTTCTGCTAGAATTATCAAAATACTTCTTTAGCAAAAGTTTATTGATTTTTTGCGAGTTTTGATTTTCTGATATTAGCGTCGTACATTGGGGTGGTAGGATCTGAGATCTAGTGGGTAAAAACTAGAACGGGACATTTCAGGTCAATGACTATTAAGGCAAAAAATTGGTCTCGAAAAAAAATTGATATATCATACTTTAAGATCCGACTGTAAATACCGAAGATATAATGAAAAATCAATATTGGCAACCCTACGTTCGGCAAATATGAATAATTTTCTTTAAACTGTCTTGCAACAATACTTTATATTCGGTTGTGTAAGGCGAATTTTTTTTTTTAAATATATGTACATCCTAATCGTTATATTCATACATCCACATACCTGAATTATGTGGAAACGGAAGGTACGGAAATCTAATATAAAAATTCCGAAAAATATATCATTGATGCTGAAACACTTTGGAGTAAAATTTTCAAAGATGGTCGATTCAAATGCTTTTACTAGTCTGGTAGCACTATTTTTATAGCTGCTGAAGAATTTAATTTATTTTAAATAATAGCATACTTTTAGACACCAAAATAAAATTTAATATCTAGTTTTGACAGTGGCACTGCCATCACTAATAGAGTAGCGATTCACTTTAAAACAACAAATCAAGGCATATGCTTAGGCCCAATAGTATTATGGCATCCACAGTTTACCAGCCAACTTTAAACAGTGCTGCCAGAAATATTTTGTTCCCACCGGTGCAGATAAAATACCGAAAACATCCCCACATTAATCAAAGGATCCCGAAATTTTTAATCAAATATGTTTTAGTTCATTGAACATTGTTAACACGTAATATACATAGTTTAATTTTAAAATTAGATCGACCTTAGTATATTTTAGTGTTTAAACGACTCTGTTAGTCTCAAAATATGGCTTGACTTTCAAAACGCTTTAATACAAAGTTTGTACACAGTTCTGCTGCGGTATTTAGATTGTGCGCATGTGCAAAGTTGCGAAACATTGCATGGAATTTGAAGCCAATGCATTGATTGGTGCCTATATACAACAACGTATTTTTGAAACATAATTTAATATACGGCGAGCAGATTAAAAATGTGTCAATAACTTTAACACTTTGTGAAATTAAAAAATTTTAGGAAATATATACATACTTGCCATAGTTTAGCGCTATTGGGCTGTTTTGTGTAGTTTGTAGATATTACATTCATACATAATCTAACTACAGACGAAGATCGCTAATGGGATTGAATCTAACCCTCGTGATCATGCTTGTAATAACTTTCTCTATCGCTCACATTATCTTGAGACTAAAACGACTTAATTTGTGGCAATAACTTAGATATCTACCTGTTTTCTTCCAAGAACATTTTATCTCAAACATAAACTTTATATATTATATTTTCTTTGTCACATAGTTCGGCTACTGTGGAACCAATTTTTTCAATAATAAATCTAAAAAATACCAAAATAAGAAAAAAATCATTACTGGCAACCCTTTATTCACGTATAAAGATCTCTCCCTCTCTCTCTCTTTAAGTTCTTTTTAATCGTTTTAATGTTTCTTGTTTTCATACGGATCTTCAGTTGTTTACTTATCTTTGCTTCAGCAATTGTTCTTTAATCAAAAACTTTTCCAGTAGAGCATTTACAATTGATTTATTCCCATCATGGCGAAGCAATTAATAGGAAAATTGGCCATTGTAACCGGTAAGATTAAGTTCTTTTAATGTTTGCGCTTGATATTAAATAAATGACAACACAAAAATGTAGGAGCTGGCTCTGGTATTGGACGCAGTACATGCCGTGTATTAAATTCTTATGGGGCCAAAGTTATAGCAGCTGATCGTAATATTAAAGCAGCCGAAGAGACGGCCAAACAATTGGGTAGTGGTGAGTTTAATTAAGCAACTTTAATTTCATATAACCCCTCAAACTATGCAAAAGTTGTTTTCATTTTAATTTAAATTGAAATAGATGTTTATCCCTTGGAAATTGATGTGTCTTCATATAACAGCGTTTTGCAAGCCGTTAAACATGCCAACACTCAATTCAAAACCGCCCCCTCGGTAGTAGTTAATTCTGCTGGCATTACACGAGATGGCTATTTGCTGAAAATGCCTGTACACGATTATGATGATGTGTACAATGTAAATCTTAGAGGGACATTTTTGGTGACACAACAATTTGCCAAGGCAATGATTGAGCACAACGTTAAGGGCGGCAGCATCGTTAATATTTCGAGTATTGTGGCCAAAATGAATAATATTGGCCAAGCAAATTATGCAGCCACCAAAGCAGGTGTTATATCTTTTACTGTGGTGGCTGCAAAGGAATTTGGCAAGTTTGGCATACGGGTTAATGCCGTTTTGCCTGGTTACATCAATACACCAATGGCGATGATGGTGCCCGAAAATATTAGAGAACAAGTTGTTATACGTTGTCCAATGGGCCGTATGGGTGAGCCCAATGAAGTGGCTGAAGTAATAGCATTTTTAGCATCTGATAAATCGTCGTATGTTAATGGGGCTGCTATCGAAGTAACAGGTGGCCTCAAATAAGATTCTACTACTAATGACAATGTCGGTGAAGATAATAGTGCTGATGATGGTAATAGTGATGATGGTGATGATGCAAAATCTTTATGCTGATTATGTTCTGCTAATGTGTTTGCTGTTATATTTGTATTTAAAGAAATAATTTGCATTTACTTCTCATGGAATAAATAAAATTAGGTGTAAAATATTGTATGTTTAAAAAGTTTTATGGTTGTAGTATGAATTCTGCGCGAAAGCTTGTGGGAGTGGTATTAATAATTTAGGAGTTGTGATTGGCAAAAATAGGACGTGATAGGTTCGCTCAGTGTTCTGTCAATTTAACTAAATTGATCTAGTACTGATCGAATCAGAACATTTCCTTGTAATCACGGGATGTCAAATCACGTAAAATCCAAAAATTAAAAGCAATAATAGGTGCGTTCGAGTACCCAAAAAATTTTAAAAATTTTTACTGTAGTTTACTGCGTTTTACTAAATTGCGTTCGTTTAGATAAAATAGATTAAATGAAAACACAAATTTTAAAAATTTTTACTGCAGAAATTTTTTTCTAGTAAAATTTTGTGAGTTTTGAAAAAACGTATGTGCAAATTGCCAAGGTATCCGACACGAACAGAAAAAAATGCGGAACGATGGGCATTTTAAAACGTGATTCAAAAGGTAATCAAACAGAAGTAAGAAAAAATAAGTACTCTAAAATTTGTGAAAAAAAATTATATAAAAAGTGAAATACACAAGTGAAAAGGGAATATTTTATATCCATTTATGAACATTTTATAACCAATTTGAATTTTTTTTTGGCTCCATAACAACTTTTGGAATTTTTCTGTGTTATTTTAATTCTTTGGAATTGTGAAAGTTACTTATTAGTTATTAGATTACTTGCTGCTGCGCTTGTTTTTGAGGTAATCAATAGCAAAAACAAATAAATAAATAAATTAATAAATTTAAACGGACACAAATTAGAGAAATCAAATAAAGTAAAAATAAACTTATGGAAAAGATTACAGAAAATAATTTTTTTATATTTTTTAAAAATGTTCGTGCTATAAAAAATTATTGCATCAAGTAGTAACAAGAAAAAGAGTTGAGTAGTCGAAAGTGTCAATATTTGTCAACACTACATTTATTTGCAATCATCTGTTTCCTTAATCTTGCTAATCAAGGCAGATCAACTTAGTAGTAGAGGTTCTACAACAATAGAAAATTTGTTGTAGAGAATAACTGACTAGCTGTCAAAACAAACAGAAAGCCGAGTTGTACTGTCAGCGCAGAAGAATCTTGTAGAAATGTTAATCACAATATATAAAACTGAATACGCATATGACGTTTTTTCGTTTTAAATAAGCCATGTTGATATGAGCATATTATCAACGCAAACATAATTTAACACAATTGACATCTAATCAGGTAAGTCAGCTGTGCTGGTGCTACGCAATAGCAAATCCGTGTTGTTACTAATTTTCACAATTTTTCCGTTTGTGTATTTTTTCGGGCAACAGCTTTATTTTGAGAGTAAATTTATCAGCTTACTCAGTAATTACTCATTTACTGCATTTTACTGTAAAAGAAAAATGCAAAATCGTACGATTTATCTCATTCGAAGTTCGAATGAAATATTCAAAAAACGTAATAACAGTAATAATTTAACTGACCTGACGCAAAGCTACTGAGAATTGTTTCATTATTTTTGGAATATATAATCTCTATATCGTAGCAAATTACAATCAATGTACATGTTTTATCATTTTTATTATATTTTTTTAAATTAAAATATGCCACATCACTGTTTGTTAACACGAAATGTGACGCAAGAATTTTGCAATAATTCAAGTAACGGTAAAACGAACAGCAAAACAATGGGAGAAACAAACATAAAGAACAACCAGCGCAATCGATGCATGCCGGTTTATTGGACATTGGTCAAATAGAAGCGAAATTATTGAGAACGAAACACACAATCACAATCGATGCATCACGGTCTGAAAGGGTTAATAGAATGTATTTTTGGAAATCATGTGATTTGAAATCACCGTGATTACACAACGGTCCTGAATATATACATTTAAATTTTATTTCAATTGGCGTTAATCAGTCTTATTCTGGTCCACATCGACATCTCGTCCATACAATACGAAAATATTGTGGCTTGTCTATTTGCTCTCGAGAACAATTTTGTGCTACTGACAGTCAATTTCTGTTCTCTAAAGTCTAAAAAATAAAATTATCCTGTCAATAGTAGTCATTTCTTTTCGACAACGGGTAGACAAGCCCCAATGTTTTGGTATTGCATTGACGCGACGTCGATTTTGACATCTGGAGTAAGGGTGAATAATTTCATTCACCCTCCCTGCTGTTCAGAAAGTACCCAGTTTGATTCCCACCAAACCCTGTGCTTCGAAAAATATATAAATTGCATTTGTAACACTACCAGAGCTAAAAGTTCAACAATTTTGTTAATATAATTTGTATTATTCAAAACCATTTGAGTTTCTTTTAGATAATTCAATCAGTGACACGTAACAAGGCACATGTAAAGTATCATCATGATCCTAAAGTAAATGGTCCCTTTTACATGAAGTGTAATAAGTCGAACCGGCCCCTGGAACCAAGAAACCATTGGCTGGTTTTGTGTCAATCCCCTTCCTTAAATTTCCCAATCGAGACTCATAATTCCTTCAGTCTTTATTCGCTTCGTATGTAATTAGATTGCAATCCGTCTTTTTTCGAAGAAGGAATTATTCGCCCCTCTTGTATATTCTCAATATATTCACTACCCTGGATTATTCTGCCGCTATTTCGAATTACACATACATACATAAATACATTCATACTCCTTTATATTTATTATTATTATCATTAATATTTTTTTCCAAGTGCATTGTCTCATTTCGGTCAGTGTATTTTTGAAGAATTCCCTTCCAACTGCATTCCACTCATGCAAAACAAATATTTCACAAAAGAATCAATATATTTTGTAATATTTTAGTACGCAAATAAATAATTTATTATTTCTTATATTAAACTAATCAATAATTTTATCTCTTAATTTAAAGTTTGTCAAAATCTTTGATGCATCCAAATTTTAAATGAACACTTCGGATACTTTAGATTGTGTTGGTATTTATTTTGTAATGGCGCTTTACACATGTACTTACATTTTGATAATTCTTTGAAAAAAGATCTCGAGACCTGTCTCGAATAATAAAATAAATAATAAATCTTAAGTATATTTTTATAATTCACTTCGTTAACATTTTTTAAAGGACTTAAGCAGCTAAAAAGCGACGACGTTTGTTTTTGTTCTTGTTGGGACGTCTGCGGTTTCTACGTCTCCTGGTCACGCGACGCTTAATAGGACGATTTATTTTATTTCTGTTTAAAACAACACGTTGGCCATTCTTAAAGTAACCACGATAGTTGGCTGGTATACGGACACTAACGACTTGGCCACGTTTGCCACCACGAAGCCTCAATTTAATACGATTTGGTGCACGGTTGGCCTTGGCAGTGGAAGTGCTTTTGATTTCTTGATCGGTAACCACAAACTCCTCATCGCCAGCAGGCAGATCATCAGCCAAATATTGTTCATCAATGGCAGCCGACTCTTCAACGGGTTCCTTATCATATTCGTCGTTTGAGCCGCGTCCATACAATTGAATACGACGTATAGGATTCGCGGGGTCTGCTGGACCTGCTGGACCTGCTGGATCTGCTGGATTTGCTGGATCTGCTGCAGTTGCAGTGCCGGTGTCAGTTCCGGTTCCTGGTTGGGTGGCTGGAGTTGCTGTACCGGTAGGTATTGGCCCCGTGTCCGTGTTCGTCGTTGTGGTCGTGCTAGTTGGTGTATTAGTTGGTGTATCAATATTAGTACCATCATCGGGGTTAACTCCGGTAATAATGATCGGTATAATTGGTGGATTTTGGTTTTGGCCAAACATCTTTTTAAAAAAGAACTTTTTCATAAACAAACGGCCAGTGGAGGCACTATCTCTGTTACTTGAATCCATAAATTTCATTTTTTTAACGGATTGCACATCTAAATCATCTTCATCGCCATAAGATCGATAGTCTAGAGAAATAAAACATTTCCATTTCATAACATCTTAACACAAACAACATTTCATAAGACACGTCTTACCTTGCTCACGCATATATTTTGGTACGGCGTCGATCACTACAGCAAGTGATGCCAGCAGGACAAATGTTAAGGTTAAGAGTTTCATAATGGAAACTTATTTTTGCAACCCACAAAAAAATAAATTAATAAAATAATTTTTCTTTAAACTTCTTGTGATTGCTGAGGCAGCAAATCAATATCTAATAATTATCAAATGTTAATCTAAGGTTTTTATACTATTCCGTATAGTTGGCAGCACATTTCATATTCAGCAACTATTTATTCTGATGTTACGGTCAATGAAAAAGTTTTTATGTTTAAGTACTTAGAAAACGGCAAAGGCGAAAGTAAAACTATTATTTTATTTTTTTTTAGTACTTAAAAATTTAAAGCCTCATTGAAATCGCTTTGGGCAATTTTCATTGTAAAAAAAAAGTCATAAAGAAATAGAAATTTCTTTTTTCACTCATCAGCGGCATCATAAGTTCACACAGCTCATTTATGTACGAGAGTACGAGTGATTTGAAATAAAGATTTATTGTGCTGACCACAAACAGTGCAAAGATAAATCAATTTTTATTTTTTTCATTATTAAACTAGAAATTTTATTTCGAAAATTGTACCTGCAACATGGAGAAGGAGAAGTCTATTGATTCAATTATATATTTTTAAATGTTTGATTCCTCTAAGCTCCGCCATTAATAAATTGATTTAAGAAATTTGAGCTTTTTTAGGAAGGACTTACTTTCAGATTGGTCACATTGTTTTAGTGCTCTATTCCCGATTAAATTTCTGTCAGTCTGTATGCCGGTTAGTTTTCAATCAAATGAGCCCAGATGTTGCACCCAGTTGATTAGATAATTTTTTTACTTTTACAAATTTAAGTACACTGTGGAAATTTAACTGGTTTTTCAACGATATTTCAATATGGTTTGCAAAAGAGGAGAAGTAGTACCGCAGTAAAAAAATATAAAATAACATTTTATTAGAAAAGCAATTTTTTGTCGAAAATTTTGTTTTCAAAAATTCTAAACATCAAAAGTTATGATGGTACGGTTACATCTAACAAACATTTGCCGAAAAAAACGTAACCAACATACAAGCTAAATTTGAATTTTCTTTAATTCCAATATTTTTTTTAATATGGGTTCGCTGCATAATTGACTTCATTTTGTATTATAAAAACCAAGTCAGATCACACTAACCCTAAGTAAAAGTAGTGGTTACGTGTTTTTTCTCAAATGTTTGCCAAGTGTGACCGTATCTTTACAAACATACACAATAAGCGTATATCAAAGGGAGGGAAACAAAGGATGAATCCGTTCGCAAAACTAATAAAACATCCGATTCCATTTATTTGGCATTGCTATTTTTTTTTCAAATTATATGTTTCATCTAAAATTTCCCCTTCCCAAAAATTGATACAGCTTAAACTTATACCCAGCTATCATTTTCGATCGTAGAAGAATCTTCCGCGATCGGAGCGAGCGATTAAATTAATCGTCCGCGATGTCGCATTCCTATCGCGTAAGTTCAGTGCAACGGGAGAAACTGCTTCAAGACCGCGACTCTTCCATATGAGTCGTCTAAGATACGCTTAATAGAATTGTGTAAGACTCTTTTATTCATACTTCAAACGCGCCTTGAATAAATTGAATTAAAAAACGTTTAAATTCGCCTAACTGCCGCCAGAATGCTTAAACGGCGATTTTGAAGTAACATAACATAAACAAAAAGACTCGCGGAAACATCATTTACAAGAGTAAGATACGATTAAGGTGAAATAAAAATCGTTCAATGGTCGTCAAAATTCTTAAACGACGATTGTGGAATAACATAAAAAACCCCTCGACATCATTTGGAAGAGTCATATACAGCAGTTGGAATACTAAAAAGTAATTTTACTCAAACAATCGTCTGGACGATTAAAAAAAGAGTGGCGAAATGATCGCGCTCTTCGAATGTGTTCACATATACACATACATGCAAACAAATCTAAACACACACATCAATAAATGCACACAGCCAGTGGCTTCGAAAGTCCTCAAAACGGCAAGATCTGATGAAAACTAAATACTCTAAAATCATGATGAAATCAGTGACCCACCAGTTTTTGATGGCGGAAAGTTAAAAGTAGCTTTGCTGAAAAGAAATATAAAGTTTTTGTTTTATCTAACTAACAGCTTAATGGAAAAATAAAAATTAATATTTGTAATTTTTTCGAAATCCTTTCAAATCCTTTTTATTTAATTTTTTATGAAGTTAAATTACCTATTTCTTAATGAAAAAGCAATTTATGAGAAAATATTTAAAAAAATTTTCAAGTTTTCTAAGGAAAATTAACATTTAACAACTGGAAAAATGCTAAAATTTTCCCTTTTGCAAATATCTCCACATTTCCTTATTTCTTTTAAAATTTTATTAAAACTAGATGTTTTGATAAATTCTTTCTTTATAAAAAAATTGCTTGTTCAATTTTACCACTTTTCCCGGTGGATACTAGTAACTAAGAATATCCACTATTAACCCCGATTATTTAATAAATTAGAATACGAAAGTTGCTACTATTCGTTTTGAAAATTTAAATGAATTTCAGTTCGTACGAAATTCTTATCTCTGATGATTAATTCTTCCATATATTGTTACTCTCTTGGTTTTTCCAGCGTCATTGGCTGATGAGACCAAACTTTTTTCTTTATAAAAAAATTGCTTGTTCGATTTTAGTAATTTTCGCGGTAAATACAGGTGACTAGGAAGATCAACTGTTAACCTGGATTATTTAACAAATTGGACTACGATTATTTCTTCCATATACTGTTACTCTCTTGATTGTTCCAGCGCCATTGGCTGCTGAAATCCAGGATTTCTTCCATTTTATGTTTACATGGTTTTTGTCTTTTGTAATAAAATTTCTTGATATTCAATTAAATATGACAACGTTAACATGGAATCGACAGCTTAAACTTAAACAGTTCAACTAATTACGTATAAATCAAGGCGAATTCATAACAGGTGAACTCGAAAGCATAGTTGACACATTGTGTTGCATCATTGTATCGCCAGTTTATTTTGGCATCCAAGAATGATATTTGCCAAGGCGAACTCTATTGCGACTACCTCGCATGCATTTGCCTTGGTATAAATATTAGTGAATAGTAATTTTTATATGAAATGTTAGAACTGAGACCGGTGTCTAACAACAAGAAACCAGTCACGTAACTAATCTTGCATCAGTCCTCTTCCCTCTGTGGAGCTTTCAATACGAAGATCTTAAAACAATTTTGAAGTAAATATCCAGATGCGGATTTAGTTTTAGCTCTTGGAATGCGAAACTTTTAAATGAAATATTCACTTCTAAAAATTTTTTTTATCAACGCATCCTGCATCTGAGCCTTTTTGGACCCAAAGTATTTCTTTTGGAGTAACATTGTATTTCACATCCGGGAGTTTAGAAGGAAACTGAGAAATAACTTCAAGAAAACAAAAGTAATTTTTTTTAAATAAAAATGTTCACATTTATTGATGCAGTTGTAAAGGACTGTCAAGTTTAGTTGTATTGTGGATTAACTCTATTGGGAACACGTCTGATGCGTATTTTAAGTGGTCTTCTATTGCGCTCGATAATTTGCTTTATGATACGATTAAGACGCTTGCGTTGATTGCGGCGTCTGATGATTTCGTTTGCTTGCCGGCGCCGTTGTATTTCCTGTTTCCTCCTGGCGTTCTGTCGTCGACGTTTTTGCTGTAATTGCTGTTGCGTAAGAGGGTTACGTTGCTTATTCGGTTTGCGACGGTTGTTTTGCCGTCTTTTTGGTCTTTGTGGAGAAGTAGCACGAGCTAAGTCCGATTCATCTATTTCGAAGATTTCGTCATTAAGTTCGTCGTCGTCCGATTCATCTACTTCGAAGATTTCGTCATTACCTTCATCATCATCCTGGTATACTTCAAAAGAGTCAAATGATTTTACTCCTGGAACAGCAACAGTAACATTAGTAGTTGGGATTGCGGCAATAGCTGCACTTATGGGCCTGTTTATGGGTCTATTTGTAGGTCTGTTTAAAACACTACCACCAGTACCGCTTCCATCATTAGGATCTGTTAATGATACAGTTTCTGTTGCAGTGCCTGTTGGGGTAGGCTCAAAACTTCCTACTGATGTATCAGTATTGGTTGGCGTATCAATAACTGTGGGCTCTGTATCCGGATATGTTGGAATTGAAATAATAGTTATGGGTGGCAATGTAGTGGTTTTTGGATGCTTTATGTGTGCTAAGGCAGCAAATTTATCAAATATATGATGTCCAGCGCCAATCTTGAATCCTTAAAAAATTAAAACAACTCATTTATGAAAGAAAAATGCTTTGAATAAATCCTGTTGTTCATTCAAATTTACCTGATGATTGCACTAGGATTGCTGCCATGACGCAAACAAGGAGTAAAGTGACCTTTGACGCAGCCATGTATTTTTCTATTTCAAAAATATTTTGCAATGTAAAGCTAAATATTTGATTGTTTTCTGTGACAAACAACCTCTCGTTGTTATTTTTTTAAGCCTCCAAGTTGTCAGGCTTTTCAGAACACTGACTAAATATTTACCACTCCACGATATTTATATGCTGTAAGATTTTGTAAATTTGTTTACATTTCTCCGAAACAATTCTAAAGAGATTCTGCTATCTTTCAGAAATTAAAAACGTTATTAATAATAATATTAATAATTTTACATAAATATGTAATAAAACAGATAAGACCATCTGCTTAATTTAGCAAATGAATGTAACCTAAATTATGGCCCTATCGGTCATTTTGTTTTGTCTTTTATGTCAGCTAGACAATGAATTTTTTTATTAATAATTTCACATAGAATCCATTGATTTGCCAACATACTATTTCTAGGTCATAATGTAATAAAACTATTTTACGTAGGTAGATACATAGATGTTTCTATACAGTTGAAAGGCTAAAGATTTTTTTATATTAAATAAACAAAATTGGCTTCATTAAGTAGGACAATAAAATGATCAATATTTAAATTTTTCTTTAGGCCATTTATTAAGAATATCTTTGTAAGATGAACTTAAGTTTTTTTATAATTTGAATGTAGAAATCTATCACAAGAGATAGATTTTTTCCATGTCTTTTCGGTTGAAAACAAAAATATTATTTGAGTTATTTTTGTTTGTTGTTTCAACATAAATTCCCAAACGACAAGTTGTATTTTATTTTCAAAAACAAACTGTAAATATATTTTTCTAATTTATAAGAATATATGTGGAATTTGTATAATAAAATTTGGCAAATAATTTTTACTTTCCTTTAAAATAGCAAAAAACCGATCGAAATTGTTATATTGGCAAATCCTGCGTGATGAACGCTACTTTCGTACTCGTTTTTTCATTAAAATATAACAATTTGAGGACTTTCAAAAGAGGTACTTTCAACTTATGCATGGTGTTTAGTGGGATATAAGTGTACTTTCGAATGGTATAAAAAATAATTTTTAGCACGTATTTGTAGCGAAATAAATGATCACAAAGTTTTGTGACGCACACTACAAAAAAACGAAAGTAACTTTTAAAGTTAAAGTGTGTTTTCGTAATTTTTAGCGAATTTTTCATAATACAAAACACAAAATCTAGTCGCTAAAAGAAATATTAATGTAAGAGAATTCTAAAATAACTTATTTGAAGTCCAAAAAATGTTGTCGTTTTTTTATTTTTTTTATTTTGTGACGCACGCTACGTGACGCACGTTACATTTTTTCTATTATATTTTCTATTCTGAAATTTCATACCTTATTCCAATGTTTCCAAAATAGTAAACACAAAATATTTTAACTAAAATTGAATGTATAAAAATATGGCTTTCGATCGGGCCTTCTTCATTAACACTAAAGTAATGATATGAATACCTAAAAATTGTTAATTTCTGGTATGAAATTAGAAGATCTGAGCTGGGGTATGATTTGGTAATAATTTGTGCATTAATAATCATCGAAATACATTTAAATATTTTATTTATAAAATTATATATCTAGTTAAATATTCCTTAAAAAAAGATAAAAAAAATTAGTTGGATAAATTTGAAAAAATTTTGGTAACAAAAAACTTGAGAATTTGAGGCAGAAAAATTGGCCTGAAAGTTGATGTATTTTTTTTAAAGAGAATTAAAGACTCAGAAAATTAATGCCTACCAACTATATTGAAGTGTTACCTCCTTTGGGAAAGGGATATTGTAGAAAGGAAAGATGGCGAAAGTCAAAAAGTTTAATTAACTATTTTACAACTCTGCTATTGCGAGTTTTTGTTAATTTTTTATAGCAGTGTTGCAGCGTCTTTGGTGTCAAGCAGTATTAACAATTTTTGTTAAGCGGTATAGTGAGTTCTTTAATTATTTTACTACCCCGACGATATTGCCACAATACCAACGAAAGAGGGCGCTGTCATGTGCATTAACACATCATCAGTATCAATTCTGCAGGGATTCCTTCGCACACTAATGAAAATGTTGAATGTAATGACTTGTCTCAAGCATGGCTCGAAACCGCGTTCTCGGTCACGATTGGCTTTGTGGTCAACGCGCTTGCTAATTCGGCTAACACCACCCTCAAATATAGGATATCGGAGAAGAAAGTGAAGAAGATAGTCAAACGAAATTTCGCTCCAGGCTTGCTTAATAGCTTCCATTAATGATTTTTTGTCTTCAAATTGTCTTTAATTCGCTACACAAAATTACATTTCCCAATGGATTTTGCTGAAATTTGAAACATATAATGCACGTAGCATGGGCAGGGTCGTAGATACACTTTTTGATGGACCCGCACCCTCTTCTACGCCCCCTTCTTCCATATATCTGAAATTCCTATTTATCATAATTCGTTCCCAAGCCAAATTTTAATCTTGAGAAATGACCAAATACAAGTTCAATTGCCCACTCCTTCTTCAATGGCTACATTTACGCCCACTTTTGTAAAAATATTTTAAATCGATATAAGCCGCAAATCTATTGTTTTTTTGGAGCATATAAAATGCATAACTTTGGGGAAGGCAGTAAAATATTTTTTTATTTTTTATTTTTTATTTTTATATTTTTATTTTTTATTTTATATTTCTATTCATATTCATATCATTTTGGCCTCTGCGCCTTTAAGGCATTATTGAGGAAAGTTGGCAAATAGGAGGTTCTTCTTCCTTAACTTAAATCAAAAAATAAAATATATAAAAATAAAAATATGTATAATATGCTTATATGTATATAAATATAGAATGTATCTAAAGAATGTATGCGTAAATACATACATATATTTACAAGAAACTTCATGTTCTTTATCTACGAAGATGCATTTCAAGATTTTCAAATATATATATTCCCAGTTCTCTTTTAAACGATGATATTACATTAATTGATTTTAACCTTATAGGCAAGTTGTTGTATTCAAGACTACTAATATAATCAATCCGCTGCTTCGTTGTTTCCAGTCTACATATAGGAGCTCACAAATTTCTCTGATTTCTAGTGTTGAAAACCGTTTGATTTTGATAAAAACTAATAGAACGATATCCTATATCGTGTATGGACTTAAACATGTATATTAATGGCTGATACTTATATTGTCCGCAAATAGGCATAATTGGCTTACAAATATTTGCATAAAGTGACAAAGTTGAATATCGTAATGGTAGATTATGAATTGTTTTTAATGCTTTATTTTGCATCACTTGCAGCAATCTTAAATCATTTGTTTTTTTGTATCCATATATTATTGTCATATAATTTAATTTAAACAGTTGACTTTGTATCAAGGACTGGTAGATCATCAGTTTTGTTTTCAGATTAAGTTTATTTTTCATTTTAAATAGAATACCAACAGCTGGCGCAATTTTTAAATTAATATTATTAATATGCATATTCCATACTAGGTTACTCTGTAGTACAATACCTAAATATTTCACAATCGATGTTTCAAAAATTACATTTCCATCTATCAAAATATTAAATTCATTAGCTTGCGTGTGTGAACGTGGTCTAAATCTAATTAATTTAGTTTTATTTGCATTAAGCTTCAGTTTGTTTAGCCGCGCGTATTCAAGGATCAGAGCAACATATCGTTCCATATAAGGTTTTAGAACTAGTTCATATTTGTATGGATAAAACAGGCACACGTCATCAGGAAACATACTTGTATATACTATACCAGTTAATTGTAAATTGGAAAGATCATTTAAATAAATAGAAAAAATGGATCATGCCCACTTCTGCTCAGTATCCAAAATGTTTGCTAGAATTAAGTTATACGGCGAACAAACGTTTGCCGGGGGTCCTAGTATTAAATAAAATTGAATTCTTCCAAGAATATTTAAAGGAAACAAATTATGTGATTTTTAAATTTGAAAAAATATTTAAATGAAGATGTAACTTTAGCTGACTAATAAGAAAGGTATTTTCGAATAAACCTGTTTGCAGGTAGATTTTCTCGGCTGATGATCAAGGTAGTAAGACCAAGCGTAAGTGTAGAGGGGAAATAAAACGGCTAAATATATAAAAACAAAATAATTAAATAAATTTGGAAAAATAAACAACTGCAAGTGTTGGAATTATGATTTCAATTTATTACTGTTTTCAATTTATACATGTTTTCTAGACATTAATTCTAATTACACGTCTATTGCCATTACGTTTTACAAATTGGCGGCGTCTATTATTTGGACGGTTGCGGTTGCGGTCTATTCCATTTGTACGGCGATGTCTACGCTTTTGCTGATGAGCCAATTGCGCGCGGCGTGTTTTGTTTTTGCGGCGCACAACCTGACGGCGACGAGTATTTGACTTACGGCGTCCTGGTTGTCGTTTATGGACTTTAATTAAGTTGTTGCGTCTATGACGTCTTTCATTACGTCGTCTAGCCTGTTGCCTGCTTTGTGAAGGCCTCACACGACTGGCCCGACCAATTTCATTGTGGTCATTTATATTTTTAGAATTATATAAAACATCATCTTCATCTAAATCATTGTCCTTCAGCATGTTGTATTCATTATTAACATGCTCGTCATTATCATCATCATCATAATAATAGTCTTCATAATTTTGATAATTATTGATTGAGTTACGTACGACAGCAGGAGTGGGAGCAACAGCAGGAGGAGCAACAGTAGTAGGGGCTTCAGCAGTAGGGGCTTCATCAGTAGGGGCTTCAGCAGTAGGGGCTTCAGCAGTAGGAGCTTCAGCAGTAGGATCGCCAACAGTAGGATCACCAGCAGTAGGGTCACCAGCAGTGGGAGCACCAGCAGTAGGGTCACCAGCAGTGGGAGCACCACCAGTAGGTTCAGCTTCCGTAGCAGTTGGAGCAGTTGCAGTCGTTACGGACCCGTCGTTTGTTGGAATATTAGTGGGTGATGTTGTTGCTGGTGATGTTGAAGTTGGAGTATCAGTTTCAGTATTAGTTGTGGTCGTGCCAGGAATTGTACCTGTTGGTGTGGTCGTAAATGTTATTGTGCTGATAATTGTTTCAGTAGTCGTTGTTGGTGTACCCTTCAACGAATTAAACTTTTTTATTAAGGCAGTTGTAAACCGGCCCTGAGCAAAAACATTTGCATGTTTTCCCACTGATTTTTGTCTATTATAAAAGTGTCCGCCTTTGTGGGTCTGTCGCGCATCTGCGAAAATACCATTTATAAAAATGCAAAAAGTTGATTTCAATTAATGAATTTTAGTATTTGCTTAAACTTACCGACTCCCTGCAAAGCTAAGCACAGCAACAGCACTAATGAACATTTTATCAGAAGCATTGTGACGTTACTGCACAATCTCTGCGTCTATAATTTTATTAAAACTTTTAAACTTAAATAAAGAAAAAACAACGCAAATTCCACAACTTTTGAAATCTGGTATCCAACTAATCTTCAGAACAGTTCTGTAATTATTTTATATACGATTTGAATGTACATTTATTAAAAAGAAATAATAAATTTTCTAGTCTCAATACCTGTATGGCCTGCAAGTTTTTGATTTTTTTAAAGATGATTGATTTTGCCTTAACTGTTTTGGCCTCCATTCTGCGTGTCAAAGATTCATGTAGTGTAAAGAATAGAATCTTAAAGTCAAAACATTTTTGAAAAAAAACTAAAAACATTTAATCTTTGCCAAATTATAATCAAAATAAAAATAAAATCTTTGCCAATTTCTAAAAATGAAAAATTTGCTGAAACGTCCATCAAACAGAGTCCGTTAATTCTTTATTTTGTTTTTGTGTTAAATATTAATTATGTTTAATAATTAAATAAATACCATTTTATATCACATTGAAGTGAAAAGAACAGTAACAAAAGACGACAAAAATCGCTTGAGGTTACATTTCGCTGTCACTACTCTTGAACCCACAGTAACTCACTGTGTACAGAAATTAAAAAAATAAAAGAGGAATATTTGATCGATTGATTAATGATCTTTTTTCTTTTAGTCAATTCAATGACTTGGAGAAATCATATAATTATCTATGTATGTGTGTGTGTGTGCATGACAAGTAAATTATTATATTTCTTCAACCAGCAAACTTAGAATATTGAAATTGTAGGAGCATATAAGGAAAATTCGATACAGTGGGCTCTCCATATGTTGAAACGCAAGGAAAGAACTAGGAGTTGAAAAATAACTACCCACTATGGAGGTCGATCAAATCCTAATAAACAAAAACTTGATTAAAACTCCCGGTTTTCTATGGGAAAACAAGTCCGTTATAATCTTTGTATTAAGCTGTCTATTGTCATTCAACAAATTTTCTTTATTATTTAAAGAACTTAAATCCAACCACATTATGAACAAAGAACAAAAACAAAAATTATAGAATTTGTTATTTGTGAAATTTCGAATTGCCGAAGAGACCGAATGACATTCCGTTTGATTATGGAAATTGGTCAATTTCAAATCACGCGGTTTCAAAAAATAAATTTTTCTAAAAGAGTTTTTTCTACTGTTGTCGACATTTACGACTTTATTCGAACTTCAATTCCAATTCACTACAGCGTCCGAAGTACAGCACACGTTTTTGGCTATTTAGCGAAATCGGTCGATTTGCAATCGATCGATTTCCATCACATGCAGGATTTTTTAATTTTTTATTTATTGGAAATTTTTTCAAAAGACCTTGAAAAAAGTACAAATTTTTGAGACATCAAAATTATTGAGTGGCAAATTAACGAGAGACGACTGTACATTAGCCATATATTTTTCTTTTTACTAAAAATTTGACAGGCACTTCGTACTGACTATAAAAACCGATATCTTAAGCCAGTTTGAAATAAAAACCTTCCGCACCGAATAAATTTTTAAAAAATTAAAAAAAAAATACATACATGGATACAGATCATCCAATGACTCTCCCACATCTTCCGAAAAATTTTAGGATATGATCAAAATATCGCAAACTTAATATATATAAAGGCACTAATTAAGTTTTAATTCGAAGTCGGGGTTTTTAAGCATATTTCGATGTGTGATTCCCTAAAATGATTTATGGCCTTTTTATATTAACGATATGTAGTTTTCTATTGCAGAGTGTTCTCTTCGCCTCACGAATTGAATCTTCACCGCTGAGCTGTTTTTTTTTTTAAATTTAGTATTAAGAACAATTCAAAGGGTGGCAAAATCTACTATTTATGGTAGATAAATATGAAGAAAATAAAATTCGTGTATTCTCTATCATCCCTTAGAGCGGAGGATAGACTACTAGACTATTAGTCCGGGAGCTGTGTCTTCGATGCCCCGGAAGACCATTAGTTGCGAAAATAATAATAATTACAATAATAATATTACAGAGTTGATATTCCCAACAAGAGGCTGTCGTCTAAATGTGAGAATGTGGCGACCTTCGAAAACAGCATTACAGTTATTACCTTCTCTAGTAGTGATTTGATAAGATTCAGTTTATTAAATTTGTTTTGAAAACAATAATTAAAAGTAATTAAATTATATTTCTGTGTTTGTGAAGAACAACCGCAAAAGCCCATTTTTGTAGATTTGATTTTATTATACCAAATTATTTAATTTAGAAATATATTTGAGAGAGTTTCAAAGCTAATTTAAAAATCGTTGTTATATATCGAAAGGAATTTTTTCGCTCAAGTACAATTTTTTCGATAACTTCATTATTTTATTAAGAGAGTACTATTTGAACAATTTATTAGTCATCAGACAAGCAGAACGGGTCAGTACTTATTTCGAGGTGGCTACAACATCTCATCAGCGTTCTTTGTTCTATTTTAACACATTTGACGGTGGATACTAGTCACTACGAATATCAACTATTTAAACGTATTATTTAATCAAATAGAATACGAAGAGTGAAGTTTAATTATTTTTACAAATTCAATCAATTTCGGTTAGTGCGAAATTTCCATCTCTGATGATTAATTGTTCAAAATAATCCATACTCTCTTGCTTTTTCCAGCACCATTGGCTGCTGAGATCAAGATATTTTCCATTTATGTTCATTTGGTTTTTGTCTTTTGTAGTTGTGATAACAAAAAACCGTACAAAGAACGCTGATGAGATGGTGTAGCGTGAGATGATGTAGAGTAAACTCAGATTTGAACTTGAGCCAAACAATTCCTTTCAATATAAACCAAATATATAGTCGTTAAGCAGCTCTGGGCTGAAGAACAGCTCTCGCGTCATCGTAATTATTTCTTAAGTGCGGTCAGGCTTGCGTGTGTTGTTTAGCCTTCGAGAGTTTTTCGTCTCGCTCGCACTGGTTGACTGATTTGCCACGGATAACTGTATAGTCTTACGTTTCTTTTGTGGAATTTCGTTGACAACCACGTTGCTACTACTTCCTATGTGAAGGCATAGGTCGTGTATAGTCAGTCACAAAACTTTTTTAAGATACTGTTAATAACATCTTGGACATATGGTATAGTTACCGGCGCCATTTTTGTGCAACTATATTCTGCAAATTTACTTTGCAGAATATATACCAATAAATAAATAAATAAATAAACCAAATATAAGTTCGACTAACTACTTACAAACATTAACTGTATGTTCGCCGATATCGAAAGAAAATTGTTTGTTATAATTAATAAATTATTTAAGCTTAAATTCATTTTGTGCATAAAATCTTAATATATTCAATACTTCGCTAACCATCTTCAGGAAATAGATAATTAAGATTTTTTTTAAATGTCAATATTTTAAGAATAATGTATCAATTTCGCACATTTCAAAATGCTGATGGACGGCTTGCGATATTTTTAATATATTAAAGATTTTGTATTAAAATGGTCCTCAAGCTTAAACAATTTTTATTAATAAAAGTTAATTATATGATTGAAAAACTAAAATAAATTGTTTAATCTTTGTTGTATTGAAAATTTATTTAGTTTTATGAAAATTCTTAAACTCTTCTCTTAATTTCTTGCAATTTAATATAAATAAAAAACTTAAGAAAAACTTATAAATTTTTTTTATTAAACAGTCCTCTTCTCAGCCATTTGCTGGATTTCTACTTTGCGTTATTATGATCTTCTTACTATTCGTAAGCGGACGAGTTTTTTTGTTATTTTCAAAACTTATGATTCTTTTATTATAATAATAACCTTTTGGACTGGTGCCTCTCTTGGGAGTGTTACGTCCTTAGTCTTCCCGACTACTGATACGCTTGTGACTTTTGTATCGTAGATTTTTCTTATCTTTTTGGTTGCAGACTTTTTGGTTTTAGCATTACGTTTGAATGATCTTTTACGATTAGATATTTGCCTCTTGCGATCAGTAAGTTTAATATTCCTTTCAATATCAGATCGGCATAGAGGTTGACGTCTAGGTATGACACGCTCCTCAGCTAAGGCCTTCTCTTCTTTGCTTTCTACATAAAAAGCAAATGCTTGTCGCAGTTTTTTATGGCTGCCTAAAATATTCATATTGTGTAAGCTTTGTGGGCGGCGTGCCAAACGTTGCTATATATTCAATAAGGAACTTTAGTGAATTTTTTTCCAGTTAAATCTGACTTAAATTACCATGTCTGGCTGTGCCTCAAAAGCTGCTACATCTTATTCTGCTATTAATGCTGCTTGCGTGGACTCAACATCTTTTTTCTTTGCATTTATTTTAACACTTTCCTCATAATCATTAATAGCAGCTTCGTCATATTCTTCTGCTTCATCATCGTCAGCATGGCCATCTTCATTTCCTGATAACATGTCACTTTTGGTTTCCACCTCGTTTAAGAGTTTGTTTTCAATTACATCTTCATCAGTCTTTTCTGGCAAAAAAAAACACTTTGTATTTCAACATCTACAGAATCAAACAAATGGAAAGAATCAGCCCAACAGGAAGTTAAAGGAAAGAGAATGTCAGTACACCATGCCACCAACACTGGCTGAAGCATGTGAAACTAGCTGTAGTGTTTTTTTAATTTGGTGATTTGGTGTGTTTTAAATGTAATCAAATATAAGAATTTTTTAATAAACAGCAAATTTTTCGAATTAATCTTTTTAAAGAAATTAAATAATTTGATTTAAGAATTTTTTTATTAGGAACTTTTTAATTATAATTAATTGTATATTTTGGCGTGTTTTTTTTTTCAAAAACTAATATCTGCATTATTAAGAGGCAAATACGTTTTTTAGATCCCTTTTACGGTCCTAATACTGAATCGATTTTTGAAAGATTTAAAAATGAAATGAGACAGTTTTATTTTAATATAAATAAGCATAGTAATTTGTAATTTTTGAAGTACTCATTGGTTTTTTAGAAGTTTTTTATAAGATAAGAGGATTGAAACTTTTCAAAAATATGGTTTAAGGTCTACTGATGATTTGGCATTAGCACCAATGAAATGCATATATATAGACTAGATAAAAAACCTTCAACAAACAAAAGTTTTTGAAAATCTTTGAAAGAAGATATCGAAGAAATCTCGATTAATAAATTTATAAAAAAAATTTAAAAACTAGAATAGAAAATAGTATTTAAGAAAAGTTAATTGAAAATTTAAGTTCTGGGATACTATGAAGTCCTTTAAACAGCATGCCGTAACAGCAAATGAAAAACTTCATATAGCCGACAGTTTTAGTTTTATATTAAAGGATCAATTGTAATAAATACTGACGGACAGAATAATTTCATTATTTTTAACGTAATCTTCTCATTACGAAGTTTATTAAATTAAACTTGAAGTTTTTAATTAAAATTACTTTTATTAGAAAAGGAGCACAGAAGAGAAGCTAATTAGCTATGATGGCGCTGAAGAGGAACGTCACAATCTGGCGTTTAAGGAGGCTGCAATAGCCTGTCCTCAGCGTAGATGTGTTTTTTATTATTCCACTTTTTTCGGCTCCATTTTTTTAACTTTAGCTCATACAAGTGATACAACATTTAGTAGGGCCTGGTGAATTCCTTTAATATGTTTAAAATTTTCTAAATATATTTAGTGCCGTATTTTTATTAAAGACATTCATGTAGATATCTTTGATAGGTGGACTTCAAAATAAATCCCTCATTTGAACTTATGTTGGAGGTATCAAAATCCACTTCACCTGCTCACGTTGTTTGTATTAAAAATGCACTGAGTATCAGTAACAGTAGCCACAGGAACCTCCTTGTGTTAATGAAATTTGAGTTCTGATATAAACTGTGGGAATTGTGAAGTTTTAATTTGAACACTTTAGCAATGCAAACGTTGTGTGCTAAACAGCGCCAAGACTGGTGCTTGTATTTCCATTTGTAAATAAATCATTTGCTAAGTGAAGCCAGCTGATTCCCAACGAATTTCAACGTGATTTATGATGATTTTAGCCATTTTATGCGAGTACAAAGAAAGTTGGCTATTTAAATGTTGAAGTTTATAAAAAAATCCAAAACCTTTGTGTGGGCTTTTGTTAATGTGTTTTTTGCTTAAGTTTTGTTTTTTGCTGTGACCTCCTGAACTTTCTCTTTAAAAAAAAAATTGAAATAATTTTGTTTTTCTTTGTAGCTTATTTAATTTTCAGTTAAACTTAAAGTAAAAAAATGTAGGAATCTTAAAATTAAGTAATACTAAAGAAAGTCTGGAAACTGAAGCAGCTGTTAGCTTTTCTAATGCTGCAGGTAAATACGACGACGATTGTTACGGCGTTTGTTGCTGTTACCACGGCGTACTACAATCACATTCTGGCGTTTGTAGTTGTTGCGACGCTTGTTGCTCTTACGTGTAGCAACACGAACACGTTTATTGGCTCCACTACGACGTTTGATATTGCGGCGGGCACCTTTGCGGCGACGTCTCACAATGATGCGATTTGCACGTCCCTCTGACTCATCATCGTCATCATCATCATCATCATCAGCAGCAGCACGTTTCATTAAGGCCACAACACTGCCATCTGGTATTGAGTCTAAGACAGCTCGTGGCAACAGCAAAGCTGGTCTGCCCGTCTTTTCATCAATAACACTTTGAGCTTCGATTTCAATGACCTCCAAAACGGCTCCTCCTGCTGGTTGACGGGACACCATCACTTGGTTAGCCTTAGGATTTTTGTTTAGCGGATACGAATTTTTTAATTTTAAGTTAACCTTCATAATATTGTCACAATCATCGTTATTATCTTCGTCATTGTTTTCGTCATCTTCTACTTCCTCAACAAAATTATCTTCACCTTTTTCTTCATCATCCAATTTTAAATCGTCATCATCGTCATCATCATCGTCATCATCATCATTGTCATCATCATTGTCACTAACATATCCAGTCATATCTTCAGTGTGATTAACAAATTCTTCTTCGTCCTTATCAAAGTCTCCAGTTTCATTATCATTTTCTTCAATTGCTTCAAACTTTTGTATGATGGACTGGGAACGACTTTTCGGTGCACTTAAAAAGATGTACGGATTTGGACCAGCCACACCTTTTTTAATATGATGTATCATACCACGCGGGAGAACATGTGTATCTAAAGCGAAACAAAGAATTTAGAAATTTTAAATAATTCCAGTATCACAAGCAAAGCGAGCTGGAAAGCAGATGCTATTATCGGTGCAATTGATGGTACAAGAAAATGTCAGATACGACACATTAAAATAATTCGATGTTGTGCACAACTTTTTCATTCGCCTTGATTAGAATTAAATTCGAAAAGAAATATATATATTTCATTCTTTAAAACACCCACCTGCGCTGGACACGGCTAGACTTGCCATTAAAACCAAAAAACTCAATTTCATCATATTGTCGATTATTATCCTTTTAAAATCAATTATGTTATTTAATATCTTATGATTCGTAATTGTCGCCCAGTAAAAGTTCTTTAAAGAACTGCGAAACTTTTCATCAGTTCTTTGGCTTTTTATAAAGATTTTTATACAATCTCACACACAACACAAAAGGTAGACAAATAACTTTTGCGCAAGCGTAACTTAGAACTTGCTAAGGGGGGCGAATATCCAATGAGCATCAAATACTGTTTGTTTGCTTCTCAAGAGGTCTAGCTTATTGTTCTTTAATTATTTACAATTTATGATTAAGAAAAATAGCAAACAGTTCTTTAAACCTTCAAAAAAAAAAAAGATTAAGTTAAGGAAAAGACATGAACAAGCAATTAAGCACAATTGTGCACTGCACTATGGGATGTTTTTGTAAAAGATGTTAAGAATACATACATATAGTTACGAGATAAAAGGTTGTATTTGTTATAAACAGATATTTCGATACCTTCAATGCCTTCATTTGTGGCCTCCCTTTAAATCGATGCAATATTTCGTAGAACTTGCAAGACCCTACGGAAAGTAAGATTGCGGAAAATCCGAAGTTGATTAGAAAAAATAACCCTGTGTCTCATTGTATATTCAGGGCGGTCAACAGATTAATTTCAACTTTAAATTCCTCTAAGATAAAACTCATATGTAAACTTTCAAGTAGCCAAAACACGTGTAATTATTTTTCTTAGTCACCTCTACCAGAATCAGTCGCTTGAAATGTTTGATTTTGTCGTACAGTGTCATTAACACTTATTAGCCAAACTTTATTGAATATTTAAATGAATATAAAGTGCACAAAGTTCGTTCTTAACTAAAATTACATCATAAAAAAATATATTAGTTTAAATAGTACTGATGTTTTATTAAAATCTGTCAGGTGCTGACGAGGTGTGTGTTATGGTACAATAAGCGTAAGAATTATCCTCAGCAAGTAGTCAAAATGGTAAAAAAAAATTTCATTCTCCGCTGGAGTCTGGTCGTACTCCAACCTCAAGCTTGCCATCAAAATTAATTTCATTCTTTCTTTGAAATCACTTCATCCCCCTTCGCTGAATTCGAAGGATATAAGATGGCTGTTGCAATAGGATATACCACCGTAAGTAATTCGATTGCAATGTTCCTCCGGGAACTCTCATCGAGCTACACCCTCCTGTATGAAACTGGAATGACGGATTTACTTCTATACTGATGAAAACCATCCCAGGCGGCCAAACACTAAAAAATGCATTTCATACATTTTATAAAACATCAAAAAATCATCCTAGAGCCAATGAATGCTTTTGCGAAAATATTCAGTAAAGGATTCTTTATTTAAAAATCACAACTTAGTGTCGACAGACTCTAAAATTATACAATCGCTGTCTTAGGGAAACGTACGCGTTGTCACTCAATGTGTTAATATGAGTTTTGCTTGGTACTCCGCCACTTCACAATATATTTATTTCAGTTTTTATGCATCTGTAGTGTACTCGCTACCGTTAACTGAATCTAACCATTAATCAGATGCGTGGCAGTGAGACGGAAAACTCTGCAAGGATAAACGAACTGTGGCCTGTCTGCTCTTAAGAAGTAGTTGCCAACGACGCTTGATGTTTTCGCGCCGAGACACAGACACGGTCCAGAGGTGTCACGAGACAACATGCTATTGTAGTTGTTGTTATGCTATCTCTGTCATACCATAATCTAAAAACAAAGAATTTTTCTTGTTTTGCTTCCATCTATTTTCTGCCGCAAGAAATATTTAACTCTCAAGCAGGGTACTCTGTTCATCATTTCGTGCGAACTGCTGTCAAAAGTCCAAATAAAAAAAATTCATGCGAAATAATTGCAAAATAATATGGCTGAAGTTGTACTCTGTTCATCCTGTCAAAACATACGAAATGTTTCTAGCAGCAATATTTTTGCAACAACAAAATGTTTCTGGCAACTTATTTTTGAACTGCGAAATAATGTAAGCACCACTTATTTCGTGCGGAATTGCAAACAACAGATGATCAGATATTTCTGGGCGTTGTGGTTTTAATTTTAAGTTTGCTGCCCAGAAATAACTAAAATAATGGAAAATAATGTAAATATAATATAAAATGAAGGTGAGTGCTTTTTGCAGAACGTGTGTCTTCAATGAGCTCCTCCGCAGCAGCTGCGATTAGCATTATTTGATACATTGCAGTACAATCTCTAAAATTACTTTGTTGTCCATATGTTTTAATTTTTTTTAATAAACACATTTCTTTTGTTTTTATAAGAAAAACAATGTTGTTCATTTCAAGGCAATAAAACCGATAAATTTGTTATAAATCGTAGTATTGTCGCCACTGATCAGTTGTCAAAATTTTCAAACGAAATAATCAATGTTGCTCAACAGTTTTCGCAAATTCAAACAGAGTACTAAGCTTTATTTCTTAAAAACTTTGTTTTATTAACAGATCATTATCCAGATAAAGTATCATTTTATTTAGAGGAAAATTAAAATCGTTCATGTCGCATGCATCCACATTTTCCTTGGGTTTCTGCATTTTTCTACAGTAACTTTTAATAAGTACTTTCGTTGAACAAGTTCAACAAGTTATGGAATGCATGGTGGAAATACAGTTGAGCTCATCTATAACGAACTTTTTTATAGTGAATTTTTTTTCGATAGCGAATTATTTGTGAAATCAATACATTGTTTAACGTTTTTTTTTACATTTTAATTTTAATTTTTAACTTATAATTCCCTTATCATGTATTCCTCTACAGCGCAGTTTTCTTTGCAAAGAAAATTTTATTAACACACAACTTACTCTTCATATCTTTATAGACTTTTGCCACTGACTTACATCTTTCAACTTTCATCAATTTGCAAAGATATTAACATCTTTCCATAAGAATTATACAGGGCAAAATTACTACATCTTTCTACATCTACAGATGATGATCTTTCCTCATTTTGTTCCACCTTAAATTTTTCGTTAATTTAGGCGTCACCACCAAAAAAAATGGCAGAAAATCGATTTTCTTTGTGCCATCACTAGCAAACTGAAATTGCAGAATATACCAAATTTTCTTCTTCATCATTATCTGGTTCCAGAATGGCCCTCAATATTTCCACGTACTGCATTAAAATTAGCGTTTGTTTTGCAAAGCAACAACTACTCCAATGATTAATGCTTTTTTTAATCCATTATTTAATATTTTTACCTTTTAACAAAAATTATGCGTCTTTTTCTTATATTTTTTTTTGACAGCTGAATAAGTGACAGCTGAAATATGATGCCCATGTAAATTCATGTTTCACGTTTACAACATCTTCCATGTGTTTCACAAAGATGTTGTTCAGTGTAAAAAGCCTATAACGAATGGCTGATTTCCAAAACGTATCAATCAACGTAAAGTTTGTATACAGTCTTGCTGGCTGCGGTATTTAGATCTTAGATCCTGTCATGATATGTATGACACAAGGTAAACTCTTTACTATAACAAAAACATTTATTCTGACTCTCCAAAAAAATTTCATATACATACTAAAAATGTTGTTGTATATATTTTTTCGTATTGAGTTTGACATTAAGAAAATATATCATAAGCAATCAGCTGCTTTAACGGGTTTATCTTGTTTATTGTATCAGGGATCGATTACACATGCAAATTGGCGAAACATTACATCAGCTTTGAAACCGATGCCCTGTTTGCTTTTTTAAGGCGTTTCTACTACTTGTCGGCAACATTTTGACAATGTTTCGTACTACAAAACATTACTTTGTTCGAATATAGAGCAATTGAGGTTTTGGAAGTTAGATAATCCAAATTTATGTGTCAGATCAAACATTTTCTTTCCTCAACATCTGTGACAGTTTTTTGATAAAGTAAAAAATATGAAAAAAAACAAAAATTACGTTTTTTATTAAATAAATAATTGTGTGTGTTCACATAAATATATTAACATCTACACAAAGACTTAATAGAAATGAAAAGTACGGCCAGTATTAAAATAAAATTCGCATACAAATTTGCTTTAAAATACATTTCAAACCCAAATTATATTTTCATGAATACGGCTTAACAGTTGGTCTTCAGCTAATACATTATAGAGAAGTTCGACTGTATGCCGTTTTTCGGTATGTTTTCTTATTATTATGGAGTATTTGTTGTTCAATAAAAATTTTGATTATCTATATTTTCGAATAAATTTTTTGCATTTATAGACAAATCTAAATCCTTTGTGATAAATGCAAAAAGAGTGATGATGCCTTGCACCTGGGAGTACAGCAATTCATAAAAAAAACTCTAAGATGGGCTTCATAATTCTCCCACTGTGCATTATTTAGTAACTGGTTCAGTAGTTTACAGTATGATTGGTATTATTCCTGCTATCGGTCCCACTGTGCGACAGCATGATATTAACTGTTATGAAATACCCTTAACAAATCGATTTTGAAAAATTTGAAAAATCGAAATTTTTAAAAATCGATTTTTGATTTTTTGTATTAAAAACCTGTACTTAATATTTTTTTAATTTAAGAATTGAGGTACAAAAAAAAATTTAAATGATTTTTATTTATTAAAACAAATAAAGAATTTAATTTAGTCTTTTAAAAATTAAATACGTTCTTATTATAAATAACTTAAATTTACATATTCATCATTTGATTACACATAAAAATTACACAGAATTTCAAATTATAGGAAAGGATGTGTGCTAATATATTTTATTTATGTATATCAACTATATGCTGCATCATTTAAACAAATTTGCCATGATCTCTGATTGTCAAACACCAAATACGATTCATGCATTTATTGAATTTCTTTATTAGTGACATTCAACATGGACTGATAGCACAAAGTGTTGTCTACCTAAAAAAAAATAAATCAAATAAAGGAATTAAAACAGAAATATTCGTTTTTGCCGTATAATACGAGACAAAGAAGCCGCTTTATTGAATAACTCGAAAACTGTCCTTTTATAAAACACGATTTACAAAAAAAAAACAGAGCATGGAAAAAACGGGTTTTTGAATAACTCGAAAACCGGTTCGACAACTCTAAATCGATTACTAAAAAATGTGAATCTTGAATTTTCCTAAAACTTCCCTGTTTGTCTTTATCAGCTTGACATTTTTCCAAAAGACAATTTGTTAAAAAATCCTTTTTCCTTTTTATAAGATTTTATAAAGACTTATTGAGTTCCCCTCGTACCGATTATGCCATTGCGATGCCTTTAATTTTATTGCACAATGCAATTAGTTTTATTTCAATTGAATTGTGCTAATTTCTAAATAAGAATTTCGAGATTTTTGTTTTTCTAAACCAATCAAATACAACTAACACATGATTTCACAAAATTAACTTGTCTCTTATTGCCCAAATTGTATCTGCCGCAACGCATAGAGTTTATTTCTTAATGTGCTTTGTAGTTTCAGATGTTCTACTTGACATAATTGCCATTTGGCCAAAAGCAATGAATGGTCAACTTAATCTTACTTGCACACTCATTGAAATAAATATTATTTTGCCCAAATTATTTTATAGTAAATCAAATAAGCACTTATACGAATTTGTAGCCTAAAGGTCTTTAACCTTAGTTGAGTTGCCGACTGTGGTCCGACAGCATGTATCATGTAGTACATTGTTTGTGATTTTGAGGTTGATCACTAACTTGTTGAAAGGTGTTGGTCTCTTGTCTTTAAAGATGTCGGTGCGGCGTGTGGAAATACACAATTTGATTTTTACCTGTGTTTATTAATTATATTTGTTTGCTTATAATTTGAGATACAAAATGATTTTAATTTTATTATTGAATATACAAGATGTATTTACTAGTGTTTAACAAGACTTTCACAAACACATTCTGCTTGTTAGTTATGACCATAATAATTATTACGATGATTGTTTTTTATAGCATCGAAAGATAGAGACATTCAAATTAATTGACAAACTCAAACATATCACAAAGAATTGCCTAAGGCGATTATTGCTATTAAAATGAAATGTACTTTTGTGTTTTATATGGTTGCCTCAATGATCAAATCGATTAAGACCATAAAACAACAACTTGAGCACGAAGAGAAAATTATATGCGATGCTTAAAGAATAATTTCAAATTCATATTTCAGTGCATATTTGTACACTATAAAATAAAAAAAGGTTTATTATTTGTTAAACTCTGTTAAATATTTGAACAAGAAAATTATATTTATTTTCTAGTTATACTGATATATTATAAAATGAATAAGCCAATAGATATGCAGTGCAGAACTAATTTTAATTATGAATTCAGCCATTAGTTTTCAGAATTTGTTTAAATGCTTTTTCCTATCGAAAATTATTGATATTGGTCTCGTAGGAAAGAAGAAAATTAGGGGCGTTATAATATATTTCGATTCGAAATGGAAATTATTCGAATTTGTATAGCTTTCACATAGTGTTTCAAACATGTTTTCTTTCAAATCGAAATACATAATAATACCTTAGGGTTACTTTATGAAATTATTTTTATATACCTTTCTCCTAAAACTGAAGCCGATAATTCACTTTAACAAACTTTCACTTCAATATCGACTTGAAGACTTAAGACTTAAGTATTGGGTTAAAGGGTTAGATATCAGATTGTTAGTGAAGTAAAGTGAAAAGAAAAGTTGTCGGTTAATTAAATTTATTGAAGAATTAAATTATGTGAGTTTAAAAATATACTCAAGAAGTTTTTACAATAACTAGTTACAGTTTATATGAAAAGTTTTCCTTTCTCTTGGGGGGCCACACGTTAAATTTTTCAATTTGTAACACACTCATACTGTTTTACTAACACAGTCAAACTTTTTAAATTGAAAACTATATTGCTATCAATTTCACCTACACATTTATCTGTAAATTTTATGTTCAATTTGAAATTAATTTTTGTACCTCCTTTCAAAAATAAACAAAAAACTTTGTGTTTTAAAAAAATCTTATGTTTTTTTATAATTTTTTGGTTTATTTTTTACTAATATTTTGCAGCAATTCAAAGTTTCTAATTGAAATAAAATAATAATAATAATAATAATAATAATATATTTGTGAATAAAAGTAATAAGTGTAATGATGTTGTGCCATGAGCATTTGAGGGTGTTTTCTTGACGATGACGTCTTGAAAAATAAAATTGCGTGCAGCCCACGTGGGTCTATGAAGTAACTCCCACGAAATAAGTCCCACTTTTAAAAACGAAATAAGTCCCACCAAAAATTGCTTAAAAAATGAAATAACTCCCACGAAATAAGTCCCACTTTTGAAAGCGAAATAAGTCCCACCAAAATGAAATGATTTAAAAATTTACTTGAAATGAAATAACTCCCACTCAAAATGAAATAACTCCCCCTCGAATAATATATTTCTTAAATGAATTAAGTCCCACTTTCACAAACGAAATAAGTCCCACTTTTTCACTGTTTAATGCGATTTCAAATAAGGAGTATTTGGCTCTTCGAAAAAAAACACACGTCGAATAATATGAATAATCAAAGCAGAGGAATAATAAAGAAAAATCGTATGCAAGGTTGCAGAAGGCTTCTTAATGGAATGGATATTACGAATTTTGATAGAGTTCCAGAATTTATTATTAATTCTTTTTTCGGTCAAGGAACGTATAGAGAACGCCTACAAGTAACAACGTTTGGATTCGTAAATGGATTAAGTACAGATCAATTGTTCTTATTATTAAGATGGAAACCGTTTCGGAAGGACCATCAGATTAAAATGATCGACCTTTATAAATGGCTTGAAGATCCAGTGCATGGTAGACGGTATTATAGTTTTAACGTGGCATTGGGATTAATTTTATTTTGTAATGGTGATATTAGAAAACATGGAACACGAATTCCAATTTCTTACTAAAAGTATAATAAAACACATCCATACGTAATTACGTCAACAATTTTTTTTAATATTGTTTTTCCAGTAGTTAAGTTCGGTACATATTTGTACACATTTCTTTAAAGTTTTTTTATTATAGCAAGTATAAAGTAATTAATAACAAAAAAAGGAGAGCCATGGGAGACAAGGACAAAAAATTATAGTTGTCCCTTTTACGAAATGTCCAATATATAATTTTTTGCATAAGAAAAAAATGAGAAATAAATAAAATATAAATTTAGGGGTATGAAATAACTCCCACTTTACAAAACGAATTTATTCCCACTTAAAACGAAATAAGTCCCACTTAAAAAAAAAGCGTAACGAAATAAGTCCCATCAATTGACGAAATAAGTCCCACTTTTAAAAAAGAAATAACTCCCACTTTCAAAACAACAATTTTTGGTGGGACTTATTTCGTTTTTAAAAGTGGGACTTATTTCGTGGGAGTTACTTCATAGACCCGCCCACGTCACAGCTATCAATTTAAATTAATTTTGATAAGAAGTATGTGTAGAAAACTTAACAGAAAAACTTGAACGTGTGGCTGCAGAGTTAGTTATTTTTATATGAATAAATATTTAAAATCGATTCAATACCACAAAATTGGAATTCGTGAATGTGCGAATTGGTGATAGAAAATTTTATAAAAATAATATGGTTTTGCGAGCGTAACGGTGATAGCCATTTATCTAATATTGTTTTCCATTATTAATGGCCTACCCTCCTCTTTACAATTAAACAAACATCCGATTATTTCGCTTAAAAATACTCGTTTTTGTTTACATATCAAAATTAATCCAGTTATCAAAAGACCCAACAATATTTCGGAGCCCTCTAAATCCTCGTCATCAGTGTTTATGTGTACTAGTGTATCACGCGGTCGACTTAATCGACCGCATTCTAGAAATTAATCTTAAACATTTACATAAATACAAACGATAAAATACAAAATAAAAAACATTCTAAGTAAACAACTCCGTCTCATTTTTACGCAAAAGCAAATTGGACAAACACACATGCACATTTTGTTTACCCTGCAGTCGGCGTAGCTAGCGAATGTCCTACTATTTCATTAAATACCAGCGTAACTACTAGCACTGCACATGACTGACGACTTTAACATGGGCATGATATTGACGGCAGTCAATTGCCAACATCTGCATAACCTTTTACTAATGATTTCACTAATCACATGTGATGTGTGATTTCACTGACACTGCTTTTATAGTGAAATACGATCAGACCGCTGAGATCAATGGCCAGCAAAAACCAGGAACAGTTGTACCAGTTATATTTCAATAATTAAAATACTGCAGAAACTTGAAATTTTTTGATTTTTGTTTATTTAACAGAAAAATTTTTTTTCAATTAATATTTATACGTAATTGTTGAACTGTTTTAAGGTATATGTATATTGAAATGAGATTTTTATGGCTAGAGTTCAAATCTGAGTTTTACCCATATCTTCTTAATTTAAGAAATTATTTTTGGATAAATTCATTATTTTTATTAAGAGCGTACTTTTTATTTGAAACAATTTATTCATCAGACTAGCAGAACGGATCAGTACTGATTTCGAGGTCGCTACACCATCTCATCAGCGTTCTTTGTTCGATTTTACCCTTTTGACGGTGGATACTAGTAACTAGGAATATCAACTATTTAACCGTATTATTTAACGAATTAGAATACGAAAAGTGCTACTTGTTCATCTCTTACAAGTTAAATCAATTTCGGGTAGTACGAAATTCCATCTCTGATTTTTAATTATTCCAAATATTCCATATTTTTTTATTTTTGTCTTGTAGTTGACTTTCTTAGTATGCAACCACCTGTGATAATGTATACATGTAGGTTTTTGACGGGTGCCTTCGTTTTTCTCTTAATAAAATAATAAATAATTTCTTAAATTAAAAAATTTTTATAATTTATTTTTAAACTATAATTAAAGTTTAAAATAAATTCCAGGCATTAAACACCAATTAAAAATGTTCCAAAAAATTTAATAAAGAAAACTACTAGAGTTTGCTTTTAGATACCTTTTTCTTGCAGCTGAATAGCTCTTATTGATATCGATTCTGAAAGAGGGATAAATAAATAATCTGGAAATTAAATATATTATAATATTTTCAGTATATATGATATTGCCTATGAGTGCGGCGTATACATTTTCCAGTCCTTTGAGACTTTTTTTTGGCTGGGCCCCAGCAATGTTGGCAACATTATTATGTAGTTATTTTATGTAGTTATTTTAACTTGTAAAAATTAAAATTAATTCAGAAATGGGTAAACTCGGATTTCAACTTAAGGCAAACAATTCATTTCAACATCTTTTAAGTTTCTTCAACTCCACATGGCTTAAGTATAGACTTCATAACTTCTACTTAAAAATAATATTATTCAAGATTATATGAATAATATATAAGATATTTATTAATACTCAAATATGCGATGTTTTAATTTACTTCTGCTGCTCATTTTACCTTTCTAAAAATAAAACACTTTTTTCCACTTCCAATTGTAACTGACGTCCACACAAAATCAAAATAACTACTTAAAATAACTTTTTTCTTCTTGATTTTCTTTGAAATGACGGCAGAGTTTTTTTTCCAGTCGCTAAAAAAAGTTGAGGTTGAAGGCAGGCAATAACATATCCGTGAGTGAGGGAGTCAAAAGGCGAACTATTGCTTTACTTGTGGCAACTGTAGTAGGGAGTCGATTTTTCGTCAGGGAATACCTAACGATTTTGAATCAATTTCTACTTTTAAAAAATGCAGGGTATTTTGCAAGTTGAAGCTGATACATGCATGTGTAATAAGTGTGCACGTGTTAGTAGCAATTTGAAATACTTATAGCTCCCTAAATATCAAACCGATGTAAATAAAATTAAGATTGTGCACATCTATGTAAGAATCGGTTTAAAAATATATAAATCTTTCCAAAATCGATTCAGTATGTCGGATGTAAAAGGAATCTAGAAAACGTGTTTGCCTTTTAGTAATATAAAATATAGATTTCCATATTTTCGCACCTTTTTGATTACAAATTAAATTCAAAGGTTTGCGAATTTACTGCAAACAATATGCCAGAAGCTTTTGATTACTTTTATTTGCAATATGCACAACAATTCTTGCAAGCGAAATAAAACAAAGCAAATTGCAAATACGTATATTTTATGATTGTGTCGTTAAGAAACTATTTATTTTTGCACACATTCGCCCCAATTGCATTGGCCTGCAATACCCATTGTGAGAACCCTTCTTATTTCGAAATAAAATGCTTTTTTTGTAGCAAATTTAAATAAATCATGAATGAGACATGAACTCGTGTTTCTTGAGAAAGAACATAAAAACTTCTTTAAAAAAAAAGAAATAGACAAATAATTCTAAACACCTGTCATTTATTCTCTTTCTATGAAAGCAAATACAAATGAATTATTTAAAACTAATTTATCTTTTATTTAATAAAGCATTGTAATTATGAGTGTCAGAAAAAAAACATATTTAATATTTAACAAAAGATTTAAAAAAATAACACCTTGAAGCTTTCATTTTTGACACAAGTTGTTGAAAATGTTACACTTGCATTGTTATTTGTGATGGCGTAGAACTTTATTACAATTGTATGGAATTTGTCTCTCATGTGCGATTTGGGTCACATAACATGAATTATTTTACTTCGTAATTGACCGTAAAAGTTTAAGAACTTTATTTTCGAATGAATTGAATAGATACAAAAGTCATTCAAGCATTTGTTTGATTTCAGTCATTGTAAATAATGTACACAGCATGTTCGCAAATAAATGCTTTAAAGATTTAACGCAAACTTTTCTGCTTCAGTACGTTTAAAAATTTAAAAAGTTTTTTATTCTGAGATGCGTTAGACATGTATTATGTCTATGAAGGACCAATAAAAAAGTTTTAAATATAAATAATACTTTTATACTTCAATCATGTTGTATGTATTAAGGGTCCAACTAAATTCTGTACACATTTTTTTGTATAAAAAATAAATATTTCACTATGAATTTTAAATAAATCATTAATATGAATATTAAATCATGCACAACAAATTTGTCTAACATTTTTATGTTTAATATTTAAATCAATTCTAAATGTTATTCAAAAAAATTCTATAAAATTTACGAGCTGTGATTTTCGTAAGCACAAATCAACGATTTAAATTTTAAAGAAAAATTTAAATTCATTGACTTTTTAATATATACAAAAAAAAAAACAATAAAAAATGTATAAACTTCAAACAGAGTGTTTTGCAAGAATGATATCATTTACAAAATATATACTTTGTACTGATCATTGGCAAAATCTTTTAAGCCAGCAAACGAAAGCAATAGCAACTCAAGAGCTTTATCATGTTGCTTTTATTTAGTTGCTGAAAGAAATTTTGGTATGTGATACAACTCAATATTCCAGACCTCAATATACATGTATTTGTTTCGAAAAAACGTTTGTTGAGCATTTTAAAGGACATTGAATGATAAGTTTTTGAAAGTGACTATCAGCAACATTGTTTTGCTTAAAACAGTCCAGCTTGTTGTCGGTCAGTCTTCAGCAATATTAAGAATTTAGTATAGAAAATATTATAAAAAAATATTTTCTAAAAAAATTCGTTGTTCGAGGTCCTTTAGCAAAAAAGATGGCAAAGGAAATAAAAATCCATAAGCTAAGCTTAACTCTACTTGGTTTGCTGGCGCATCAGCGGGTGTAATGATTTCTTTTTTAATTTGTCGGCCGGTGTTATAATGATACATTTCTGTAACAGATTTTACTTAATTTGCATATTAATCGCTGTGCTGGAATATTTTACGGTATTACGATTATATTTGGTATTTTATGGTTAAAGAAATTTATTTTTATTTTATTATTTTTATTATGAAATATGATTATTACTTGCTCGTAGTGTGTGAAAGTTTTTATTATTCATAATTTGCATAAAGTATTTAATATCTATTTATTTTATTGCTAAAAAAATTACGTATTTATTTGAAATAAATAAAGTTTTTAAAAGTTGCTTTTATTTAACTAAAATTTTGAAAATAAATATTTTGATTATACATTTTATTTTTTCCTTCTTTTCAACTGCTTAAAAATTTTAGCTATTTTTTCAAATTTCATATACCTATTAAAATTATTATTTCTTTCTTTCTTTTAGAGTCAATGGGGTCAATATTCTTAACTCGACTTGGCAGATTTTTCTTAATGTTTTTTTTTGCTGTACATGTTATTTCTCTTGATTAGAATTCATTAATCACCTGAAGTCTTAACCTAATTTAAATAAAAAGAACTCATCATTATTAAAGATCATCACCGACAACATATTTGTGGTGCTACTCGTACTTTGATGACCGGACATGTTTAACCAACCAAACAGCAAGACAAGCAATCAAACGATCAAACTTCTCAAACTCATAATTACACTCTTAACGGCACTTCAATAAATTCAGCAAATTGTTGTTGGCCAACAAACATCATAATAAAATATTATTAATAATTTAGTTGTTTTTATTAAAACTTTTTTTGTTTGATTTACACATTTCTTTCTACCTGCTTCTAGTTACCCTTTCTTGAACTTTAAGGTTTTGGTGCTGCTTGCAAATCAGTTAACATATTTATCTTAAAAAAAATAAATAAATAAATGAAAATATATTTAATATAAAGACATGTTGTGCATAAGAAATCAACTATTGGGGTAAATGTTCTTTCAGTCACACTCGACGAATATTTGTATAAATGTTTAGACTTGATCATTAAACTTTGATAAAGAAATAAAGAAAATCGTTCGCCGTTGGATGGATATATGTACATACATTTTTTAAGTATTAACTATGAAGCCTACGCCGAAATACCGCATACCTGGGTGCAAATTACGGCATTCGATATCGAACGGAATTTCCATACAAATTCAAAAATTTTGTATTGGGATTTGGTTCGATATCGAATGCCGTAATTCGCCCTCTGGACTTGTTAAAAAAATTATCTCTTGAATGTCACAAATTTTTAATTAACTTTTTTTTTTAAAGTGTTGTGTTTTTCTTCCGACGGGGTTTGATGCAATTTGGAATGAATTTCCGTCATCCCACGTCAAATTTGGTTGATAAACAGACCGGTTTCGGCTATGTGCCATCTTCAGTGTTCTCTCAGTAACTAAACTTAAACCAAACCCTTCGTATTCTGTTATAATACAGACAAATTTATAACTTTCATAAGATTTTTTTTTGTATAATCATATCTAACCAATGCTTCGAAAAATTATGAAATTCCTACCTACGAAATACTAATAAAAAGAAGAGAAAATTTCTTAAAAATTTGAATACCCGGAATGGCGACAAAACTAAAAAAATAGTCCAAGTAATGGTGGCTCTATCGCAGATATATTCAGACGAATAAATAAAGCTCGACAAGCTTTTGGCCAATTATATTCTGTATATAGCTCATCATATATGTATATCACGACATACAAAGCAAAGCCTGTTCAATTCAAATGTAAAATATACCTGGTGTATGGATGCGAGACGTGGAACGCAGCAACACGAGCGTTTAATAACAAATGTCTGCGCAAGATTCTACGGCTGTAACGGCCCTCAACAATCTCAAATATTTGCCTGTGGTCAGAAACTAATCAACAACCGATCCAACATGAAATCTATAAGCGCAAATGGACTTGGATAGGTCACATCCTGCGAAAAGCACCAGGTGATATAGCAAAACAAGATGTAGAGTGGAACCCGCAGGACAGCCACCGTATAGGACGACCGTCGCATACCTGGAAACGCCAAATAGCAATTGAGACGTCCAAGTGAAACTTAAACTGGAATTAAATTAAGCCTTGTGCAATAGATCGAGAATAACAGAAGGAACTTGTTTTGGCCATATGCTCATTATAACAGTTTAAAGGAACAAATATACCTTTATAATTATGTTGACACCTTTTTTGTTTTAAAACGGCTTTAAAAAAAAAGAAGGAAGTCATCAATTTGTGTGTATTTTTTAAAAATATTTCTTACCTCAGAGCATCAAGATTGATTGCTTCAATTGTTTGGTTTTGTCGTTCGAAGTCCGTCTACAAGTCCGTCCATCTATCTCTCTGTTTTTTATTATAAACAGACTTGAAAATATTTTTTCTTACAAACATACTTCCCAGGTCAGTTCAATTTTTCCCTTTGGGATTCGATGTCCCTCTAAGCGTTTGCCTGTGTCCCTATTTTATTTATATGCAGATTAAAAAACATCTGAATTTGTTTCTTCGTTCTTTGATATGAAAGGATATATTTTCAGATTAAATTCGATATCCATCTGCCCTCCTGTCTTTCCATTTCTTGTATGAAATATATCCCTCATTCCTGTAACCAATGAGATATTTTATACGCTGTTTTGAGAATTATTTTGCCTTCTAGTGAGGACAGATAAGCAAATATTATATTACATACCTGGCAAGTAACAGAGCAAAGTGTCATGCAGTAACACAATAGTTACATAAAATAGTAAAATTTCGGTACTTTTTTTATGAAAAATTTAAATTGATTGAAAGTCAATAAATATTGTGTTGCTCTGATTTTATTACTTTTTAAGATTTTGCATTTTTTGTCTTGCGTTTTTATTTTTTTTATCCATATTATATGCTGCGTTTTTGTTTTGTTTTGCATTATTTTAATTCAAGGCTTTAGCTATTCTATTTTTTAAATTATTTATTGTTCTTATGTGAAATGTACAAAATTTAAATTATTCTTATAAATTTTTTCGACCTTTTGTTTTTTAAATGAATCTAATTTATCTCAAGCTATTAATATTAATATAAAATATAAAAATTTTTATATTTCCCTGAAGAAGCCACACAAGGAAGTGGCGAAATATCGGTTATCTAATAAAATTTTATAAACGTATTTTATAAAAAATTGACCTATAGCTCGAGATAAATTGGATTCATTTAAAATTTAAATTATTTAACTTATAAATTGACAGTTTTATTTTTCCAAAAAATAGAAAAATCCGAGCCCGAGAAGTTCCTAAATACCGATAAATTCTGTTATACCGAAAAACCAAAGAATTCCGGGATTTTAATTTTTATAACCACAAAGTTTGTCTTCCAGAACTAACTCTCTATTTTAAAGTTTATAGTTACTGTTGGAAAACACCGTCTGACTGGTTAAAAAAAAAACGTTTAACTTGAACCTGCGTATACAGACTTTAATCATGAATCAAGAAAACAAGATTGCACATTGCGCAGGCCCGTTAATTTGTTTTGTGTGACTATTTTGTGTTGTGACGTAGACAGAGAATATGTGTTGTTAACAAAAGTACATTTGTGCCGAAATGTAAAACTTTGGTAGCCCGAGCAAGCTCTTCCTCGAATAGCTTCAAGTACAAACTGGATTGCATCTCTTTTCTGTACACTTAAAATTTTGTTCAAATCGAGGCACCCGTTTAGGAGTGATTTAGTTATTTCTAGTTTTGCGCCAAAAATCTCTTAAGGTACGGTCACACTTGCCAAATATTTGCCGAAAAAAACGAAACCAACACACAAGTTAAATTTGCATTTTCTTTAAGTCCAATATTTTTAAAATATGGGTTCGCATTTATTAAAAATAATGTAAAAATAGGATTTTGCAGCATAATTGACTTCATTTTGTGATATAAAAACCAAGTTAAATCACACTAACCCTAAGCAAAAGTAGTGGTTACGTTTTTTTGGGAAAATGTTTGCCAAGTGTGACCGTACTTTTACAATTTTTATTTTATGATGACGTAGATGCGCAGTAGAACATTTTTCTGTACGGCTGAGTGCGCGATCTTATTGTCCTGATTCATGGATTTAAATTTCGTGTTGAAATTTTCTTTTTAATGGACTCCGAAAGGACTAAATTATTGAAAAGTTGTTTTTAAATACTATTTGATCTCCTAAATTCTTATTGATGTCAAGTGAAAGAGCACAAACAACACAATATAAATTAATTATATTTATATCCGCTTATCAAAAGAAGGATGCTGATATTCATTCCATAATAGAAAGCTAATCCTTCAATATCCCGTGAAATTTGAAACAATTTTTATCTTTACACATGATGAGGAGTTAACTCTCTGCAGGAAACTATTCATTCGCTTTGAATGCCATAACATTCAATCGAGTGCTGTTTTCCATTAAGTAAGTCTGGTGCAATGACCTGCAGGAGCGCGTACAAACAAAAAATTAAAAGCTCTTATATGCAAATTAAATTTTCTTTAAATTAAAAAATTAATTATTGGCTTCAAATATATTTTTTTAATTCTGCTTTAAAAACCCCAACATTAAACATTTAAATGGGTTAATTAAATTCAAGAATTGGCTCAACTACTGTTAAATAATTAAAACCATTTAGAGAACCACTTAAAAATAATTTAGCAAATTTATTCAGAAATCATAAAACAATCGAAAATTGATTTTATTGTGTTGCTTTGTATGTGATAAGAAACATCAATTTAGTTAATTTAAAATTCTAATGTATTTAGAATAGTGTGTTCTTTAACAAGATAATTTTTAAAACTTCCCACTTATCTTTTGTTATGACTATTTTAATTTTTGTTTGTTTGATAAATAACAAATCGCTAACAAAAGAAGACACGGAATTTCTCTTTTTTTATTGAAAATTCTTATTTAATACCATTTTTTCTTATAACAACAAGTTTCTTTGAAGGAAATGCAAATTTTTACGCAGAAGTGGACGATTCAATCATCGGCTCAGACTTTTCGATTTGAAGCTCTTCCAGCTTATTGTTCTTGTTATTATCTATAACAATGTGGGATTGTGTAGACATTTCTAGTGGGTCATTGCTAATTTCTTTATCTTTAAGGGGTTCCTCTTTGCCGGTAACAATCTGGACGGGTATTAATTGCTCCCTGGATTCGTCTATTGTCAAGGGTGTTGCAGCATCACCACTTACTTGACGTCCTACACGATTCTGCTTAAAATAATTTAAGATTTGTCTGTAAGCACCGTTGCTCAATTTTTTTCCAACGGATTCATCAGCGACTACAATGTATTGAGATGAATTGGAGTCATCCTCCATTGATTCAGCAGAGTTTTCCTTTTCGTCCTCATCTTTAGCAGCAGGAGCCCGCTCTACCAGGGTAGTGGGACCTATGCGAGTGGGACCAGGTTTGAGTTTTGTGGCAACAACAATAGGTGAACCAACTGCGGAGCTCTTCTTGGTGGTTGTGGAAGCTGCGGGTGTACGTACTGGTGGTATACGTGGAGGCTTAATAATTTCCATAATGGAGGCTTCAGCTAATAAGGGCACAGCATTGGTGGGAGTAAGGGTTGGCTTCTTTTTATTGGCTGTCAGGCTTTGCATTTTATCTATGGGTTTTGGAGGTACTTTTAAGATTAGGGGCTGTGATTGAACATCTTCACTTAGAAAAAGGGTTTGTTCGGGTCGTGAAACAACCAATTGAGACAAGGGTACGGTTATGTATTGGTTGGGTTGCGTTTTTCTTTTGTTGGTCCCTCTAAAGGGGGCTTGGGGGTATTGGGCGTAGTAAGGCTTAATGTCAGTGGGTTGATTAATCACTTCCAAAAGCTCAGGGGCCACATAGAAGGTCTGACCCTTGCGATTGATTAATATAACGGTTTGTTGTTGATGTTTATTTTTGAGAACAGTTTGCGGCTTGCGCAAGGAGTTTCCTACATCAGATGGGTTTTGTGGGCGGCTGAATGGCTTTACTTGGTTCAATAGACTTTGTTGGTTGCGTCTAATAAAATTTAGTTCATTTTGGGAAGGCTGAGATAAACGTTTTTTGCTGTAGTAGAAGTCATCATCGTATTGATCTACTTCAGTACTTTCTTCTGGTTTGTTGTTAATGCGTCTTCTTTGGTTATTCATATATCTTCTTTCATTGTCATTCATAGAGTTAGACTTGTTTTTTTGTTGCTTAGCAGGTTTTTTATATTCTTCTTCAATTTCTTCCTCATCAGAGTGATTATTACCATAATCAGTTTCTTCGTTTCCTTCTGCATCGTCATCTTCATTGGAGTCATCATTTTCATATGCCTGATATCTTTTATGATTATTAACTCGTTTTCTATTAAAGTTTCCAAAATCATCGTACTCGGTTGAGTCATCATTTTCCTCTGAGACCTCTAAATAATTTACATTGTAGCGGTTCGGTCTTATATTTATGCGGTTTGGACGATTGTTGTTTTTAGTAGGTTTTTTGGTAGCAGGCCGTTGTTGTATTCTTACAACAACATCCGGTTTAGCAGTGGTTGTAGTAGTTGTTGTAGTCGTAGCTTCACGTACAGGTGTATCAACTAAGCCCGAAAATTGAACACGATTACCCAACCATCCGGTGAATGTATCAGCTAAGGAGGATACAGATGAGCCAATACTTTGACCGGGATTAAAATTGAACAGTTGCCAAGGTGGAGGTGTGGTGGAACCAGTTGCTTGAGCCTGTTTGCCATTTTCGGTCACAGGTACACGTGGCTTTAAGGCTATCAGGGGATGTATAATAAAGTCAGCAATCGTATGTTGTTGAGAATTAACAGGATGTTGCTTAAGTGTTTCCTCTTCAGTTTTCTGAGCATTTGTTGCGTTTGCAGCATCAGCTTTTATAGCATCACCTTGAGTACATATTTGGAATTTTTATTTGTGAACAAGAAAATTCACTCTTAATTTACTTACCCATTAAAGTTGTATCAGGAGCAATAGTTGACTCAGTTGATTGCTCCACCTTCACATCTTCCTTGATTTCAATACTTACTGCAGCAGCGGGCAGTAATATTGCGATCACCGCACTTGTCAGCAGTAGTAACTTCATTTTAACTATTTTTTGTTTCTTTACTGTTTTTAAAATTTAAACATTATTTGCCATAAAGAGTTTAAATTTTTTTTAATCTTTCCGTTTCTTCAATCGTGTAGTATTCTTTTAGTAATTCAATATTCTGTAGTTTTGTGACTGAACTTGTTTTGACATGCGAAACACTTCTTAGACTGTTCTAGCGTTACCATCAACATTTGCTTTTTATTTTGCTATTTATTTTGTTGGTAAATGTAAAATCTTTATAAATTGAACAGAAATAAATTAGTTAAAACTCTTCTCTATTTTTGTGAGGTTTTTTTTCTTCAAGATCAGACTGATCGTTGATGAGCGTCAATAGTTGAAATGCTGATAGATATGATTTCTACATTTTAGAAAATGTTATGAAAGACTCAGTTTGTAATTTGATGAATATTTTTTTTTTGGGAGAACAACTGCGTTATAGAGTTTGGGAAGGCAAAACCAATCTGGGTGTAAGAAATGTTTTTTTAGCACAAACACACCGACGTAATTGGACTGTTATCGCAAAGGCTCTATTCAAAGAAAATAAAAACATTTTCTTAGCCCTGTCAAATTAGATAAATCAATGGAAATAATTTCCGGAGTTTTGAAAAATGGCACTGTTGGTTCTTAAATTATATATTTAAGGAATTTGAAAAGTCACAAAGGCGGTCGGCGGGCGAGCTAGATAAATAGGAGCCTTGTTAAGGTGCCAGTTATTTTTTGGGCTTATAGGTCTGAAGCAATAATTTTCAGCAACAATTTAATTTTTTGGGGACCATTAGTTTCTAGAAGTGTTGTTTTTCCTTATATACTATTGGCCTTATTAACAAACGATTAATAAACTTAATGTGTGTATTAAAACCGGGTTTCCCATATAAAAATTCAACATTAAACCTACTATAACTTTATTAATCGTTTGTGAATAAGGCCATATATATGTATTAGACTTGGTCGATTTAGCAATGTACCAACGAGTTTTCGAAAGCTTTTGGTATGAGGAAAAAAGTTTTTCTACGACATATCAAAAAAATTATTTTTGAGACCCAAATTTAAATTTTTTAAGATTTTTTAGTAGGTAATAAAAAAATTGGCTGATTTAATTTGTTTTTTAAGTTTTACCTCTCCAAGGTGAAATTTATTTTTAATTATTATCTTAAATTCTTATTGAATTATTTTTGATGAAATTGAATTATTTATTATTGAAAATTTGAATTTTTTTATTAATGAATATCACAGTTTGTTATTATTTTCCGATAGAAAAATAGATAGCACAATATCGAAAAATGTTTGTCCTTACAAATCGGCCCACCCGTCATTTATCTCCTTTTCTTCTGAGGATTGGGCGTCCCAATGGCCCTATACATTACATTACAGTTTCCAATTATTGTTGAGCAGGGTATTGCGGTTTCGCGGCAGCTAGTTATAGTTACAAAAAATTATTTTAAGGGAAACAGGTTGAATCTTCATAATATGTAAAGATATCATCTATGTCCTTCGCCTAACCCCGATCCTAAGGTGGTAGGAGTCTCCCCAGCCAGTATTGCTAAAATCTGAAATTAATATCATTGTAGAAGACCAATAGTTCAAAATAATGCTATTATTCAGTGGACACCAGGAACTTTTCCTATGAGTGCTATTGGAAGAAACAATTATTTTTCTTATAATTTTCATAAAATGTTTTAACGATTAAAACACGGTGGTTTATCGAATATTTTTCCATAATATATTTGCCACGTGTCTACTTCACGACTGCCAAATATGAACTGTCAAGACAAATGTTTCCCAAAATGGTGGCAAAACAAAGGCGGACACCCTGTATTTTAGTGATTGTTCCTGAAGTTTGTGATTCAATTTATAATGTTTTAAAGTCGGAGGAGTATTTAAAGGTAAAGCAAATAAGATACGCATGTATATTGTTTGTTTTTAATGGTTTAAATTTACGTATCATCGACTGAAGAGAAGTGGAAAGCAGATTCTCCGAAGTTTTCGGAAACATGGAACTTTTTGAGCTGTATCGGGAAACATGTTTGCTCAAAAATTAATAAAATATTTGATCTTTTGTGTTCACACTTTGTTCACTTTAGGCAAATATTTGTTTGCCCGCAAATAATTTTGATGTTTCAGTCAAATATTTCATCAATCTGAAATTACGTTTAATAACTATCCATGTAATATTTTTTGTTGCTGTTATTTTTTGTGGAAACATTCGGGGCAAATAATGGAAAATAAACAAAGAAGAATATAAAGATGTTTTAATTAAAAAAAACACATTTAACCTCTCAGCATTATTTTGTAGAATTTTAAACTTATTTTGCAATGTGTTCTATCAACAATTTCGAGCCGATGGAGCTCCAACACTTTTTCAGATCTAGCCCCACCGCTTATACAAACTGAATAATAGAGCTGTGCCACAAATCGTTCGTTTCATTGATCGTTCAATTTGAACGACAGTATAGCATCAATTCTATTTTTCAAGAATTCATTATTTTTTTAAGAAAATCGGTTTTAAATATTTGAATAATCAGGAATTTATTAAAGAATTTATTTAAAAAAGTTCATTTATTAATTAAAAAATCATAGCTAATTTTATTTTAGGGCACTGCTACACTTTTAATATATATTGAATGCGATCCAGTATCGCGAGCATTATTGACGCAACTACCGACAGTTCACTTAATATTTTGAAATCCGGAAAATGGATCGCGATCCAAATATCACAATATATATTGAACATGTAGCAGTTGCCCGTAGAAACAATTCCTTGTTGTTTTGACTAGAATATTATACCTTTTACTTTACTTTTTATGTGTTGAAGGCGATCTAAAAGAAATGTATATTTAGGAAAAATTTTTAAAACACCTCATATCGATACATCAAAATTCAAATGGAACAAAAGATTACAATATAAAAACTATTCATGAGAAAAACTAAATTTGACATGAAAAAGACACCTGAATGAACGAAAACAAGTTTTAAACTGATCTATGAAATCGAGCGGTACACTATTGTTCCAAAAGCGTGCAGTAAAATCACCGGATCACTTCGTTTAGTTGGGTGATTCGTTCAATTCAACCCATTCGTTCATGAGCTATACAGACAGCTCCACTGAATAATAAATAATTTTAAATTTGTGTAAATTTCTTACAACTAATTTAATTTTAATTTGGCTAATTTACATATGAAAACAAAATTTATTCTAATATTGGAATATTAAAGAATATATTAAAGAATATAAATAAAAATAAAAATTTCAAAAATCAATAAACCCAAAAGGGGAACAAATTGGGAAAAACAAATATTAGTAAATGAACAAACGAGTGATGTAATGAATACTCGTATTCGTGCTCGCAAGTATTCGCCAGTTTTGTTAGTCATACTCGCATTCGCCAAATTCATGCGAATATTTCGCAAATATATTGTATATTAGCGTTCCAAAAAATAAAAAAAAAAATTAGGTGGATGCAATAAAAAAATATTATTCTGTAAAAACTTCTATTTTTAACGTAAACTAATAAGATTTTTTTTCTTGACTAAAATATTATTCAAAACGCCGCAACATGCGTTTTTAAGACGATCGTGTGGCTTAAAATTATGAAATATTGGACACATAAAAAAGGGGTTTCGTAAAATTCAAAAAAGCGTAATTTTTAAAAACTTGTTTACGGGTTTTCGTATTTTTAAAAAATCATCTTGAATAACTGGTTTATAGACTTTCATGTTAATTTAAGAATTAAGATATAAATTAAATTTAAATAAATTTTTTTCATTAAAAGAAATAAAGATTTTAACATAAACAACTTAACCTTACATATTCAACTTTTTATTTTGTATAAAAATTACACAAAATTTCAAATCAAAAGAAAGGATATGTACTAATATATTTTATTTATATCAACTACAAGCGCAATTATAAACAGAAACTCTTCATGAAATTTTGCCCTTTTTCCTTTTCTCCTATTATGAACAAATATTCCTTCATTTTACTTTTAAGTCCGTTTTTATAAGTCGTATAAATATATTTAAGTTTAGGTTTTTGGTCTTTTATCATGTAGTGGTGTCCGTATATGGTTATTTTTTTAGTGTTGCACTGTGTAGGTATTAGTTTTTTGTGTTGTGAAATGTTATACATTATTTTATGTTGAAAGTCTGAAAATTTTATTTTAATTCAAGATTTTTAAAGATTTATATATTTTTGTCAAATAAAAAAACATTTTGCAAGCATTTACAAAATTCATTCTTATAATTACATCGTCCACATTTGAAAGTTCAGACACAGAACAATTAATTATAAAATATTTTCTACAGAAAAGAACGGCACAGAATGGCAACGGAAAGTAAACACTAATGATGAGACCTTAAGAATGACTGAAATACAAAAATTTTATTGAACAATTTTTGTTTGAGAATTAGTTTTAAATTTCAAAAGAATGAATTAGAAATCCTGAAATACCTACTAAAGGTTTTCCATGTAGATAGTTCATGAGGAATGTTCACTCTGGCTGATCGCTAAAGCATGAAATACCGTAAATGAATTTCCGATTTCTCAATAAAGATCTGATTGTTAGGTAAATTTAAAAATCTGAAATTTGCTTTTGTAGTGATTTTTAATTATAAGTTTTTCCCCGGGATATAATTTTTGCAACTTGGAATGTGATTCGTGTTGCAATTTAAACATTTCTTTGACTTGGCAACTAATTACTGACCTGTCCTCGTATATCTGTTGATACGAATATTTCATTTTAAAACCTCGTTTTTAATCATTATTATTTAAATTTAAATTAAACAAAAAAAAACTATATTTGTTGGGACATTGTTATAGAGTTTTGTATCTCTCTGCTTTTCTATTTATAAGTATTTCTTTCTCCATCTTCTGGGCACATAAATGTTAGACAAGACGATATGTTTAGGATTATTTTGTTACTCTACTAACTTTTGATTGACCCAAATAAGTAAGTGAAATATGGCTGTTAGAAACAAATTTCATTATAAAAAAAAAACTACACCAACCAAAAGAAGCAACAAAGTTACTAAACTTTACTTGAGAATTAATATGCAAAAAGCGGACAGACAGCAGCAAGACAGAGCACTAAGATATTAAATACCCAGATTAACATAAAGAAGAAGGTAAAAGTATATCTATCTATTTATAATGTTTGTCTGTCGTAGGTCTCAGGTAAGAGAGTTTGTTACAGAAAAGTTTAAAATTTTTTTTCGCTATCATTCTTATCAATGTAACAATTTATGTGAACAAATTAATGGCTGAGCTGGAGGCGTTTTGGATGTAATTTTATCTTGTTTTAATGGAAAGTTGTTTTATTTGTAAATTTCAACGCATTAAATAAATAATATTCAGTACAAATCTGCGGCTTTCATAAAAAACATCGTATGTATATTTTGAATAGATTTTTAGTTGAAATTGTTGTATGGCTTTATCTTTCAAGCTTCTTATGTGGTTCTGAAAATTTTCGTAAGTTAACGTTTCTATGTCCACTCCTTACCAAAAAATTATTATAAGCGATTTTTTTATGTGAGTGACTTTTCACACGCTGCATATGGATGCCACAAGGGTGTGTCATATCCCCTTTACTATTCAATATCGTGCTTGATGTTATTATGAGTTAATCTGTGAATCCCATGCATGGGATCACAATTGACATGACTGGAAGACTTACAGACCTTGACCATGCTGATGTTATTTGTTTACTGTCACACAATCATCAAGGCATGCAGCAAATGTTAAATATCGTCACAGATAAAGCGATGAATGTAGCACTGAATGTAAATGTCTCGAAAACAAAATCAATGTGCTTCAATGTAACGAACCGTCATCACTTTTCACTAATGCGGAAGCAGTTAGAAGATTTCACAACCTTTTGCTACTTGGGCAGCATTGTTGCTGCTTACGGTGGCTGTAGCGAAGAAGAAGGCAGACTGAGAAAGGCTAAGCAAGCGTTTGGAATCTTGAATAAATTCTGGAGAGCAGCTAACATTTCAGTATCTACAAAAATTAAACTATTCAGTAGCAATTTAACGTCAATACTGCTTTATGGCTCGGAGACATTGAATTTAATGAACTTTGATGTACAAAAACTACAGGTTTTCGTCAATAAATACCTTCGCCGAATCCCCAAAATATTTTGGCCAAAACTATAAAAAATTCGGGGGGTTACCCTCTATTATGATGCGAAAGCAATTTCAGTGTAAAAATAATTTTATTTTGTACCTTTTTTCTTTCGTATCGCAATAGAGAGTAACCCCCTAAATTACAGTTTAGATCGCAGCGTCCTTCAATTAACCATGTGATCAAAATACGCAAACATAGATGGTTGGGTCATATCCTCAATGACATGAATAGGAAATCCTTTGATTACAACCCCACAGAGAGTAAGGGGAACAGGACGCCCTAAAAAGACACGGATATGCCCAAGTCCAAGGGGAACTACAAACTGCTGGATTAACTTGGTATAAAGCCAAAAGAGCAGCATCAGATAGAACTCCATAGAGATCAGTTATTGAGGCCCCATGTTCCTCACAGGAATTTTAAAGATTGTATATGTATACATACATAAGCACGCTCACTATAAAATATTTTACTAACGTTCATGATCACCTGAGTGGAAAAAATAGTTAGTCACATTCACGAAAACTCACGGTCACGGAAAAAAAAACAACAAAATATATAAAAAAAATGAAATAAAAAAAATTACAATCAAGCAAAAATTTACTCATGAAAACTCACTTTCACTCAATTTCTTATACTCACGTTCATTCATGCTCACGTGATTGAAAAAAAATTTGTCACGATAGTGCGTGATTCACGATAACTACGTGAGCGGTGTCCAACTCTAAATGGTAGGCATTAACTCCATAAGTGGTACTTTTTTTTAAATGAAAAACTAATAATTGCAAAATTCAAATAGAGTAGAATTTGATAATTTTCCTTGAAATAGGCTACTTCAGCAACTTCAGCTAATTCACAATTACATAGATCTTACCAACAACATCAATACAATATACAACTCCTATAATAGCTTGTGAATTAAAAAAGTTCAAATTAGAGAGTGAATAGAAGCGTAACTTCAAATTAAAGAATGTCTGCGAGCAAGAAAGTCATTCAAAAATCTTCAAATCACCAAAGGGACTGAATGAAGTACATTTAACTTTTTTCTTTATTCAAGTTAGAGTAACTTTTAAGGGTCCTGGAAAAACCCTTCAATTATAAAAAGCTTAAAGTTGACGATTGCCCAATTAAAGAGAGTCTACTGTAACTCCTTTATAAAAATAACATAGAACGTTTATTCTTCTGAAAATATTGAATTTTGTCGCATGCAATAATTTGGCTACTTAAACCAACGAAGTATGTTTCAAGATATTTTGAATTTCGTTAAATTGTTTACACTTTTCGTTTTTCCAGAACCGCCAGTGTTCACATATTTTTTATTGTTTTATTGTCTTTAATAGAATTTCAAAAAGTAAAAAAGGGTCATACCGCCTCATTAGTTTGGGAGCCCTCGTAGACTAGTAGATAGCGCACTAGACTATTAGTACGGGGATTCGCAGGATCGATTCCTGCCTAGACGCTGGGTGTTTCTGCAGACAACCCAAAATGGCTTCACGGCTTGTGTTTACTCTTAAAAACTTGATTTTAACACATACGCGGTTATTGATAAAAATAAGAGGAATTATGATGTCTATATTTGTGGCAAATTTTAAAATTCCAAAGAGATTTGCATATTCTAATTTTATGTTGTCTTCTTGGTGATATATTTTTCATTAATTTCAAACTAAAGTTTCATTTTTTCTAATTGACCAAAATTATGAATTTTGCAATCTGGGACATCTTGCGGTACGATGTCGTCCTTGGGCTGATATAAAGTTATATTATAGTTAAAAAGAGCTTGCCACAAGAATTTCTAACATAGAACAGCACACATTTTAAAACTATTTTATCAATTTCAAATTGTTGCTGAATAAATTTTAAAAATAAAATTATTTTGGTATTTAGCTGTTTTAGTTTTGTCTGGCGTTTACCTAATTATATATGTATTTATCCTCGTCGTTCCGAGTTGGAACATAGGGCCTGTGTACCTGATTAGCGGTAAGTTTCTTTTCGGAGGGGCTTTTAAAAGCTGATGTACCGTTTTCATAAAGTAAAAATTTTTCTTCTTCCCAGACCGGCATGTTAAACGCCAGCAGATAAATGAGGACACTTCTCGTAGCGTTTCTTCTTAAAATACGTAAGCGTCATTTTTTAGAAATTGCCTTTTTTGTTTTTTATGGTAGAAAATAACATTTGCCACCATAAAAATCAAAAAAATAAATTTCGAACAAATGTCGCTTACGTGTTTTAAGAAGAAACGCGCCGTTACGGTCATTCCCATACACAAGCTCGCATTTAACCCGGTGTATTGGCTGTTACAAAATAAGTTTTACTGAAATTTAAGTTAGTTTTACCCATCTCCTTGATATTGCTGAAGGCCAACAATGAAAACGAAGCTGAACTAGTGCCTGTGTATTCTACTTCAATTCATACCCACTCGTAATGGCATTGACGGTCGCAAGGATGTTAAAGCTGTTGCTGTGCGCAATGAATTTCATCAACAACCAGAACTACATGGCTCGAATGCGTAGGAAGGCATGCGGCTGCCAGCTGAAGAAAATGGAGATGGTGAAAGTCCTGTGGCAGTTGCCGAAACCACAGAGTAATCAGAGATGTAACTTTGAGGTTATGTTTTGGAGCAAATCAGCTTTTTTGTGCTACTAGATGCTGTTAAAAAGAGATAGCAATATAAAGTAAGGATGAGGAAAAATAAAGAAAACAAAATTAAGCATTTTGGAAGTAAGAAATGATGAATTGTGTTGCAATTTAATTCTTCTATATATCATGAATAATTCTTATTTTATATAATTTTTAATGTTATATTACTTTTTGCATTTATATTGTTTAAATTAATATTTTTCTGCAACTCTTTTTAGTGAGTCAGAAATTAATAAGAATACAAAACCACAACAAAACATGAAAAATTCTTTGTTTACGAGTTCCTGTGCGACAGACACAGCAATAGCATGCCGTTCGTGTCACCTCTGGTATTACTTTGTGGCCGAAACTACTGACAATGAAGATGAACTACTTAATTTTAAAGAAGAATATGATGATCAATTGTTGGAAAATGTTGCCAACAAGTCTGTTCGCTCTAGTAGACGTTTGGCAGTTGAACGCCATAGAGCTTCTGTAAGGGCTCAATCTTCTGTTGATAATGCTCATGTTGGAGCCCGTCATTATCGCCCAAAGGCTTGATTTGATTTAAATATTTTGTTATTTATTATACGTCTCCATTAGACATAAACTTGATATGAACATCATGGGGAGCAGCCGTAGACTAGTGGATAACGTACTAGACTATTAGTCTCTGCCTCACAGGTTCGATTCCTGCCTAGACCAGCGTTTTTTCTGCAAATAAGCCAAAATGGCTTCGCGGTTTTTGTTTGTGTTAAAAAAAATAAAAATCAAAAGAATTTGTACATCGCATGTCCATGTTTTCATCCATGCTCTGACATCGATGCCCGAGCATATGGCTGAGCAAATATGTTCGACATCAAATGTTACTTTTAACAGAGAGTAAAAAGACAGCGCAAAAAATGAATTGTTATCTCTATTGCACAACCTGAAAATTATATGAGCAGGCAGAACATAAACATCGTAAGTTCTCCCCACACAAAAGAACATGTACAAATTTTTTCCTATTATTCTGCTAACGTTATGTTCCTCTACGAACGGAACTATGACTTTTGAAGACGAAGTGTTATAGACCAAAATATATTTTTAATTAGCAGTATATTTTTTAAAAATGAAAAAATAAAAGCATTTAGTTAGAATAAAAAAGCCAAAATGAACGAGACTTCTAAAACACGATGGCAGTTGGCGTGCATGCGCAAATTTGTGCTTGGTAAGTTTGGAGCTTAGAAATCCTAAGCAGGTAGCACTAGACATTATTCGTAGTAAAACAGTGTAGCAGTTTTTCGCACTTATATCCGGCTGGCATTTTCCTCTAAAAGTGTAAAAAAGATGTAGGAGCAAAGTCGTGCATAAGTAGCTGGTTTGCGACGTGAGCTCATGCACGCTCACGAGTGAAAAATTACTAACGAAAAATTCTCTAATGCCCAATTATATTTTTACTTATCAGCAGCGTTGTCAGGTAAATTTATCGTTTCATAAACGAATTTGCGCAAATGAATTTGCAAAAACGAATTTGCACAAACGAATTTGCACAAACGAATTTTACATTTGGATGAACATATTATTGCTTAATATAAGAGTTTAGATAATAATACTACTGCTAGTAAATAAGGTTGTTTGATTATTATTATCTGAATAAATCAAAACCATCCAGCCGAAATAAAAATTAAAAATTTGCTGAAATTTTCCACAATAATATTTCGTATAGTCTGTTAAATAATTGTATTTGATAATATATCTACAAAAAATGTATTTTGTCTCAATTTGTGTTCTCAATTACCGGAATTTGTGCAAACGGGCGCAAACCCAGAAAGTCTAATAAAAAACAATAAACTCTGTCTCTCTCTCCTCTCCAGATGAAAAATTTTTACCACGGCTTAGAGGGAAAGTGACTAAAATGACACCTCCTTCTGCAAATTATTGTGTAGCAACTTTGTTGACCCTACAATTTATCAATTAACTTTTTAATTAAAATATATTATATAAAAAAATATTTATAAGTAAAATATTTATTAAGTATGCAAAATAATCCTTTTTTTCAATAAATTTTTATACAAAAACTTTATTACAAATAAATAGAGAAAAAACCACGAATGATACTTAATTGCAAAAAAGTAAATAAAAAATAAAAAATTTGAAGGGACAATAATGAAAAACAAAACGTCAACCCATTTGCAATGTTACATGTCCTGGAGCACCTGGGAGTGTGTAACGTAAGCATGGCGGTGGTCCATAAAAGCCATACGCTGGACAAAAATTGCAACATTGTGATGGTATCAAAGGAAAATTGAGGGTAGGAAGCGGCAGTGATGGACGTATAATAGTTATTGGTGGTCTAATAACTAATGGCGGTGGCGGAGGTGGCAATGGCTGTTGACAACAGACGTTGGTCGGTGGCTGTGGTGCAATGACGGTAGCTTCACAACAACGACCTTGCTGATAGGCATCCAGAGTGCAGGGATAAATGCAGGATGGTTGTGTAAAGCGCCTAATTAAATCGGTAATAAGAGTGAAAGTACGTCCATGTCGTTGATTTTCATCAATTATAGCAAATTGTTCGGTGGAAGAGTTAAGATTAATTGAACTATAATGAAGTTGTTGCGGATGCTTTTGTTGTTGCTGCTGTTCATGTTGCTGTTGCTCTGGCTGTGGTTGCTGCAGCTGCTGCTGGTGTTGTTGTGGATAATGATTATAAAGTTGTACACGATTTCTAAGCCAATTAATTTCTGTTGCATTATTTGTTATTTCTAAGGTAGGCGTAGATGTTTGATTTCCTTGTTGTCGTCGTGGATGTGTGTTAAAATCTGATGATTTACGTTGGCGTATTTTAAATCCTACAAAAGTATTAGAGATCATTGTTTTTAACCAGTTGATTTAATATACACTTAATGCAATTACATGATAACCCAGCAACATATTTGCCACCAAAGAAATACCCACAAAATAATTTAAGTCAACAAACCAGCATCGGAAGGAATTTGATATAAGTCTTATTATTAGAAGTGCCGGAAGACTTGACTATGATCAAAGTCATTCAATAGTTCGTTTTAAGTAAAAGCTACATGGGCTTCTAACAAAGGATTTCGTTTAAGACTGAACGAGTTATATCCAAGGTTAGATCAAACCGATTTTAATTATGTTGGTTCAATCATAAGTTTGTGTATACAACGAGCTACCAAAAGTAGAGTTGATCAAATCCATATAAACTCTAACTAAAAGTAAACTTGACACAAGCCTATGATCAAAACTATGCTCATTTTTTTGTTATAAGAAAATAGTTTAAAAAAATAAGTCTGTTACTTATTAAATCAATTTAATGCCGTTTTCTTTTCTAAAAAAAGTGCAAAATTGTTTGCATTTTTTATTGAATATAATGAGTTTTTAAAATAGTGAGTTTATTAGAAATTATTGTATCATCACTTACGAGACAAGATTTTTGTCTCAAGAAAACTTTGAACAGCAATTTTTTTGGGATAAAAAGTATATTTATATTATCAAAAACTCTATTTTTTATTTTGTAAAAATTTTATAAAAATAATAATACTTTTTTTTTTTTAAATTGTAATAACAAACCGAAATAAACGCATATTGTTTAATTTGACTAATCATTAATATGAATAATCAAAATGTTTGAATAATTGATAAATTAATTAATCAGAAATTCCAACAAACGGAATTTTCGGTTAATCGATTAATTGCTCATGTCTATTTATTATATTATGTATGAAAAAAGGATACAAGAATTATTATTATTATTCTTGGAATTAAATCCTCTCAACCAGTGATGCCAGCTTAGCCATTTCGAGGCTAAAATTAGCGTTTTGTCTTTAAGCCTCGAAATTGACGTTTTAGCTTCGTAACTTTTTTTAAGCCTTTTTTTATTTTAAATTTATACTCAAAAAGGCAAAATTTTTTTTCGACTGAACCCATAACACTAAAATGTTAATCCGATGTTTAAACGTAAAAGTACACTGAAGGCAAAATTACATTGATTTAAATCCAATGGCAAAAGGAAATGGACAAAAATGTTGGGTCAACAGTTAGGTTTCGGGTGGAGGTGTGACAGTTTAAGAATATGCTGCCAGACAATCTATTTCTTGATTTACTTATTCTAGTGTTTAGCTGTCTAAAGGGTCTTTCAATAAGAAGATTAATTTTAATATGTAAAAAAGAGTATTTTTAAGCGAAATCATCGGATGTTTATTTAATTTTAAGGAGGAGGGTATTCAATTCATAATTGAAAACAATATCAGTCAAACGACCGCCATGGCTACACCTGTAGGATCATGTTCTTTTCATGAAATTTCCCATCGCCAATTTGCACATTTTGCTGTTGAATGTTCGCGATAACTCCACGAATCCATCTTTGAGATCTTGAATCGATTGTGGGCCATTGGCATAGACCATATCTTTTATGCAGTCCCAAATAATCGTTTAAATTACAAGATCTTGGTGGATAATTGTGATCGCTTCACACGGCGAGGCAACTTTTCACGTGTCATTTGTGGAATGTTGAATTCCAAAGACCGACGAGAAATGAACAAACCTGAGATTTCCAAAAAACTATGGGCTAAAACTGCAATAATTTCAATTGCGCGACGTACACGAGCTAAATTTTTTATCCCTAAATATAAATATTTTGTTATATTTTCGATCCAATACTGAACTGAAGTCAAAAGGAATACCTGATATTTGTTATATATATCGCTCCTTTATTGCAATGTAGTCATATCTCAAAAAATCATGTTCTTCAGAAAACGAGTTTAAAGTATTTTCTTTACTCACACATCAATGAAAAAATAAAAAAGTACTCTCAAGAGGTGAGTAAACAAGATAGTTGTATTAGTTTTTCACACAATGTGAAGAACGATACGATGAAAAATTCTGCATTGTTAACTCAAAAATCACTTTTTTTGAGATATCACTATGTTGCAATATAGGAGCGATATATTGACTTATATGACTTTGTCCCCGTCCATACTTGCAATTTTTGTTGCAGCAATTCTTAAATATGTGGGAGAGCGTTGAAATAGAAACACGGTGGAATCTCCCTTAATGCACACTTCGCATAAGCGGACACCCTATTACACGAATATTATTGCCAGGTCCCGGCAGCGCTCCATAAGAAAAGCATTGCGGTCGCTTTCCCTTAAACGAACGCTTCTCATGAGCGGACACGGACATCCGCTTGATAAAAAAAATTCTCTTGGACGGACATTTAGCTTATTTTTCCGATTTTTTCATGTCATAATTTAAAAAATAATCTTGCCAAGACTCTTTTAATTTGTTCGCTTTAACAACAGGGCACGGTTTATCATATTTACTACATCACATAACATAAGTAAATGTGGGTATTGTAAACATTTTCTCTGTCACATGATGTTTTCAATCTAACGTGTTTTCTACAATTCTCGCTTCTGCTTCCGAGAGTTGACAATATTAATTCTTGCAAACAAACCATCTTATTTGATCAACAGGTTGTAATCTATGCTATTAGACAATTTTTTGTTGATATAAATTTGTAGTTTTCTCTTGGCTGGACAGCCCTCTTGTACGGACACATTTTAACGGCCCCTTCGGTGTCCGCTCAAGAGAGATTCCACTGTATATAAATTTTGTATTCCTATCTTTTTCAATAAAAAATAAAAAGTTGTTGCAACAAAAATTGCAAGTCAGGACAGGGAATTATATTCTTTTATTCTTTTTTTTGTTTATGTACTTGAAGTTTAATTTTTTTAAATAACATTTAACATGTTTTATGCGTTGAACGTTGAATTATTAATAAATATTTTTTGCCATTTTTATTTTTTATTTTTGGGTGATTTAGCTTTTTCTGGCCTTTTTAAAAAGTAAATTTAGACTTTTCTTGTTCCAGCTCTTGGCAACACTGGTATCAACTAATTTTTTGTCAAAAGAAATTATAAATTGATTAATTATTTAACAAACTAATATAATAAGTTACTATTATTTAAAAGATAATTTTTCCTATTTTTTTTTAAATTAAACAAAAGTTTTTCTCAGTTATTTTGCGGATTTGTAAAAAAAATTTTTTTGCCGGTTTTGGATTTCCATTTTTAAATATTAATCAACTAATACCAGAAATTTAAGGCAACAAACTATAATTTTCTGCATGATTAACAGATAGATTCACGTGTTATGAAATGTAAATTGTCTAATGCTGAGACATTTGGGGAAACACCAATTACGTTTTACTTATTGAATGACGAAATAACATAAAACAACACAAACACACACACATACAGATATTCATATCGATGGTGATACGTTAACACCAGGTAACTGAATTTTTATTTTGTTTCAGCAAACGCAGAAAACTTTAGATAAATCGCTAAAAAAACATTTTCCATAAAATAAATTATTTAAATTATTATAAATTATTTATTTATTATTTAAATTATTTAATTAATTTTCAGCTATTTTATTTCGTCTTTAGATATAATTTCAGCCAAATTTTAATATGATTTGGCCAACTGAAACGTTATGAAATCAGATACTAGTTGTCATCACATCATGACCATCGATATAAAACAAATAAATAAATAAATAATTAGATATACACCGGTATTTGTTTGCACATACATTTGTATAAAAAAATAATAATAATAATTAACATTTTATTGTGTAAAAATAATTAAAACAGATTTGACAAGTTGTTGGTGTAAGTGACACACATACACACACACATTGCATAATATCTAGAATTACGTGCTTGAAATATGATTTCTAACCTCCAAGACCCAACTGGCCGTTGCCGAAACCTAAAAGTTCACCAAAATTGGCAAATGCAGCAGCGCTGTTAGCTTGAGATCCGGAATAGTCACCGAAATTGCGCAAACTACCTGCTTCATCGTTGGCATTGGTAAAATTATTGTCACCATTGAAACCAGAACTGGAGGAAGCAGAGGCTACAGCGTTGGCACTTTGGCCACCACTTTCACTGACAGCAGAAGCATTACTGGTGGCGGTACTGCTTACAAGACCGTCTGGCTCATGTACCGAATTAACATGGGGATTACTTTCGGGCGCAGGGTTTTGCCCATTATGGCCTTGGGATTTTGCCTGACTACTGGCATCAGCCTGTGAGCCGACTGTGTCACCATTTTCATAGCCTGCATCATTTTTATTGAAAAGATTGCTAGCTGTATCGAATTGCTTGTTGTTTGTAGCTTCGAAGTCACCTTGTTCCTCAAAATGTTCCCCATGCTCAGTTTCTATTTCCTGAGGGCCCGTATTGGCATTAGCAGCTTGCTGGTGATTTTGCTCCATATTTAAGGCTTGACTTTGAGCGCTACTTGAGCTTTGGGATCCAGCATTTGTTAAGGAGTCAATTTGATTAGCACCAGTGGAGCGCAATGGCTCATTACTGCCATCGGTTGGCAAATTAGAGCCAATATTTGCACCACCATTATTCTGGAATAAACCACTTTCATTTAATTCCTGTTGACTTTTACTGTTAGCTCCGGCTTGCTGTTCAAAATTATCAGTTCTGCTACTGGCTGAACTTTGAGCATTGGCATTGTGTATCTGGAGAAATGGAAAATCGTAGTTGAGCTGTGGAAAACCAAAATCGGAACGCTGGACGCCAAATCTACCAAACTCACGTCTAGTTTGATCAAATTCACCAACTGGATAAGCAAAAGGTATAAATTGAGGTCTACGCTTTCGTCTTACAAAAGTTGTAGAGGCTGCGTCAGAATAGTTATAGAGCACATCTTCCGCTGTTCTACGTCTTCTATTACGACCAAAACCGCCAGCTGAAGCCGATGTTTGGCCATGTGCTGTGCGACTTAAAGCATCTGATTGGGATTCGGTTCTGGAGAATCCCAGACCGCCAAATTGTCTTCTTTGTGTGGCAGCGTTACTATTAGATCTAGCAAAGGCATCTTCACCCTGAGCCTGTGCTTGAGCTTGTGTTAGAGCTTGCTGTTGTTGCTGTTGCTGTTTCCTGGACAAATCAAAATTTAAAAGACCCAAGCCCAACTGCAAACCTCCTTCTTGGGAACGTTGTAAGCCAAAGCCATTGTTTAAATTGTCCTTAGACAATGACGATCCAAAACCCAATCCGCCAACATTGAAACCATGCGAAAGACCTCTTGAAACTTCTCCATTGGTTCTAGTATTTGAGCTAGTAAGAGTGCTGCCAATATCCAAGCCACCCAAATTAACTCCATGCGTTCTAGATCTGCTATTGCCAAATGAGCTGGTGCCGCCGTTGGCGTAACCTCCATTAGATTCGCTTTCAGTTTGAGCATTCACCACCCCCCGTGAAATACCTAAGCCGCCGAGTCCTAATTGATGCTGAGAGGCAGTACTTCTTGCCTGCGAAACGGAACCTCCATATGGGAAATTGGGTGGCTGTTGAAAATATTGTGTGTTGCAAGCTAAAATAATGAGTTTAAGAGAAAATGTTTAACGTCTAGTTGTTTAATTTAATTTATGTAGATTTTTTAAAGATTTGAACTGCTGAACTTTTTTGTATACGCTCTCACTTACAACGAAATTTTTAATAACGACCTTCATGCTCGAGCATGTGATTGAATGAAGAGTATTGCCTTTCTCTAATAACAATCAATTATTTTCAGAATTGTTCATTACTATTAGTAGCTAATAAGGTTTCTATTTATAGGATACCTGGTCATAGTGGAGATTAGAGAAATGAAATAACTGATGAATTAGCCAAGGTGGGCTGCTACTACTCACCTTATAGGCCAAGCATCTTTTTGTGCTGTCAACTGGTTCATGTTTAACTCACTAATAAGGAATTTTGAGCGCAAAGGAGCTTTGTTTGCTTTGCCAGGAGGCAGTCTAAAGTACGGTCACATCTGACAAACATTTGCCAAAAAAACGTAACCACTACTGTTGCTTAGGGTTAGTGTGATTTAACTTGGTTTTTATATCACAAAATTAAATTAATAATGCCGCAAAATGCTATTTTTATATTATTTTTAATAAATGCGAACCCATATTAAAAAAAAATATTGGAATTAAAGAAAATGCAAATTTAGCTTGTCTGTTGGTCACGTCGGCAAATATTTGGCAAGTGTGACCTGACCGTACCTTTATAGTGATATGATTTAATTGAACAATTACAACTTTTCAATAGTTACTGCTGTTCTGTCTTTCATTTCTGTGTGACCTTTGTGAAGAAATAACTTGGTTCATTCTCCTTTGTATCCTTTATGCATGGGAGAAGATAAAACAACGCACACATTCTTTCGCAATGAATTGTTTCACTATAAAGTACTAAGCGGGACTTTCACTCTGAACTTCTGTATTCAGATGACATAAAGCAGTTTTCTCCAGCTTTGTACTGCATTTCATTAGCAGCGACACAATTTAGTGATTTATTCCACTAAAAATTCTCTTGGTGTCGCAATCCCACTTTTTGGACTAGATATTTTTTTATTTTCTGTGGTTCCAGCCAACTCTCTATTTGAGCGATTTTAAGGGTGGAATTTTTTTTATAGAATTCGGTTTTAAATCATATAAATCGAATTTGAAAATAATTTCAAATGTTTCGAGAATTCGCAAACTTTGAAATTTAGCAATTTTTTACAAACCAAAAATAAAGTTTTGTAAAATTTAAATAATATTGCAAAATTTTCAAGGCGAATTCATACAGGTGAACTTAGTACTACAACAAGTACAACGCTACAACAACCACAGCAACAAAAACATTTGACTGAGGCGAAAAAGTAAAACATCAAATATAATTATTATTTCAAAAAGTTTTGTTTGTTGAGGGTCGTTTTTTAAATCCTTTGAAATATTATTATTGTTGAAGAAATCTGTTTGGAAATGTTTCAAGGATGCGCTGCTCAATTATCGGCTCCTGCCAACCTTAATGCCGTTCAATGTCGTTGTCAGTCGGTGATTTCCTCACCAGCCACCCTAAAAATTTCCACGGCTCTCCAGAACACATTACAATTAGGGTGATCGATTATTCGACATTTTCCAGAAACCGGTTTTTTTAAACCCGGTTAAGGGTTTTAAAATGCGGGAGAAACCGGTCACCCGGTTACGGGTTTTAAAATGCAGGAGAAACCGGTCAACCGGTTTTTTTTCTTAAGAAAAGTTTTGATTTTTATTTGCTTTATTAAAAAACGATTTAACGATTTCTTGTAAATACTATAAAATATATAAAAATTAAAGGTTAAGCATAAAAACTAACTTCATATTGATTGATATACATGTTCACGATAAGTTTTAGACTCCTACGATCAAAAACAGATCCTTTGTTACAGAAATCTAAACGGGAGTAAAAAATACAAGTGCATGGATTTTTCACACTCTTGTAAAAAAAAGTGTTGAGTTTAACAGTAAATAATATATTATAAAAAAAGAAACGAAAGAATTGCAAGGAATACTCTATTATTATTGACTTTATAATGTGTCTAGCTTCTCCTTTAAATTAAATAAAAGTGTGGTTACGTAGTTGTTTCATTTATGAAAGAGTAGTTAATAAAATTCTCACTTTTGGTGAATTTTTCAGTTCAGAGATATAGTATTAAAGTATTCAAACCTTTTAGGCAAAAAGTATTCGACTGAGCCGGTTTTTTAATTATAAAAAAAACCGGACTATTCGACCTTCGAAAAATCAACATTTTCAAAAAAACCGACAACCGTATTGTAGAAAATCCGGTTTTAAAAACCGGTTCAAAAACCGAGTCGATCATCCTAATTACAAATCCATTGAAGACCGCTTTGCTTTCGAGGTGTTACGCAAACTTATGTTTCATTTTTATAATTTTCAGGAGTAATTGTTTTTAGGCGGAGGTACGCAATGTGCGCAAACATTCTAACTCATGTAATTATTTTTGCTTCGATTGCCCCGGACAAGTGGAACTGTGAACGCAACATGTTTCTATTCCGAAAATATTTAAAAAATTAGAATAACTATTCTACCATTTGGTAACAATTAATCTTATCGACTCTCATTATTGCAATGAACCTGGGCTACGCATGGTTTTGCTTCATGTTAATGTTTTGTCTAAGGCTGATTTGCTAAAGAATCATGAAGAAAAATTAAACTTTCATATCGATTTTTATACCGATGATTTGATTTTGAAATATTTATTGGAAGCTTTGGAAAATAAAAAAACGAAATGCGGCCATTCAGGCAGCACTGAATGAATTATCCCTCTAAGCGTTAAAGAGATCACGAAGAATTAGATGGGCTGGTGATGTAGGACGTATGGATACAAACTACACCATCAAGAGAATCTGTTTTGGCAAACCAGATGGCAGGATAGCAGCTGGACGACCAAAAGCCCGATGAATAGATGCCGTTAATGCTGATTGAAAAAATGTTGCGAGAAATAGAAATAAAGGGAAAAGTATTGTTTGGAAGGCCAATGCTGATCTTTAGCCGAAGCGCCCAGGATGTGTGTTTGTATGCATAAAATCAAACTAAGAAAAGCGAATAAAGCACGTCACTGATTTAAAAATTAATCACCGCAACCTCTCTAATTTAAAAAATTCAAACAGTTTTCAAGTTTGTGCTAAAACCAATATCGTTTCCTAATAAAAAAAAATAACTCATGATTAGTTAGTTAAACAGTTTTCACGTTAATGCGTATATTTTTACGAGAGGCTCGCAGTACTATTTAAAAAAAATCCAGAGTTGTTACTAAAAAAATCTTTTTATCTTTTATCTCCTTTAGTTTGCAAAGAACGTTCCGCGTAACGAAAAATTCAAAACCTCAATTTTAATTGCAACTGCTTAAACCAACGACATTTCATGTAACTTTGATTAAAAATTCTCTTTTCAGTTGCATTTCAAATAAGCTTTTGTAATAAAAGAATCACTTTTTACCTGGCGGTTGACACATGGCTAAAAACGCCAGAGACATTGTAAATTTCCAGTGGTTGGTGAACATCATCCCCCGCTATTAACTTCACTACTGCACGTTAAATAAATAAAAAATGTTCAATTACAATTTTTAAATTTCTTTTGTAAATTTTTTTTAATACTCGTATTAATGTGTACTGTAACGCCTAAGATTTACCGACAGTCTGAGCTTTTTGTTTTGTTGAAATCGTTCTATAAACTAAAAAACAATGAGCAAATGTTGGTGTAAGCGGGTGCGCATTCATGTATATCGGATCTCTCAAAATTATAATTGTTGAAATTTTGTTTGTTTCTATTTCTCATGAAATAAACAGCAACTTATTAAATTCTGTCGGGTTCTGGTTAAACTTGTTATGCCAATTTTAAGAACACAAAAACAAATTGTGTTAATTAAATGAATGAAAATAATGAAAAAAAACAAGTTTTTTATATGTAAATTTACGAACTTTGATTAAATCTGCAAAAACCACAAATAAGTGCCACCGAAGACCACAACTTGCCTGGATTCACTTTAAAACAAATTCCCTAAAAAGAATTATCACCATCTTGTGATTTGTATTCAAAATTGCAAATTTATAGTTTTATTTCTTATTTGTTGTTACATTTTTCAAATGATTTTTTATTTGAATTTTTTATTTTCGTTTTAAGCAAAATAAATTATTCAAGCTTTTATGACGCCTTAAAGTTTTCAATTAAAAATATGTATTAAATGAAACTTATTTCAAATAAATTAAAATAAATTAATAAATCTATGTAAATGTGTGGGGAATTTCATATTAAACAGGTTGACTCAATCAGACGTTTTATTTTCCATCGCGCGCCATTTTGACAGTTGTCGTGACTCATCCTGTAACTACTTGACAGAAGTTAAGTTAAGTTAAGACTGCGCCATTAATAAAAATAAAAAAATTTAACGCATTAAAATTATTGAAATTCACTACAAATTGGCGAAAATTTCCTGTTTACATTTGGCAAAACTAAAGTATTTTTTTTTTGATATCGGGAAGCACTTTCTCGGACTGCAATTATTAAACTGGTGGAAAATTTTAAGCTGTTGCGACAAGTTAGTGGGTTAAAGTGTCGAACTCGTGCACGTCGTTCAAGAACAACTGAGAATATTGCTGGTGGAGTCCAGTAATTCCTGTAATTCCTAGTTGGAACAAACCGTCAGTACAAATGATTTCCATTTAATTCTGACTTCAGCGTATCGTTTTGCTTCACTCCATGTTATTCTGGCTGCGCTAAGCTCGACGCCACCATGTGCTAGCAGGTCTTCCTCTACGTCGGCTGCCTTGGGGATGATAATAAAGGACTTCCTTGTAACGTCAACGTGGCTTTTTCGAAACGTATGACCCAACCATTTCATATTTTTTATACAAATGCCAGTAATGGTGGTCTTGTATTTTTTTTTTGCCATAGATTATTATTTAATATTATTTGGGGTCGGAAAACTTGTAATATTTTACGGAAACAACGGCTAACAAATACTTGGAGGGCATTTGTGTCTCGCAACCATATTATAATACTGGGAGCAAATTATGGTATTCGATATCGAAAGAAATCCCATACAAAATTTTTTTAATTCGTATGGAAATTTTGTTCGACATCGCATGCTATAATTTGCCCTCTGGTTTCACTTTCAAATTGAAAAAAGCTTGATTTTAGTGCGAAGATTGATGTGCTTTAACATCAATACTACTATTAGTGTGCCATATGCTTCATTAGCCTTGTGAGAGGCTATTCTGTCGAGATAACAGAAGTTATCGATGTCTACAAAAATGCATTAAAAAATTCTGAAGGTTTCCGTGTTTTGCTTTAGATATGTTAACCTTTGAATGCATTCTCAACAAGGATATTAAGCTTGTTCTGGATTCTGCTAAAACTGTATCGGTGAAAAAAATGTAATTTATATAACTTTTAATAATTTTGAAAAAACTTTAATCATCGAAAGATTCAAATATCGAGCGTGTACTGTATCAGGTTTTCTATGATTTTTTTTCATTACGCTTATGATTAGATGATTGGTGGTTAAATATTTTAAAAATTATTAGATGAATTTACATATGAATTAAAGTATATAAAAATAAAAAATATTTGCTTAAATCTTTTCGCGTTTGTCGTAGATTGAAATTCCCTTTAAAAATAATTACGACGTAAAGCAGAATTTCTGTTCCTGTGAATTTCTCTAGATGGGGGAGGGGATATCCCGCACTTTCTGAAGCTTGCATTAAAATTATTTATTATTAATTTAAATTGAATTTCTAAATTGATTATTATAATTAGCAGGGCAAGTTTAAATATGCACAAAAATTATTCAAATATGCATGCAAATATTCCTTAAAAAAACTTTAAAATATGCAAAAAAATATGCACCCAAAAAAACACAGACTAATAATTTTTAATCAGTTTTCCTTAAACAAATGTTTAATACAAAGAATAACCATATATTTTTTTAAATTTTCAAATTGAAATGATCTTCGATGGTCTAACAAAACGATGTTACTGTATTTGTTGTTTTTAATCTTGGTCAACGTTTGAAGGCCCACATTTCGATCAATAAATATTTTATTCCTGATATTTTAAAGTTATTCTTTTGCGACTCTTATGACTGATAAACTTTCATGTAAAGGAAGTCTTTTGTACTGTGGCAAATACATTGAAAATTATCTTTAATTTATGCTAAATCTCTTTTTACCGATTAATTCTTTAATAAAGCGTTTAGATTACATATCGACTCTACCTCATCATCAGAAAGCTCATTTAAAACGCTGCTTATTTCTATAAAATTGGTGCAATAATATATAGCAGCCTTTAACCAAGTTCCCAATCTTGGGCACACAGAATGCATTTAATTGATATGAGAGGGCGGCTGAAAATTAATTAAGACAATAAGTTTATCTGAAAAAAAAAACTATGTACATACTATGTCTGTATGTAGTTCTACCTTAAGAAAAACGGCTTTGCAATTTGCAACAAATGAGTTAACATTGCAAAATGTAAGCGAACAAAATCTGCAATTCTATGCAACCCATGAGCCAGACATGTTACATGCAACATTTTTGGGTAACAAATTTCTAATGATCGCATTGTGAAGACCACATATGGAGCTGCATCAGTTATCAAATGCATATTTTTCATGCAAAAAACATAAAAAACTTGCCCTGATAATTAGTATTAATGTAAAAATTCATTCAAATTGCAAAATTATAAATTTCTCGAAAACTTTCGCCACTTAAATTTAATTAAGTAAAAGTACATAAATATCCAGCAACAAAAATATTTTTAAATTTTATTCTCCAAAATGTACTCGTTTGTAAAATTATTAAAACTTTCATTTAATAATCTGTAACTGTAATCTTTGTGCATAAACATTAATAAAAAATATAAAAAAAAATAATATTGAAATTACTAAAAATGTTCTATTTAACTTTAAAAATGACCTTAAATTTTTTTAATTGAGCGGAAAATTTTCAAAAATTCAATTTATCTGCATTCCCGTTAGTAACTGGAGCACTAAAATTGCAGATCATTTTGATAAGCGTAACAGTTAGCTGAAGCTTTTTAGTATGACGGTGACAAAATACGGTTACGATTAAATTTGAAAGATGAGCGTAAATAACAAAAGCTTTACGAAAATGTTTTGCAGAAGCATGATTTTGATAAGCTAAATCGAATCATAAATTTCCAACTAAAATCGGATTGACACAATTTTCGGTTTTAAGAGCTGCAGATTTTTATGTATTTTCATTGGGCCATCAAATACTTATAAATAAAATTTAAATAAACTCTTTTGGAGGAGCTGTGATCAGCCCCAATAATAAATTTTCATACAATATTGTCTGTATGACACGTTCATAAATATTTGAAACAATAAATTTATTCTGTGTGCACAACAAAAAAAAAAAAAAGAAAAAAAACAAAATTAAATAAATACAAATTTCACAATTATGCTCCATATTGTTAGAATTTGTTAAAGTTATGGAAAACAATACCACAGCTACACATAGTTTGGTTTGTTAAAATAAAATTTTATAAAACCTTAATTATAATAAAGAAAAGAAGAAAAAAAAAATTTCAAAGTATTTTTAGAAACTTTTTGTCAAATTTGATTGCATTTTCTATTCAAATATTGTGCATTTTATCATCTCATATTTGCAAGGATTGAAATAGAAAAGCTCTTTAATATTTTATCTACTTTTTTTTTAATTAAAATTCATAATAATTCACTTTTGATTTTTAATTTTTATTATTGTTGCAGTTATTGTTAAAACTTGTTATTGATTTATGGCAATATTGCAGTAAGAAATAAAAGTTTGTAATAAATTATTGGAAAAAAAATCTTATTTATGCCAAAATTAATTTAGGGCTTTTAATTTAATTTACGCAAATGAAAGATTACAATTTACGAGAGTTTCTAGTGATATTATGAGCCTTGGCCTTACGAATCTTGTAAGCAGATATGTAAAGTTTTACAATCGAAAGCTCTACAATGTTGAAGCCATTCATGTTAGACAGTATCCATTAATAGTGTGAGTATAAATGCTATGGAATATTCATGCTTGTTAGTTTTCGTGTATGCCGTATTAAATATAATTTACTTTTATGAATATTTTATAGGCATCAGTGCTTTCTGCTAGTCTGATTGGATACTCGTAAATATTTCAATATAATTTTTTTAATAAAAGTAATTTAAGGTTTTCAAAAATTTCTTAAAATTAAAGAATAAGATTTTACCTTGCAATTTAAACAATTTACTTTTTTAATATTTAATTTGTTGTTAATGGGCAATTTGAATTTTAAATTATAAATAATTTAACTTTGCTGCAAAATGATTTGACAACTACACGCTTTACTTTGTTATCCTTCAATCAAGTTGTTTAATATTTAAGGACTTTCGTTAATATTACATTTTAAAAAATGTTTTTATTTCAAATATATATTTTTTTTTCATCAGGTCTGCTTCTGATACTCCCTGCTTGTATACATCAATTTCTTCTAAACACAATATTGTCGTTATTGTAATTGCTTTTATAAATGTTGCTGTTATTATTGTTGTTTCAGTTTCCTATATATTTTTAATGACTTCTCTGCAACTAACGAGAATAATATGCTGTCGTTGAAATAGCACAAGTTTAACTTAAATCTTAAATCCTTTTTTTGTAATGCTCATCTTTAACTGTCAGGCAACCTAACAACACCCTGCCATTTAAGCACGTATTTCACCAAAGAAAGCAGCAGTAGCAGCATTAGCAGCGGCAGCAATCTTAGCTTCAACAACAATAACAACAACAGCAATGACGACAATAAGTTCTTTAAATTAAATTGAAAAATTTTGACAAGACCGGTTAGAAACAATTTTTGTCCCTTTCGGAAAGCGAAGAAGAAATAAAACTTTAATCCTTAAATATAAAATAATTGAAAAAAAGGAGTGTGATGAAGAAACTAAAATGACAGCAATATTTAAGGCTGCAAAAGCTTAAAAAGAAACCTTAAAAGTCTTGGAATAAAGTTGCTGCACTAATCAGTCAGTGGCTGGTGGCAACATTAGCTTTTCAATTTTATAAATGGATGGCTGCTAAATGTTTGGCCTTCACCATGGCGTTATGAGTATTTATTTAAGCTTCTTATTTTGTTTGAATTTAATAACCCTATTAAAATACTAAAATTTATAAATGTATTAAAATTTTGAATTTTATAAAAATTGGGCCAAAAATCGCTGGCAGTTGATTTATTGAAAATATGAAACATCATTACAAACTTTTGCCTTTATTTTGAAGAAATAGGACAAAACTAAGTTAAGTGCCTTAAATCGTATTTTAGAACTCAGTTGTAACATTAAACAATGCACTATGCTGCCGATAGTATAAAATACAAAATTCCGCATTATTAAATAGTCATAAGGAGTTCTATTCAGTCATCCCCAGACGTCAATTGATATCTAATTTTCCTCGATCATTGGCATTTGTCTCTATGGGCATGGCTTCTGAGTGTACGAATGATAATTTCTCTAAAATTTCTTTCTAAAATCTGGCATTAGGATACTTGGGTAAGATCTGACAGACTGTCTGAAACGTTTTTTACACTATCTCTTTTCCAAAGCAGGTAACGCATCAATAGATTGGTAGGCATTAATTGCATGACTTGTATTACTTGTCTTGTAATATGTTCAGAAGAGCTCTAACAGATATGATTGCCATGATAAATTGTGCACTATTCTTTATTTTACCAAAAAATATGCCCATAGTGCAATGCAAATAGCAAACATTTACAGATAAACTTTAATTTAGGTTATCGAAGACACAACGAACACAAAGTTTGTGTTGCTTTTATTTCCATTTTTTCCGCCCTTCATTCCTTTTGCAATTTGTGAAATATTTATTTATGTTGAGAGAATATTTATATTTGACCTGTCGTTAAAGATTTTCGTAAAGAAGATTAGTTTCTTTTTGGCATTATTATTTCTTTTTCTTTTGATTTGTGCATCCTACAGCAATGTTGCTGAGAGTCAAATTATCAGGGCTTGTCAGCATCTTTGGAACATTTAAGAATATTTTCCAAGTCAATTTTTGAAGAGAAAACTGCAGTCATGATTTGATTGGCAAAAACAGAACATGTTTCAGCAAATAAAATTAAAAAAACGCAAATTCAAAAAATTTAAATTTTAGTTAAAAAATAAAATAAAAATAAAAAATGCAAGGTGTATTAAACAGGTAAAATTATTAGTAAAATAATTACAACAATACAAGAACAACAGGCAATATTTATATTAGTTCAGTTAAAAACATCTATAGAAAACAAATACAGAAAAATATAAAGGCACCCTTTTTAGACAATCAAAATAGAAAGCATTAAGGCCGGGGCACATAGAATCCTTCGTACGTTATACGATGATTTTTTCTACTGACAACGAAGTCAAAATATAGGTTTTCTTATAAACCTTGTCACATTCGGTACGTCTCCATCAACGTAAAGTACTAAAGTTGGGCAACTTTTAACTTTTAACGTACGTTGAGTACTTTGAAAAATATATTTTTTTTGCTTTGTTTTTTTTTATTAAGCTTTTGTGTTGTGTGTGACAAAATTAAATTAAATAAAAATTTAAATTTCAAAATACAACCTGAATGCCCTATAATTCTATTGAAATTATGTACTTTAATTAAATGAAGCTGATTTAATGTCCGTCAACAAAGTACTCACCGTGTCAACCTCCTCTGCCGATACTTTAATGTCAGGTGAAAAGGCAACGTATAACGAATGTGCCTTGGCCTTAAGCAAGACAAAGAAATCAGCTGTCGTAATGCTGTCACCTGGTGAATACGCCTTGTTATAATGATAAAATATAAAACGAAAATTCTAACTGTTAGTTCATCAAACAAATTTATATTTCGCATTAGACAAAACTTTATAAAAATGTTTATTACTTCCATGGTCGGTTGTCAAAATTCACAAAAAATAATTGAAAATTTACAAAAAAATTAAATAAAAGTCCAAAACTTAAAAAAAATAACAAATTAAATGTTTCACGAATATTTTCTATGCTATTTTGGTTAAATTTTTAATTTTATTTAATTTCACTCACATAAGTTTTAAGCAAGGCGAATTCATTTTACAGACGAATTCATAACAGGTGGTCTTAGCAGCTCAGCTGATTATCTTTTGCTCTTTGCATTTCTTTGCATTTTCATCTATTTTGTTTGTCAAAATTTTTTTAGTTTTGATTTATATATAGTGTTTGACGTTGATTTTAACAAAGCAAGCAGGTATTTTTCAAAGCGAATTGAGGGGAGTCCTCCAAGCAAAAGAATACGCCTTAGCAAATATCATTCATGGATGTCAAAATAAACTGTTCACGGCGAAAAAAAAATATACTAATAGATACATTTTGACAATGAAAAATTACAACATATAATGAGACAGCTGAGCTGTCGAGTTCACCTGGCATGAATTATTACACACCGTCTGGTGCATGATCAAATAATATTATTGTTATTATTAATCCAACATCCACAGTACAAACTGGGGAAACTATTTTTATGGTCTGGCGGTTACAAATTGTCAAAAACAGCAAAAAATATGTATTTGTTGATTTAAAATATTATTTTCTATAATCAAAAAGTCAGTGTAACTGTGAAACATCCTGCATTAAGAATAAGTCGAGAGGGAGAGGGGCTGGCTGAAAACCCCCTTTGAGATAATTTCGATATTTGAAGCTTCAAGATCCATAAAAAAATATTTACATCTTCTTGTTGAACAGTTTACATGATATCCAAACATAAAAAACACAGACAGCAAAAGATTTCATAAAACTTATGGAAAAAGTAGGAAATCACAGCATAGGAAAAGCTTTATCGGATTAATATCCAGGAATAAATTCAAAAGAGTGTAAAAATTACTTAAAATAAAAATCTATATCAATAAATTTCACTGCATTAGATACAGCATTTTCAAATGGTCTAAATGAAAGATTAAACTAAACTCTTATTAATAAAATTAGATGGAAGATAAATGAGAGCATCAAAAAACGGGCTTGGACAACAATAGCACAGGAATGTGTAGAAGCATATAACGAAACTGAACATACTATTACAGGATTCGCGTCAAAATATCTCTTGGAAGGCACCGATGGTTCATATTTACCTGAAGAATTAAAACAAACAACTGCATATGAAAACTAGATTAGAGACAGAAAACAAGCTTTACAAAATAAATTATTTCATTTATTTAAACTTCTGAATTACACAATAAGAATTCATTTAGTAAGTTTCTGATATAAATCAGATGTTTTTGGTTAACTTTAATAGACGTTGGAGTAACTATTACATGCATACAATTAAATTAATTATATTAAATTATCACATATTTTAAAATAAGATAAGAGTAATTAACATTAAATTATAGACTTTAAATGTAGTTTTTTTGATTACAGGTAAAAGAACAAAAGTTTTAGTTAATAAGAAAAGTACTTTTACAGAATATTGTACTTAATAAAATACAATTCTTTAATTACAGAGAAACACAAAACCTAAGTCCGTGTTAGATGAAATATCATAAAAATCGGAAACTACAGCCAGTCAGTTGTGCTTTCAACACCAACTGCTATGAATTCGCTTTATTGTGAAATTAGGATGCCGATGGAAAAAAATTAATATATTATAATTCTCATATTCTTACTCATAACATGATTCGTTATCGATCGAATTTTTTTTTTGAGTTCTTGAGGTGAAATTTCGATCGTTATTGAATGCCGCAGTTTGGCTCAAGGTAACGAACGAAAGCGCTTATGTAAGCCCTTTCTTGGTTTTTATGCTGACATCGCAGGAAGCACGTTGTTTGACAGACAAAGACTTTCAAATCAATAAAATTTATTTTTGGAAATAAAGTTCTGCCAAGTGGAAACTCTCCATATAAGAATCGTGTCTCATGTGTTTTTCAAGCAGATTTGTAAGCAAAAGTGCTGATTCTGCCCCTTACAAACCTGCTTTCATGGAAGCTCTATTTTTTTAGTGAGCTCTTAATAAAATAAATATGTACATAAAACAAAAATAAAAAAATTCACTATTCGTTGAAAAATAAAAATTTCGCGAACGAATTTCTTTTACAATCAATAAAACTTACAGCAAAACATAATTTAAATCAGTCTAAATTTTGGGGAAAACGGCTTTATTAATGACTTTCACCTGCCTAATTGGAATGGACTTGCGGATATAAATATCCAAGAAGATAATAATTGTATGACGCCTCTTAAATTTTAAATTAAATCCAATACACCCTGATTGAAGGCAGTTTATGCTGGTGGCAGCTAGACGGTAGCCTCGGCATCGTTCCTGAACGATCGTGGCCTTAGAGATCCGGTAATTTTAAAATCTACCTTGTATCGTAAGAGAGAGACAACTTTTATTATCATTTTCAAATATGAAACTTTTTTTATCAAAGAACTCCAAAATATTATCATACAATGTCAGTTAAGGGAAAACAACAGCCAGCATAATCGAATCATATGCCTTTTATCAGGGAAACCGCATATATGGAATTGCAAATTTTTCCTGTGCAGGTCGCATGGAGGCGAATATTAGATATTTTTGCATATTTTAGCTTTAAAGCTTTAAGATCATATCTGAAGATTTTTTTTAATTTTCGTCCCTTTAAGAGCATAATTTGATATATTTATTTATTTATTTTTATTTAGTTACTTATTTTGTCTATAGATATAGTATCCTTACAGACAGTTAAACAATATAATTAATATATTGTTGTTTATTGCAGTGAAGCTTAACAATAAAAAAACTTATCTTATTTTATTACAAAATTGAAATTGTGATATTGAAATCTCCTGAGAGATTAAAGTGCAGTTTTTGTTTTAAACACAGTTGCTCTGTTCCTGTTTCTTGTTCTGTTTACTTTATTTTTATACTTTTATATATTTATTGGTTTGAAAAAAGGAAAGGACGTCTTATATAAGAGGATGTTTTTTATAAATTTTTTTTATTAGATTTAAATTTATTTACTGCACATTTAGTTCGGCATAAAATGACATTTTAAAGCATACTACCAGTTTTTTGCTTACTATTCGTAATTAGATTCTAGCAAATCTTTTTGTGAGCTCAAAATTTTTCATCTTTCTAAAATAAAAAATAAACTTCACTAATTAACTTCAATACTACTTTGAATAAAATTATAATTTATGAGTTTCTTCTTTTTAATGATGACATTTATTTTCATTTTAAGAAGATTCCAACTAACAAACAGAAAGTAAGTAGTTTTTAGTTTAACGATTGAATAAGAATCTGCACATCCCTTCAAAACAAACAAACAAACAAACAAAAAAAATAAGGAAATATTTTAAGTTTTACAACGAATAAAAAACATCAGCCGAGTTCAGAGTCTGATGCAAATGGATTTGCAAAAGTTTTATTAAAACAACAACAAAATAGGTATAGTGGCTGCTGGATTTTATAAAAAATCTACGATATTTTTCACTTGCCCCAACGACTGAACTCCGCTATTATGGCTTTAAAGTCTTAAGGGAAAATTGATTTTAATATTAAATAAATAAATCAAATAAGCAAATCTATACATAGAATTTCTTTTACATATAATTTTTTTCTTTTAAAATTATATACAAATTTTGGAATTTCAAAGGATATTTAACAAAGATCACGTACAATTTCGTTGAGTCTTAAAATCTAATTATATTTTCTATTGTCTGTAATTAAATAAATTTTATCTTTTCATTTAGCACACATTTACAAAATAATTTGCCAGAACAACAAAATCTTATAAACAAATTTTATTCCTCCGAATTGTTTTTTATTTGTCTTAACAAAATGAATTGTTAACAACGTCAAAATCAAGAAGAGAAAAGAAAATAATTGAAGAAGAACAATTACAAATTGAAATTACAAAAACCATTGTTAAAAATTAAATTTAATCTAGTCTAATGAAATCGTACAGAATAGAATTTAATTTGCATTGTGTGCTTTGCCGAACAAAAGAATCAAAATGAATTACTGATGGATGCATTTTGCAAGCTTCACATGCATGTGTTAGTATGTATGTTTTGGTACTTACAATTATGTAATACAATTATTATATGATTTTATTTTGAAATAAGTAGTACATATGGAAGGTATTGAAAAATAATTATATATTAATTATATTATATTTCTTTTTTTAAATGATCGTGTGCCCACGATGATGCTCAGTGATTTGCACGCCAGCAGATGGTTAACATTTTTCTTGAAGAAGTTACGAAATACTTTTTTATTTTTATTTTCAGAAAAGTTGGAAAGTTGAGTTTTCTGTTTGAGCCGATTTACATTGAAGGTGATGTCGCTGCGACAACACTTACGTTCTCTTTTGTAGTCCCTCCTTAAATCCACACTTTTTTACATAAACACATAATTCATACGATGATTTTTTCATGTTTTTTAAAACAAGATTTTTGGTGTATGTTGGCGAACGGGGTAGAGTAGCAAACGGGGTAAAGAAAAAATCACATTTTTAGTTCTGGGTGTTTTTTTCATATTTTTCTTTCCACACATTCGTTTTTTTTTCGTTATGTTGCTTTATTTTATTTTTCGTTTCAATGTGGCAATACAAAAGCATTTTTGATGAAATAAGAAGAACGTTTTTGATGTTCTTATAAAAGAAAACTTTTATTAAACGTTCATAATTTATGTACATATGTATATAAGTATATATATTTTTTTATCTACTTGTAAAACGTTAATATAACATAATATAATATAATTATTTTTGTTTAATTATAACGACTTTTTACGTACACACGTCAAATTGTTTTTATACAAATAAGCAATTAAAGAAGAATAACCGATTACGGACAAAAATATCAACCCTAAAAACATGGAAAAAAATCATCGTAGGAATCTGTAAAGTTTTCGGAAGCAACTTTTAAAGAGAATTAAAAATAAAATTTGATTCTTAAATCAGCGCATGAGTTAGGTGAAAGACATCTCTGTCGCAAGAGTCAGGGGACTTTTAAAAACTTAATTGATCAATTCTTCTTATTCCTCCATTCGTAGCAGTGTTGCCATAAACGAACGATTTCTTAATTTGTGAAATATGAAATTAATATGCTTAAATGCAACATTGACAATAATTGATAAAGCAAAAGTAATTATTAAAAGCAAAATATCTGATTTAATCACAAATATCTACATTCAAGTCAAAAATTGGTTTCACTGGCAATACCCTCCATACCTAACAAAACAAAGATGTGAGCGAAAGAAATACACAAGAGAGAAGAGGCAAGATTATCGCTTCAACTCCCATTACGTGTTACTTTTACTACCCCGCCAGCTTCTCTATACTTTCCCCTACAAGCTCGAGTCGCAGGGACATCACATACAATGTAAACATGCTTTTAGCTATCGGATTTTTTAATAGTTTGATTTTAGTGCAGGCCACGTGTTTGTGTATTCAGTAACATTCGGTCTAAGGCAGATTCACATCGGGTAGTCTCATCCGAATTCGCCTTGAAAATTAGAACAGATGTGTCAAAAACAGTTGACAAATTTATGAGAAAATAAAAAATGAAAAAGAAATAAAAAATAAAAATATGTATGTATGTGTGTCTTGTTCCGATATCTCAAATTTTTCCATCAGTTTCACAATTGCAGGCCAAGAAAGTGCTTCACGACGTCCTAAAAATGCTTTAGTTTTGCGAAGTGTGACTGCGAATTGTTCACCATTTTTGTAGTGAATTTTAAGAACTTCAATGAGATGTTCAAGCGTATATTTTCCATTTTTATTAATGGCATACTTTTTACTTGTCATCTGTTAAGTAGTTGTTACAGCTTGTGTCATCACAACTGTTAAAATCACGGGCTATTGCAAATGAATCGTCTTATTGAAACACCCTGTAATAAAACTGTAAATGAACACCAATTGATCATGTTGTCTGCTATTAAAATATTCATTTGCACACAAACATAAAAAATATCCCATGTTTTTTTTTATTTAATTTTACTTTTCAACTTACAAAATAATAATTGCATTAAACGTTTGCTACAACATTATTATGTTGTAACAAGAGAAGTTGCAAAATTCATGTGATAATTTGTTTTGACAAATTTTTTGAATTGTAAATTATTGTTAGAAATAAGTAAAATTTACATACACATGCACATGCTCACGTCCAACAAAATGCATTTAAATTTGAAGATAAAATAATAAAATTTAGTCATACATGAATGCAGTTATGAAGAGACAAGACAACATGAATGCACATAAACCCAACTGCAAATACGACACAACAAAGAAGATGACTGCTGAGACTACAAATGCTTGTAGATGTGTGTGTTTAAGTAAATGTTGAGATATCACAAATACTGAGAGAGATTAGCAAAGAGTATGAGTATCGTGCGGATATAATGAAAAGGCTTTCATTAAGCAGGCCTTTTTAAGATGGTGCTTTCAGAATCAGCTACTTCTTGCAGTCTGCATTCGAAAAAAGGCCTCTATAGGGAATGGTTCCTCCTTGGCACAAATGTGTACGCAGACATTTGCAAATTTCACATTCAAATTCAAATTCACAGACACAGATAAAAGCTTAACTTGTGACGTGTGTGTTAATCGGGCCTTAGATCCTGACGTTGTGCTTCGGAAGTAGTGCGAATTCGGAGCAGCTAATATTTTTTTGTACATAATGTTGAAACCTTAGACTCAATTTCCTGAAGGAAAATTTGTTGGAGATACGTGAAGATAACTTCAGGACGACGATGTAGTGATCATCATTGCCACTGGCCGATACAGCTGTAATATGCTCCTCGACACATACTCTTCGTATACGGTTTTGTGAATTAATGTTCAGTAAGGAGAAACTGATACGAAATTTGGTGACGTCAGCTTGAACAGCCTGTACGGTGGGACGACTATGGCGTCCATAAAATGGACGTAATTTACAAAACACATTTATCATACAGCACAAATTTCGATCATAAAATACAATGATTTGCAAGCATTATTCGTTTGTGAGTCTATTCGCGGGTGGAATGGCAAACGTTACTGAGGCTTTTCGGGATTTGACACATGTCAAGAATCTTTTTTACACTGAAAAAATTCACACTAAAAAGCCAAATAGCAAAAACATCAACCTTTATATACGATGCTGCTAGCGACACACTATGAGAAGTGAAGCATATATATATACATTCTTAGGATAGTGGCTGAGAGTAGGCACATGAACAGAAAAACTGGTTACTAATTCACATAATGTTGACATGGAATACGTGCTGATCACCATTTTCCATAATCATAAGCCAGCACATAAAAACTATGTGTAAACATAAATTTTTTGAAAAAAAACTAAAATAAAAAAATAAAATAGAAGGGGTAACAACGAAGTGGACAGCTCTGAAAACAGTTAACGCCGTTAATCGTTAGAAAGGCTACAATTGAAACAGTCCATGTAAAACACTCAAAGACTTGAAAAGCTAAGATTAAGAATAAGAACATGAAAGTGGATGATCATCCAAAAGGTTGGAGAAAATGTAATCGTGAGTACTAGGAAAATAATCATAATAAACTGAGTCCTAATGATGAAGGATTATGCCGACGATATTGAAAAGATTGCACTGAAAAACTTCAGGATTAAAAATATTTCCGAAATAAAGCTTCAATGAATTGCCTCTCCTAAATAAGGCCTTGTAGAAGGCCTACTTACTTGCCTCTTTTGTCGCTGGGCATTGTGCAGAACTCAGCATGTTTGTGCATGCATGAGGAATTTGTACAATATTAAAATATTCGATTTTATGACATAATTTTCTTTTTAATTTTTTTTAAAGATATTTTCGTAACAGGGTATTTTCATTGTAAGAAATATTTTAGTAAATTTTTGTTAAAATACGAAATTCATAAATCTTCAATAAAATGTCAGTCGTTTTTGAGTTCATATTAAAAAAAACTGAGCAGCAAATTTTATGATCTTCTTGTGCACTTGACATGCCTTCGAATTAATTTTATGCTGTTTTCAATTAAAGAAAGAACATTGAAAAAAACGTGTGACTGTAGATATGGCATTTCATGTCAAAGTAGATTTCAAAAGGACTTTTTTTTCGAAATAGTTGAAGAAATTACAAATTTCATACAAAATGGCAGATGCCATAAAAAACTTGTCCCGCTTATAAGATTTTCTTAAAAATCATTAATCTTTTTTAGTGGAATTGTGAGTATTAGAAAAACTAAAAATAAAGTTCAAAAAGTTTTGCCAATTAAAACAAATTTTTACGCACTCTTTAGCTAATTTTTAAGAAAACTTTTGAAGAAGTCGAAAATATTCTCAGTTATGGATACTTTGGAGGGAATTAAAAAAGTGTGATGATATCTTTAAAATTTCTCCAATTTTTAAAAAATCCAGAGTAGTTTTTTGTTTTTTTTTTATTACGAAAATTTTTTTTTAAATGTAATAATTTACCAGGAATACATGGACAGATTAAGAAAAAGTAATTACTCCGACAACACAAGAAGAATGGACAGACCTGCAGTTTTCGAAAGCCTCTAGACCTACAAAAGCTGCGGAATATTTAGCTTTTCCTTGAGTTGCTTCATTTATTCTTCAAATCTTTACTCAAGAAAATCCTTGCTGATATAATTTAATTAATAAAAATTAATGTAATCAAATTTGCTTTACGTCAACCAAATAACACCACTTTTTCAAAATAAAATTCAAATAACTATCGGAATATGAATACATACACGTATCTATACATGCATGTGAGCACACACACAGAGCTGTTTTCCCAAGAATGCGTAGGGATATTTATGCAAATTGACGTGTGTATCTCTGTGTGCTTTCATTTGAATTTGTTTTTATTTAAAGTTTACTTCAGAGTCTCGTTTGTATGCATTTATTCGTGCATAATTTCAAACATCTCTATTACAGTATGCTTGTGTTGGTTGATGCTCAGCTACCAGCATGTGCCAGTGTCTGTGCGAAGCGAATATTTTTCCTTTGAAATTTTTGTTTTAGTCCTGTTGTTTTTTTTGCCTTATTATTAGTTGCTAAGTGTATGTTCATAAATTTATTTTCATTTGTCTTGATAATTTTTGGTTAAAAAAGTCCATTAAAACTTTAGGCTTTTGACAATTCAATGTGTTGTGCAGTTATGTTGCATAAGGATATATTTTTGTTTGCACATTCGTATTTTTAGTTTTTGTTTGCTAATACTATATGTTATGATATTTTAATATGCAGCATAATATGCTCAAGTTTGAAATACGAGTGTGCTGATTTATCAGTTTGCTTATTTGTAAAAAATTTTTTCTAAAGACTTAAAAACACTATAATATTTTGAGAGGATTTGGAGGGAATTTTCAGGTTGTTTTTTCCACTTTTTGTGAAAATGTTTCTTAGGTCATATTTAAAATTTTTGATGAATAACTTTTGTCCGCTTCTTTCTAGCTTATTTTGCAATTTTCTTTTTATTGAGCTTTTAAGTTCATGGTCATGATATATAAAAATAATAGATTATATTTTATACTTCATCCTACGTTTCGTTGGAAACTACCAACTTCCTCTGGGATGTTTTTTATTTAGTATTTAATCTTAATTTTTACTTATAATTAAAATGATTTTTGTTTTCACATTATAGAAATAAAATACGAAAAGAAACAAACAAAAAATCAAAGTCAAATTAAAAATTATTTTAAAAACTAAAATTTCTTTCAATTATTATTACAGAAAACTAAAGTAAAAGTTTGGAATGAATTTCCGTCATCCCACGTCAAATTTGGTTGATAAACAGACCACGGAAATTCATTCCAAATTGCATCAAACCCCGTCGGAAGAAAAACACAACACTTAAAGTAAAAGTATTTAATAATTTTTAGCACTCCGTTTTTTATTATTAATTACCAAGGTAAGATTTTTAAGACATTTGGCATATACCATGCAATTTTCTATGGCACTTGCCATTTGTTTAATTATTTCGTACAAACTCCATTTTAATTCCAATCTGCTATAAAAGTTCATTTTCACAATCTGATTTTTTAATAGCATAATTTTTGAGGGAGAAAATAGCTTAAAGAAAATCTCAAGGCATTGCATTTGAATAATGAGACTATCGTTGGACAGCAGGTATTTGTTTATATTTGTAATTTGTTAGCCAAAAATATGAAATTTAAAAAATAATTTTCGAAAATGTTAATTAAAATCTTGCATATAAAAATTGAATAGTGAAAAAATATAAGATTAAGCTTAAAGCAGATTCGCCAATTATTCAAATACAAAATAAAACAGCAATATATTGAAGCAGCTGAACCTTAACAGGAAGAAATTGGAAGATTATTTTGCTAAGTCTTTTTAGAGTACTTTAGCTGATCAAAACTGATTAATAACTTACACGATCAAAAAAGGACTCAAAAATGAGTCGCGCTAATGGGTAAAAAGACATCGAATTAAAATACAATAACGAATTGTATAGCAATCGGAGAATATTTTTGATTGTGAACTAAAAAGGTCGAGTTTTATATATATAAAAAAATAAAAAAATATACATACATAAAATATATGAAATATCGACAATTTTTTAAAAATGATTTTTTTAAATTTGTGGAGGGAAAATTTGGATGAGCCTGCATTTCGAATAGCCTGATGGGCGCTCTTTTCACTTAAAAGTGCCTCCAGACAAAAGCCTTTTTAATGGTGAAAAATTGGCGGTGAGCTTGCAAAATCGGTTTATTGAATTAATTCTGAAGATTTTGCAGAAAACGTTCTCTTTGTCTTCTATGAATTTAATGGATGATACGTTAGAAAATGAAATGGAAGAATTTATAAAGGTCAGAGTACAGAAACGAAAACATAGTGATCTTATAAATTTAAATCTATCTGATTGTGAAACTCCCATGTTGAATAATTACGATTGATTAAAAATTTTGGGGGAAATAGAGTTCGATAAAATGCAATCTGATATGCACAGAAATAATCACAAAGAAAATACATAAAAAACCCGCAAACCGTAAGTTATTGTCCTCCAATTATTATTAAATATTAGAACGTGAAGAGTCTGGTTGATCAAATCAAAGCGAAAATATTTGATTTCAAAATTACTAATAAATCAAGAAATAAGTGTAAATTAGTTTTGTCCATCAGGAAATGATGGCTTTGCTCGAAAAGAAAGAAATTGATTCTTATTCATGTACTCCAAAGGCTTGGAACAAAATTTAAATAATTTTGCGAGGTCTTTACTACAAGACGAAGATTGAAGACACGATAAATAGCGCCAACATTGTTTCTCCCAAATATTTCACGTAACTTTCGCATCGTCACAGTAATCGATGATTGATTTCGATAAAATGTTTAAACGATTAAAACACATTACACTGAATCGTTTTGCAGAATACTCGCAGACAACAAAATTTTGTCCGTACAGAATATTTTGTCCGAAGCAAATGGTTGAATCCAATTTTAATTTACACAAATTTTTTAGTATTATTTTGAGCACTTTCGTGCATTTTCTAAAGTTTTTTGGTGCCATTTTAAAAACGAATTTCGGTTCATTTTGAACTCGCCCTGATTATTACATTTACTCCTAATTTTTCTTTAAGTGTTTGCATTTCAAATAAAATATAATTATCATCTTCAATACAAAAGACACCATAAGAACAACAACGTATGAGTTTTATTTTATTGTTCAATTTCACAAAATTACTTATACGTACGAGAAGATCTTTCTTTGCTTGGCTTTGTCATCGTTTGCATATGTTCGTTCAATTTATTTATTTGTAGTTTTTAGTTTTTATTCTTGGAAATTTTTATACAATTGTCTTGTTTATTTAGTTACATTTGGTTTGCAAAACACAATCACAAGCAGACACATAAAAATTATATAAAAGAAAATTCTGTTCTGTTTATAAATAAAAAATATTTTAATTTTGTATTTTTGCAAAAAGTTGAGCAAAATTTATATCGTAATTTGTTGAAAGAATAAAGAGTCCTGAGACAGCAAAACAATAAAAACAGAATAAAAAGTGCAGCAACACAAGATATTAGAAAAGGATACAATAAAAACATGTTTAATTTTCAGTACTCGAAAGGAGAGTTTTATTCTAAACTGGCAGTTAACTCGTTCTGTTTTAAGTTTATTTTTTGGTCATATTTAGAAAGAAATAAGTAGAGTTTGACCACATCTTCGCTCCTGATGTCTGAGTGCGGTGAAACCCACTCCAAATTCGTTTGATGTACGTCGTTTGGAAAAATTTTCAAGGAACACTGATCTTTGGATATATTTTTTATAACTCTTTGTATATCATACAAAGTGGTGTTTGGAATTCAACCGCCAGTTTAAAAATATACGTACTTTAGCTGCATTATTTTAATAAGAAAAAAACCATTCATTTCATTCCCCAGGGAAAAAACAATAAACAAAATAAAATTGTATAAAAATTCGCACAAATATGCATCAGTTCCGTGATGCTACATGGTTTTCCCATATACTTTTCGATTTCTCTGACCGTTATGATTGAGTTGGAGATTTCGGAAAGAAGCTGTTTGAGACTTTGCGTTAACGCAAATTTTGAAAATTTCCTCAAAGGATTTTCAAATACAGTAATTTACGGAAAGGCTCAAGTAAAACCTCTTTCGTCATATTGTTTGGTCTTGCTTAAAAATTTTATTAACCGTCTTGAGAACCACGAGAACGGATTGATGACAAGTGTTCTTCACTCACATCAGGGTTTTGATTAGCGTGACTAAAAGCTGTCACTTTCACCGGTTGGAATTTTAGAAGAGGACCTCAATTCCTTACTTATCTCAAGTGATTACTCTTTACCAGGATTTTATTCTCATTCTGTTCCGGCTTCGAAAGTTTGAAGGGGATAAGGGTTGTTTTTAGTTAAGTTTTTCCTGTAAATATGTTGTTTTAGTTTTAGTGCTAGTTTTAAGTTTTACTATAAGATCTCATTTGGACTATCAATTAGTCCTTGTAAACTTTTATTATATTTTTGAGCAATATAATATTTATGTTTATCTATTGATGTAAAATCTCATGTTGTAGTCAAGCGTTCTTCAAAACTAATAACATTTTAAATGTTTATTAAAATAATACTGTATAGTTTTAAGTTTATATTATGTTAATGGAGCACTTGGGTACGTCAGTTCGGTTCCGTTGTGATAAATTCGGTCCCCCGTTGTGATAAAGCTTATGTTATTTATTATATATAATATAATATCTGCTTTGTGATATAATTTTTAAAGTCTCAATAAAATCTAAAATAAATTAGATTGAACTAAAATTTCATGAAGTTTTGGCTTCACGCTACACATCCATACATAATGAATATGCACATCCATATTTAATGCTCAATTCTTTCAATTTTGATCTCTCTTTCTTTTTCAACTTGTTGTTCAATTTGTTTTTTTTATAAATAAAAAAAAATTATCAAAATTAAAATTGTTCGTAATCAGAGTAGGAAATGTGCGGTTACGTATTCGGTGTGAAGAATTTACAAAAGCTCGTGGTTGTGCTCGGTTGTATTGCAAAATATAATGATATGTATGTTTCTCTTTTGCATGATCTAATTCGATCTAAATAACAAAAAAGTATCCTTCTAAAAAATGTTTACCAAAAATACAATAATTTTTTATATCTGCCAAGATCGCATATCAAAAACTCTACACTTTCAATCTCAGCTTCTGCAAGAAAAAAACTGTATTTTCAATGGGCGTGGCGCTGCTCTTTTTAAATGATCATAATGATGTTTTGTGCCGTGGATTTAATTTGCGTGCCAAGTTTCTTAAAAACCCGCAATTGGAAGTACTTGAAAAATAATATTTATTCGATTTGGTCGTGACACTGACCACTATTTAAATCATAATCTTATATTGTGACGAGATTAACATTTTTGAGCAAAGTTTCATAAGAATCGGTAAAGTAGAAATTGGTGAATAGAAATATAAACTGTGCATGGGAGTGCCCACTTTTTTAACCACTACGTTGTGTTGTGTTGTTGCGACAAACATATGTGTGCGAAGTTTTTTATAAGAATCGGTTTGATTGTGGAAATCAATTTTCTTTGAATGGGAGTGGCACTACCCACTTCTTTACTCATTACGCTGTGTTGTTGTGACAAATAATTATGGTTGCAACGTTGTTTATAAGAATTGGTTTAGTGAAAGCTGTTTAATTGAGATATTAACTTAACATAGGCGTGGCACTGCCCACTTTTTTACCCATTATATTGTGTTATTGCGAAAAATAAATGAGTGTGCGAAACTTTTTATAAGAATCGGTTTGGTTGAAATTAAAAAAAAATAAAAAATTTACTTTACATGGGCGTGGCATTGCCCACTTTTTTAATTTTAATATAGTATTGTAAGGGAAGTTTAATTTGTATGCAAAGTTTCATAAGAATGGTTTAAGCAGAAGTAGTTTGTAAAAAATATTATTTATTCACTTTGTACGGGCGTGACTCTGCTCACTTGACAATGGAACTAATCTGGAAGTACATCCTTTGAAATGGCGACAACAAATCCAAAACTGGTGCTTAAGTGGAGGAGTTCTAAGGGAACACATAAAAAACTACTAACGAATTGATAACCTTCTCATTGTGCATTTTGAAACGCCACAATTTCATAAAAAAATAGTTTTTAAAAAATACAAACTTAAAAAAAGCACAAACTCAAAGATTGCAATTCGATGTAATTCAATTGTATTTAATTCTTTTAAAGCAAACAAGGAGCTTAGTAAGTCACGCTGCAATTAGACAGTCCAGCATAATCGTATTAAAGACATTTATTATGCTCAAGGGGAGACATTTGTTAGTTCAACGATTGCATGAATGAATGAATGAGGGAATGAATGAAATAAGCTTTTAGCGGTTTTTGGTTCTTTTAAGTGGCGTTTTTACGTTTCTTTCTTTTGCAAGCGCAATTTGGCAAGTAGCCTTGTTATAAAATCTCAAAAGAAATTGTTTTTAAGAGTACACACTTTGCTGTAATGCCTAAAATACTAATTTCAAAATATAGAACACCCTATTAACACACACTCATGTACATACAAACACTCATATACGTCTCGGGTTGCTTATTTATTTTGTTTTTTTTTTTGTTTCAGAAATTGTAATTGTCTTAAAAACTTTGGTATTTGTTATTGTTGCTTTTTAATTTTTCAGGAAAAAAGTGTTTTACTTGAACAAAACAACAAAAACAAAAAAAAAAGAAACAGAAGAAATGTTTCGGTTTCCTAAACAGTCATTGTTGTTCTTAAGTTTTTGAATAAGAGAAGCAACCCAAAGGAATGATAAAGGGCATAAGGTGAGCAACATAATGTTCTACTTAGTAAAACATTTTAAGAAACCATTTGTATGTGAGGGAATTTTAAAATGTTTTAGTCCTTTGAGAATTTCTTGTTTAACCATACAACAAATAAAACAAATGAGTGAGCACAAACATTCATATTCGTACACATTTGAATGTTTATGTACGATTTGAGTATAAAAATTAGTTTGAATGTGTTTTGCATTCATGTCGTTGTGTTACATATTACACATGTAAATATTTAAAAATGTAGAATTGTATGTCAGTAGTAAAGTCGGCTTGCAAAAGGCACACTCCTTGTTTTGAAACTAAATAAGAAAAGTAAAGCCTTTAAGAACAATTTGTTTTGCACAACAAAGAAAACTATAAAACCAGCAGCTAACAAAAGGTGGCCATAAAATTTTTCTAATACAATTTGTTTGCAATTTTTGTTTTCAAATTTGCATTTTACACAGTCTATTAACAATGATTGACCACAAGTGTTCATTATGGTATTTTTTATTGTTTTTCACAAGAGCGTTAAGCAACCCAAACGCAATTGATTTCATTTGTGATGTTAAATATATTCATATTTCGTAATTAAATTGAAGCCTGTGGAGATGAGTTTCAAGCAGAGATTGTTTTGTTGTTTTACTTTAATTTTTTTTCAAAATACAAATCACTGGAATATTAAAAAGCTTCATAGCTGGTAATTAAGCTTTTTCACTCTAAATGGGAGCAGAGTTTTGTTAAAGCCCAGTGAAATTTCTTCCCTCTGAGACCAATGACCAATGTAAGTGCGCCTCGTCCAAAGTCTGAATCTAATTCCTAATTACGTTTATTTACATAACGTTGGCCAGATAGATCCAACACTACCGACATTGTAAGCGAAGGTAGGATGGCTCCAATTACTATAATGATTCGGAGGGTATTAAGATGTGTCTGGAAGCAATTAGTCTTTAGTAGCAGAGTTTATATTAATATTAGATGGGCCCAATTAGGATCGATCATATGATGGGTTTGAACTATCAAATAATTAAATAAACACGAAATCCAATTGCATTTTTTTCAGATAGTTTTATTAGTATTATTATATTTATTTATCAAACTAATTGGTAAAATTACATTACAATTAATTAATTAGTTTTTTCCATTTTTTTATTATAGAAGAGCTTGAGGAAGTGCCTGACATTATGAATTTTGAAACAATTTTTAATTTTTTAATTTAAATTTTGACATTTTACTTAGGAGGAACAAAAACAAGGCAGATCAACAAGGCCTTGAATGAAAAAGAACAAATTGGAAAAACAACCAGAACAAAAGACAGTAGAAAACAAACGAAATTCATACTTAAAGCTAAAATAAACAATGTGATATAATACGGAGGCATCCAAATCATAAGCTATTGCGAAGGCTAAATTTTATTTTGTTCCTGTGTTTTAATATTTTCTTTTAGTGTACATCTGATTTTACAATTCGATAGGAAAATACTAATCCGACTTGAATACAGGTTGTATACGCTTAACTATTTTATTGTAAATGTTCCTATTGACATAATAGGAAAATTATACTTATTTGTCCGACCTATTAAATAAATAGAGAAGAATAACTCAAGCTTAGTTTTCTTTTCTTTTCGTTTTTAATTTTTGCTAATTATATTAATTATTTATTCATTAATACACGTGGCCTACCGGCCAATACATAGTATATGTTACTTAGCAATTCAACTATGAGATTTAAAGTAATTCATGTTCAGCAATATAAATTAAACACGTTACAGCATCCAAACTACTCCTACACCAACACAAGTTGTTATATTAAAAAAAGGAGAAGGAGGACAAGAACCCAAATAATTAGTTATTATGTGTTTTTCAAATTAAAAAGTTAACAAAGGTTTTGCTTAACAACTGCCAGAGACACATCGAAAGAGCGTAAGGTTCTCGGCGAAGAATTCTTGGAACGTGGAACGATATCGGTCTTTTGTGAAATTACATTTAAAACAAAAACAAAATTAATGTTTGTAAGTATTCTAATTTGTTAAATATTACGGTTAAATAGTTGATATTCGTGATCACTAGTAGCCACCGTCAAAAGTGGTAAAACTGAACAAAGAACGCCGATGAGATGGTGTAGCGACCTCGAAATCAGTACTGATCCGTTCTGCTAGTCTGATGAATAATAAAAATTGTTCTTTATATAGTACTCTCTTAATAAAAATAATGGATTTATCCAAAAAATTTTCTAATAAAAAAAAATAAAAATTTGAATAAATAAATGGGTAAACTCGGGTTTGAACTTGAGCCAAATTAGTCGTTTCAATAACAAAAACCAAATTTCAGAAATTGTTTTTGTATTAAATGTAATTTCACAAAAGAACGATAACGTTCGACATCGTGGGCCAGGCAGTTAATGTTTATAAGTTAAGCTTGCCGTTTGTTATACAAATTTTCACATAAAAATCCCGCATTTTTACGGAGGTCGAAACCGCTGAAATTAAAAACTCAATTAAAACAAATTTATTTACGAATACGTTTTGCATAATTTCGTTGCATAAAGCAGTATTAAATTTGTAATCACAACCGAACGTTTTATGTTTCGCGATAACGGTTGCAAATGTAAGCGATGTGGTCAAGCTCCAGCTTGGCAACAAAAAATTTAATTCACTACAACACTATTCAACATGTAAAATTTCATTGTATACCGAAATTAACCATCATTAATAATATATTCTCCTTCTTTTTGTTTTCATTTCTTTTTTCATTCACTGATCAAGCACGTGCCCTCCACCCTCACTCACTCTTTCTCACTCTGCATTTCACTTAAGTCAAACCCATTGTATTGTATGTTTATTTGTTTTATTAAGTTAAAAATATTTGCACAACAAAACCCCAAGTATGAGTGATATATTGTTAATTACTACCGACATCGATTACACGCCCTGCTACTCAGAAATCTTTTTGTGAAATACCCGTAAGTGAATATAGTTAATGTACACATTTTTGTTTCTTTGTTATTTATCTCAGTCATACATGGTAAAATTATGCAAAATATGTAATAGTTTTTTAAACTTTTTTGTGGGCTTCAAATTTATGTTAACAAAATATCATGTTGTTAGACCTACATTTTACTTTAGTTAATGCCACTATTGATTATCCTTTAATCTGTTAAAATACAAACTCTGCTACTCTATTTGTGCAAAACTGCAAAAAGAAAAAGTGTGTGCATGAAAAAATTGGAGCATGTTTTTAAATGAAAGAAGAAAAATAAATTTTACTCCGAATAACCAGTAGGAAATTTATTCAATGCTTTTTAAAGTTGTATTTTGGAATCGCCGGGTTCTCATTAGGTAGACTTTTTACTTCCTTACAGATGTAATGTCATAGTGTCTATCATAATATCTATTGACATAATGTCTTTAAGTCTTTTTAATAAATTCCTTAAAGCCTTTCCACAGTTTGCTGTCGGCGATATAGTAGAATTAGAGAAACCACTTCGCTTTAGCTTGATATCAATATTAAAGCAAATAAAATTTGAGAAAACCCGCAGAAAGGACACTCCTATCTTGCAGTTTTCAAAATAAAGTTGTAGCTGCAATTATCGCCAGTACGCAATAATAAATAGTGCGAAATGTTTCTTACAATTACGATGTTAGGACAGAGGATATGCCCATCTTTCATACATCCTTTATCTTAAAAACGTAACTATAGCTTCAATTATGATCAAACCTTTAGTGATAATTGCAAAACATATTTAGAATTAAGCTGTTCGATTCTGTAGTAAATTATCAGCTAATTGGCGGGCCATTTATATCGATTATTTTAAAAGCACATTGATAGCTACCTTAACTCAGAATTTCAGGCAACTGCTCAATCCATATGTGTCCTCTAAGGAAATAGACTTCGGTCTTCGTTAGTCAGGATACAGATTAAGCAGAAATTCGAATATCCCTTTGATCAAATATGTTTAAGTAGTTCCCTTCGGCAATGGCATCTTGGGTAGTTCTTAGTGATATATCATACTGCTACCGCGGGATCAGGTAGCCTCGTGAATGACATGACATCGGTATCGCTTAAATGTTGATGCTGGGCGGCATCTTCTTTTTGAGATTTTAACCCGTTGGCAGACTCTATTCTATTGCCAAAGGAATTTAATGGATAATGCCGGAGGTAGTACTCTACAGCGGCGTTTGGTGAGGTTTCTTACGTGAGCATACTTGGTGGCTGACGGTCGAAACCAAAAGCACTTGGCGTGTCAGTGACTAAATGATTGCAGCTGAGCCAAGGCTACTGGCTGGTAAGGAAAAAACAACGTATTATTGCTATGAAAACAGATACTTTCGTAACTGGCTTAAAAGAGTCTGTTGTTGTGAAAGGATACTTTAGCAAAGTACTTGGTAAACTATAAACAATTAATTGTGAGCTGTCTCAGCTTTGCAAGTCACAAAGGCGGCTTTTGTTGTGCACATGGAAGGGGTTTTGAACGCAGAACATCACACGGCGTTGAGAGCACGGTACAGTTGGCCCGCAAGGAAAACCCATCTACCAATTATTTATCCTTAAATTTTAAAATTTAATTTCAGCTGAAATTACAATCGGAATGCAAGAAAAAATGTGTCACTATATCCAAAATTATGACTTTAAACGTTCTAATTGACTTTTGCGCAATCCCAGCAAGGACATGCCCATCAGCCACGTATCTCTAAGTCTGCGTTTAGATGGCTCATGTCTCATTGACATGATTCTATCTTTTTCTTCTTTGAACTTTCATTGTTGCTCACAAAAGTCATGTCATGTTGACGACATTTGCTTGCAAACACCTTCTGGCTTAAAATTACGAATGAGAAAACAAAACGTAATGACAATACATGCATCTGAGTATTCGTGTCTTTTCCACTCGTGTCTCTCTCGCCCATAAAGTAGCAATCATGTCAATAAGATAAGACGTGTGTAAACTCTGACTTAAAAAACAAATAATTGAAGATATAAATCTAAATACAGTGCAGCAAGACTTAATAAATAAGTACAAATTATAATAATATGCTCTGTGCAAAAATTCATTTCAATCGGTATAAGGACATGCGTGTAGTCTTAATTTTAAAGATTTACCTCAAATATGATTAGAACTCAGCGATAATTATTAGTTAATTTTTTAATTAAGCTTTTTAGCATTTCTGTTGATTTTGCTTAAGTCGGTGTAGGGAAACAATCTTTTCTGTAACTTTAATTTTGAAAATGAAGTTCTATAATATTCTCTTATTTTTCCATCTTTTTTTAATAATTATAAGTGATTATTCAAGCCTTAGGTCAGTTTATATATTATTTATTTTTTATATTGATATTTCACCAATATCTTTGATTGGCTTCTTTGAGAAATAAAAATAAAAATGAAAAAAAAAATTTTTTGGCGAAATATCGATATAAAAAATAAATAATACACGTTTTTTATATAAACTGAACTAAGGCTTGAATAATCACTTATAATTATAAAAATGAAGTTCTAAATACACAATTGGATCAGAATGCAACAATAATTGATAACGATTTCTAAGCTTATGTTCTTAAGCTTGTAAGAAGTTTCTTTTTAATCGTTGAGCGAAACGTTATACCTTCCATATTTATTCATTAATAAAAATTTAGTTTTAACTACAAGTGTGATCAAATTTAAGCGAAACTTAATGACAAGTTTTAAAATTATGCTGTTAGATACGGTTGTTAATTTCAAAACCATCAGTGACGGGATTGTCTACCACCCATACACCTATATATCCTTTATATTACTACCACCCATACATTCATATATCCCTAATTTTGTATATTCAATTCTAGCAACAATTAAAATCAGAAAGCAACAAAAATTGGTAACAAATTGAAAACTTATGCTTTAAGGTTTTTTAAATAGTTCTTGTGGATCGACTGAGAGGACATGACGTTATCCTTTATCCTTAATTTGGAATATTTAATTCTGGCTGCAGTTATGAGAAAAACTGTTGGCCCTCGTACCGCCTAAATAAAAACATTTCATTCTATAGCCGAAATTTTTAGTAAAGAGTATATACTTTTCTTGTTTTTCCTCTTCAATTTAAAATTGTTTGTGCTATTTTTCGACAAAAAAGAAAACAACAACAACAGCATAAAAAAATCTTTAGGTAAATTGCCGCCAAACATTATAAATCAGAAAAACTCAAACACTCATACAAAATATGCTCTCAGACTTTTACACATGCAGTCGAAATTCACATGTGCATTCACATTAACATTTATTGCAGACATCTTAACCATCTCATTTTTTTTTCTTTTGTTATTTTGTATAAAAACTCTTGTGCATGGCGGAGCTGTTGATGACCATGCTGAATTACACCTGACATTTTTGCCATTGGCATTTGTATGCATGTAATTGCATATGTTTACATGTGTGTACGTATGTGTGTGCGTTTCCTGTGAACTTTATGCGCTACAATTATTATTGCATTGCTGCAGCTGTTACCGTATTGCCTAATGATATTACAACTGTTGTTGCTACCGCTTCTTTCATTTTCGCTATCGGCAGTAACGATTTCTTTTAATGTCCTTTTGCTTTTTGGTTTGCTTTGGAATTTTTCTTTTGGGTTTATTTTAAATTCGGCATATAGATTTTCAGTGAGGTCTAGCAAATTTGCTTACGACACATAAATGAAGTGCATTTGAGGAATGGGAGTGTTTTATAAAACCTTTCGAAGTCATTTAAACTTTTCTGGATCGAGTTCAGGGCTTGAGTTTATGCATAAAACGCATATTTAAAAAAAATAATTGTTATCAAAAATGGATACAAATTTTCTTGAACAGTCAGAATGGATCAGTGATTTCTAGGTCAAATATACACTAACCATAGAAAAAATTCATTCAATGCAAGCAGATGCTTTTGAAAAATGAACTAGCAAAGAGACCGAATGAGATCCTGAAATTGCGGACAGGAATTAGTGTAATTTTGGATAATCTCTAAGGATTATTAGCTGGGCTTGTCATTGCAAGAAATTTTCCTTTTTTTTACAAGTATTAATTGAATTTGAAATCATGTCCACAATGTTAAGTGAAGACATTTTTCCGGAAAAGCATGATATTTAAGTTTAATTAATATAATTACTTTTTTCTTTATGACATTTTGTCGATTGGCACGAATAGGAGTCGAATTAGGGAATTGTATGCATTTCATTGCATGACTAAAAATGAAGACGTTAATCAACTCAACCAGATGACCTTATTCAAAAGGATCAACGTAAATTTATTTTTGGTGCTTTTTACGGGAATTGCTAAAATTTTAGTATTTTAAATTTTTATTCGCACTTTTTCCCAAAATTTATATAAAATGTTTTTAACAAAATTTTACTAAATATGCAAAATAATAATTTTGGTAAAAATTTAAAATACAAAAAAAAATTATTATGTCAACTGCGTGTATCCAAAGTCAACATTATTTCAAAATTGCATCCGGGAGAAGGCACAAGTACCCGATTTATCTGCAGCTAAACATAAAATTACTTCGAGAGTGGCTGAGAGAGAAAACATTTTTGGCAGAGAGGTGAGCGGAAGTGACATAATATATTCATTAATTGCCTGAATGTTGTCAATACAACTTCTAAATAAGCCAAAAAAAAAAAAACTCAGTAGTTAATCTTATGGAAGTAATTAATAACTTATTCCTTAAAATTTAATTAAACTTTTTTTCACTGGGAAATACCAAGACACATATTTCGTGTAGTTGTTATATGTGTACGGTGACCAACCCGTACACTATTATAGTGGACAGTACACTTTTTTAGCCACATTTTTTTACATAATATCCCTTTTGTACATTATTTTTTCGCAAAAATATACACTTTTGTTCACTTCTTTCATTAATTTCAATATATTTTGAATTTTTTTTTAATATTCTTAAATTACAAAAAACTCTTGCTGGAAAGCATAATTTAAAGTGATTATTTTTCGAACAAATTGATTGTTAGTAGTTTTTAATCGTAACATTTTTAGTCAGAAAGAATTGGACATGAGACAATATTCCAAAGGAACAAGGGAAAATTTTAACACCAATTAATTTCAACTTACACGGCAGCACAGAAACAACGTTGTTTTTCGGGAACCGCTACACTCCCCTCATCAGTGTTCATGTGTGTTTCCATGTATCCGCCACTGTTTAGGTGGCCTAATATTATTAATGATCCTTTTGCTATTTTTCGGTATTTAATAAATATATTCGGCGTTTAAAAACACAATATATTTCAATGCCTGAGGCAGCAATAATATTAAAAGATATAAAAAAAATTAATTGAACGTAATGACGAAATATTTTTACGACAAAAGCGCAAAATGCAATTACAGTTCTAGAATTAGAGGAATTCGATGTTAGTATTTCGAAAGAAAACGTAAAACATGTTTACAGTATTTGTATTAATTACCTGCACCAATGGAATGAATCTCTTAAGGAAATTAAAGGATTTGCCTTTATACTTTTAAATACAGTTCCATCTTGGCAGTCAGTAGAAAAATCTTTGGCTTAAGTAACAGAAATTACAAAAGACTTAAATTCAAATAATTACGATATATTTGATGAATTTACATATGTACAAAATTACGCCAACGCCGAAAGAACATAAATAAGGAAAAAATCCGAAGTGAATCCTGATAAAAAGTGGGTTTTATTATTTATATTTATATTTTTCGATAGATTTTTCGTTCGCTCTGCGTGCTTCTAATACGCCAAAAGAAAGATTTGTTGTCAATATCTAACAATATTTGGTCTTCGGAAAAGATTTCAAATAAGATTGGGAACTTTGGAATCCCTAAGACACAATTTTGAAATGAATACGCCTGATGTGTTGAGAAGAATACATTCAGTGTAGAAATATCTGAAGTAAAAATGTATATTAATTTATGAATGTGTATATTTGTATCAATACATTTTTAATACCTCTCTGTAATATATTAGTTTTAATAAATGAATTTGGTCACGTTTTTAAAACCATAAAATGTGTACACTATTTTCCCATGAATTCAATGGTCACCGTATATACATATGTGCTAAGTTTAGTGCATATTTTACATAACTTTAATGGACTTTATAATCATGTAAACGGAATTCAATATGTGTTATTAAAAAATAATGTAACATTTTTATAAATTAATAATAATAAAAAAAATACTCACATAACGTTATAAATGCAACAACTAAATAAATAAATATTCAAAATTAAACAGAGGCTGAACAATTTGAGTGAACATACCTGCAAAGAAAAATAGAGAAAAAAAACTTGTATTAAAATATCAAATAATTAAATATTTAAATTCTATTTAATAAATATTTATAATATAAAGTGCACTTTATATATTGGAGATGGCCAACGCTCAAGAGCTATCACGAGTAATCGAAGAGTATTTAAATTGTTAAATAAGTTATCATTATTGGTTCGGCACGAAGCAAAACAACCAGTACTATACTGCCGTGCTGAGGAGAAAGGCAGTAAACATTTACTTGCTGCTCCTTTTTAAAATTTTAATGCCGATAAAGTTTTTGGTAGTTTTTTTTTATGGCAATTAAACAATTACCATAAAAGTGAACATTAGTTCACTAAAATATGTTGTACGTATGTATGTTGTACGTGATTGCACACGAGATAAAAGAAAACACGTTCGATGAGGAATAATTTTCTTTATCGCAACCAAATGCACTCTCTTGAAAACGTTAACAATTTTTCAAAAGCCCATCTCTGTTATGTATGTATGTATATATATTTTCTTGCAAACAATTTATTAAACAACTGAAAAATGCATATTAATATAAACTTGGGTATATAAAAAATGAAAAAAATCTTGTTTCATAAAACAGAGTAAAAAGAATATTAAAAATAATTAATTTAAGTTTTTGTTTGTGTAAAATCAAAAATCCTGCGTGTCCTGAAAACTTTAAAATTTTAAAAAGTTTTTATTTTCCTTATATATTTTTTTGATATAAATTTAATAATTTATTTTCTAATTGATATCTCGTTGTAGCTGCAACTGAATGTGTGGTTGGTTGCGTGTTTGTGTAACTGATTTACTGTGTTAATGTGCTTGTGTGAGAGCGTGTAAAAATTATAGCATCCATTTAGTTGTTATTTCACCGCAAAGCAAAAAAAACAAAAACAACTGCCATTAATTAACTACACGAAAGTTTGACTCTAACTGTTAAACTTCGATGCACTTTGTCTATATGAAAAGAGCAAAAGTTTATTTACGTCATTTGTTTTGCGTTAAAAACAAGAAATTTTACAACCAGCAGCAGAATTTTAGATTCGGCTGTACCGAATGTTTTGCTCCCTACCACAATGCCATAACTATTCTTAAAACTTATTTCTAATGAGTTATTGGAATTTCTAAAGGTAAAGATTTATATATTCCGATTGCAATTTTTGTAAACCTTTAAGCTCGATGGAATAATTTTTGCAGACCACAATTTTTGGAAAAAAAACTATTCTGCTTGACAACTCTTCGTATTTAATTTTCCAAATATTTAACTGTTACATGGAAAAGTTGTTTAGAAAACGACCTCTCCAATAGCCACATAAACATTTTCTAATGGGAGCAACATAAAACCTCCAACACGTTTTATTACACATAAAAATTAAAATTGAGAAAGCAAAAACAAATTACTTTTGTTTTTCGCGCATAATTTGTGGTAAACATTTTCATTTAATAGTCAAGAGTTTCAAATTGTTTCAACTAGAAAATTTGTTATTTGTTTATTCCAAATAAAAAGTAAAAAATAAACAAAACAAAAAAAAAATTAAAAACAAAAAGCGGTAACTACATACTAATATGCTGCAGGAGAGACTGGATGGTTACCTACAGAAAGAATATTGTTAAATCAAAACCGTAGATTTTTTTTGATTTAGTGAATCTTATGATTAAATTTAGGAAATTCGCAAATATGCAATTGCATGATTTTTCTTGTGACTCCTGTGAAGACGGAGATAAAATATTTATCCGTTTCAGAAATGTTAATGAATTTGGGCATCGATCTTTTAGTGCATATTTTTGCATGTTATCTTTTCCGCGAATATGCAATTGCAAGTTTTTTAAATGAGCTCTATGGAGAAGGAGTCAAAATATTTTTCCGTTTCAGAAACTTTTATGTTTTTTTGGCATCGTTCTTTTATAGCATATTTGTGCATATTTTACACTTTAATGCAAATATGCAAATGCATGTTTTTCCCTGTGATACCTATGGAGACGGAGATAAAATATTTATCCGTATTAGAAAAGCTAATTATTCTTGGCATTGACATTTTAGTGCATATTTTATATTTTACAGAATTTTTCAGTCTGCAGATTTTGTTTAAATTGGTAGAGCATATTCGCACCTTTTAGATACTTTATTGGTTTTTTCTAGTAACAAACATTTTCGCAGCATAAGTTCTGATGAGGAGATGGTTTTTGCATTTTATATATCTATCAGTTAAAACGTTAAATTTTCATTATCGACATCTGAATACTAGTCTTTAAAGTGTAATGCTAATGCATTGCTACCTTTTAAATAATTTCTTATTGTATGTTTTGAAGGATCACTAATAAGAGTATACCAAAATTTATTTTTGATCGAAAATCTAAAAAGACTTGAGTAAAAAATTTGATTGTGGGTGTTTTTCATACAAATCTTATGCTCAATTCGGCCGTGTTGCTTTTGGAAACTGCACTTTCATCAATATTTTATTGTTTACTGCATAAATAATTGCCAAAAAAAAAGCTTGTCTTGTTTATTTAAAATTTTTCTTTGTTTACGAATGTGTAAAATCTAATATTTTTCAGAAGCGCATATCAGCTACAACTAAGCATTAATCCGGTTGGTGTCGGCTTATTATTAGTCAGTGATTTCCGGTACTTGATCCGTTCCTTCAGCTGGTATACTAAGGATACATTCCCCTTTCTGTCTTCAATGACTGATGCACAACTGCAGCAGCAAAACAAAACAAACAAAAAACTCTTCCAACAAAGTTTTTTTCTTACTCATTTGTTTCGCAACTTTTAGTCTTATAAATTTTAACAATGTTGCGGTGAGTAGTTTATTTTATTCAACTCTTTCTTCAGAGATTTTTTTTATGACGATGATGAAACTGCAAAAGATGATAAAGATATTACGCAGATATAGAAGAAGTTAAAAAGTTTAAATATAAAGAAGAAAACACGTTGTTTGCAACAATCATTTTTAACTGTGGCAGTGTTGTTTTGCTGGCAATTGCGTGAGTAAGTCAGTTAGGAAACAATAAAGTTTTTAATTTTTACCCACTTAAGATTAAAAAGAATGGAAAGGATTTTGAATGGCCGATTTAAAAAAAGAATATTATTAAATTCTTGTTAGATAAGAAGATAAATAAGAAAACCTTTTCTTGGGAAAAACAGATGAAACTTTTCAATTTACTCGTACCTCAATGGCAGAAATAAAAAAATAAAATTCCCTCAAAAAGTTGGTAAACAAGATATTTGTATGATTTTTTGCAAATGATGAAAAACGATACGGAAAATCATTTTGTAATCCTTAACTCGCAAATCATATGTTTTGAATTAGGATATTGTGTGAGCGATAAATAAGAAAAGGAGTAATGAGACTATTTAGGAAAGGACATAAATATCCTTTCTTTCACTGAGAATGACACAGCGGCCATATACAAATATTTCCCAGCGGTGTTACGTGCACGAGAAAAAAAGTTATTTAAATTTTTGTTCCAACCAAAACACTTGAAATGAAAATATAATTTTTTGAATTAAATATTTAATTTGTTTCAGTGTTACAAATAATTTTTTTAATTAAACAACAACAAAGTATTAGTCGAGTTGTCATCAAAGCAAAGAAAGTAAATTTAACTTAAGTTGTGTGTATGTATCATCGTATTTCCGGAGTCGCGATGCCTTGTTTTATAAATCCCCTGGTTTTTGCTTTCCTTAGAAACGTTACATTTTCAACAACTCGATTATGGCACAATGTCATTTGATAAAAATCAATTTCACTTTTTCGAAAATCCTTTACTACAACACAGTATAACTTGTTCCGAATGCCACCCACTTTTTCAGAATAATTTATTTAAATAGAAACAATAAACTAAACAATTTGTGGAAACCTTTCTTTTCGCTACCTCCTTAAAATTTATTACAATCAAGGTTAGTCTTGTTTCACCTTCACATAAATTACCTTTTGTTTTTCGCATTGTCATTTAACTCTTTTCTCTTACACCCCTTAACCCGCTTTTAGTGTTATTATCTCAAAAAAAAGTAAACAATAAGAGCAATATTGTGTTTTTGAAAGTTATCATTTAAAGAAACAAACCTTAATATTGTTTGTGAATCTATTTAGCGATTATTAATAAAGAACAGGTCATTTTCCAATTCCAAATTTAATTTATTGGCATTTCAACAGAATGTCATTAATTAATCTCAAACATGCCATCCAACAAACAACAAATGTGAAAAAGTGGTAGCTAAGGAACATTGCTATAAGCAGGAGCGCAGTCAAAAAATTATTAGAAGGATACAGACATCACTCCTGAAATATATGTATGTATATATTTTTTTAATACATTCCCGCTTTTTTAAAAATTGGATGCTTAATAAAGAAAAATTCGAAAAGTCCTTTGAGCCCCGTTCACAAGAATTGGGTGTGTCCTTAGCTTCCCAGGATTTCATATGCCTCTCACAAGATATTGTAACACGGTAGACAGCTATTGCCATTTTGCTATAAGCCTTTTTAAACGAACACTAACTAAACGGTGAAAGGGTTGAGAAAGAAGTCCTTTATAAATACCAGCACAAATGTATCTGTAAATCATGATTTTCACTATTTTGAACATTTGATTTGTTGAGTGTTTTAAGTAAAAGATTGTCATGATAATTTTTCGCACAAAAAATAAAGAATTTTTCAACAAGTTTTTTTCATGGTCAATTCATTAAAATACCTTCACATTTGAAAGCACCAAACAAAATGACTATAAATGGCCATTTGACTTTTTCTTTATGATTCCTTTAAATTATGTGACAAAATTTAGACTCTTACGACCAACAATAAAATAAAGTTAAAAGGGAATTCATACAAGGAGCATAAACAATACAAACCAAAAAAAAAAGAAAGGTTAGAAAAGAGAATTTTAGAACAAAAAATAGTTTATTTTAAGGGTCATTTCGTTAGCACAAGGTATACATGGCACAAAAAAAACAAAAAGTATCCGTATTCGAACTACAAGTATATTAACATACATATATGATTTTATAAGGACATTTTATTCTTGTTTCTTTTTATGTTCACTGTTTCTGCTGCCAAGCATGTCTTGGTGTCATTAAGGACATATAATGTAGTTTTTATGTGGATTTAAGTTTGAGTCCTTAAAACACAAACATTTTCCAAACAGTCTTAGTTATTTTTTTTTGTGGGTGGGGATTAGTATTTAATGAGTATAAAAACACTGTGCAGCATTCATTGTAATAATCAGCCTTAAAGGGAGGATTTTCAAGGATTAATTTTCTAAAAAAATTCGGAATATGGGAACATTTTTACAAAACTTTAAATTTAAATGATTAATAAAACATTTCTTTTCTATTAAGGTTTATGGAGTGGTAATAAGTTTTAGTCTTGCCAGCACAAACTGCGCAGTATATCTTTTACCTTAGGAAAGCCAGAGTGTAGGTAGGAATCGAACATACAGCCTTCACAATAATCTTCCAGCCCAGTATCCATTATCAACAGTCCACAATAGTGACATCCTATATTTCACGATTTGTATGAGACGAATCATAGTTCGGTGGCACAGAACATAGTAGTTCCGATTCTGTATCTTGGGTCGTCCTGTTTTATTGGCAGTTTGAAAGGATTTCGGAAAAGTTCATCGATGGCAGTTCATTCCCCAACAACACATCGTGCACTGTGACCCCCTGATGGGGGGGGGCCCACAAAACTCTAAACTGACACTGTCCACGAATTAAAATGCTTTTTATACAGGGTGTCCGCCTGGAAGGTACACTACTTTGTTTGTTTATAATTTTGGACTAAATGAAAGAGAATAATTCTTATATTGATAAATGTTTTATTTAATGGCGGCAATTATTTATGGAATACAATATCAGATAAATGTCCGCCTCTGTTGGCCTCACAAATGCGCACATTTTTCATTATATTCTCACACATTTCACTAATTTCATTTCATTAATTTCAACACGAATATTTTGTTTGAGTTGCTCAAGCGTTTCTGGTTTGTTTGCATAAACCTGGCTTTTTAGATATCCCCACTAAAAGAAGTCCAGAGCAGTCAAATCAGGCGACCGTGGAGGCTAATCAACATCACCATTTCTTGAAATAACTTGTTGTGGAAAGAGGTCCCGCAGTAATTCCATTGTAATCCTGGCTGTATGCGATGTGGCACCGTCTTGTTGATACCACATGTTAATCAAGCCCAAAGCCTGCAGTTGTGGCGTTAAAAAGTTTTCAATCATATCACGAAATCGCTCGCCATTCACAGTTACTGTTACGCCGTTTTTATTTTCAAAGAAGTAAAGTCCAATTAATCCTCCTGACCAAATTCATACCAGACTGTCACTTTTAATGGATGCCAAGGTGACTGATGAATAAATTGAGGGTTTTCCATTGCCCAGAACCGACTATTCTGTTTCTTCACATGTCCATTCAAATGAAAATGTGGCTCGTCACTCATTGTGATTTTTTCATGAAAATCGGGTCGGGTTGTCATGGGGGTACTGTGGCATCCTTTTGGCATATGTACGGCGGCGTAAATGGTCTTGTGAAAGAAGCTCTTGTATCCACTGAATCTTAAATGGAAACAAATGCGAATCCTTGTGCAAAATTGTGGCCAAAGTTGTTCTTTGAAGACCAAGCTCCTGCGCACGGCGTCAAATTGAGGTTGATGGATTGTTCTGAACACTTTCTTGAGGAGCAGCAATGATTTCAGCCGATGTTGAAGTACGTTGTGGTCCATGCTTGGGCCTGTAACCTACAGACCCTTCCTTTTTCGAAATCATTCACTACACGATAAATAGTGCATTTTGTTGGCCCGCTGTTTCTCTCAAAAATTTCACGTAACTTTCTCATCGTCACAGTAATCGATGATTGATTTTGATAAAATGTTTTAACGATTAAAACACGTTGGTTTATCGGATATTTTTATATAATATATTTGCCGCGTGTTTACTTCACGACTGCCAAATATGAACTGTCAAGACTATTGTTTACCCGAATAGCGGCAAAGCAAAGTAGAATACCTTCCCGGCGGACACCCTGTATTTTTCAAAAGCCAACAATCTTAACGATAAAAGAATTTCGCTTATTTAACTTTTATGTGGTTACAACAGGCGGCTTAACTCATGTAGTTTAAAAGATTTTCAGTAGATAATTGGCAAAATTTTAAATTTTTAAGAAGAGAATAACTGTTTCTTTCAAGGTGGGCTGTGAACAATGGACTTTGCATCAATCCTTCGCAATCAAAGTGTAGTTTTCTTAATAATAACAATAGAATCTCAAATGATAACATGCAGATAAGAATAAATATTGTTACGAGTATTATTTAGTACGCAAGTTCCTGCATAAATTTAGGGATTGTTTTCAACAGTAATGCTATAAACACATTCACGACAGCAGGCTCCACGGCTACATGACTACAAACGCCACTGGCTAAAAATTTTACCCTGTAGTCAGCTACTTAATTATTATGAAAACGACAGCTACATCGTAAGCAGCTGATGCGTTTATATTTCAGAGGTGGCAGTCATAAAGCAGCTTTTTGGCACAAATACTCCTCTGTGCAGCGCCGATTTTTCATTTATAGCATTAGTCCTTGGAACCAGCTACCAATCCTAAATCAAACTGCTAGCAACACAAATCGATTAAGAAATAAGCTTCTTAAGTATTTTGGATAACTTTCGTATGAAATTTGTTAAATATAACTCTATCCTTAATTCATTTAAATATTTATATTGTTTATTTTTATATATTGAAACGATTAATTTTGGCTCGAGTTCAAACCCGAGTTTATTTATTTATTCTAATTTTTTTATTTTTAATTTTTATTAGAAAATTTTTTTGGATAAATTCATTATTTTTATTAAGAGAGTACTATATATAGAACAATTTTTATTATTCATCATACTAATGGGTAAACTCGGGTTTGAACTTGAGCCAAAATTAATCGTTTCAATATATAAAAATATTAATAAAAAGTTCGACTAATTACTTATAAACATTAATTATTTATATTGTTTTTTACAATGTATAAATAAATTTCTAATCAATTGCTTTGATTTTTAATCTATAACTTTATTTTGTAATTTTGTATTTTTATTTTTTTTTATCTTTATGATTTTATATCAAGCAGTCACAATCAAATTTATATGTTATTAATTGCTGATTTTTACGAATGTGAACTTAATATGAATCTGTAATAATGTGCATACTCAGTAGTACTTTAATTTATAAGATATTAATCTTCTTCACTAAGCAAATAAATACAAATAATTACTGCGTAAGATTTTAAATCCCCTTATTGAAACTATTTTGAAAAATTATTTTATTCTGTTTAAGTAGAAATCAAATTTTTTTAAATTATGATTTTGTGGGAGGTGGGAATGTCCTTGCACTAAAAGAATAAAAATATGTTACACTGATTACTAGCAAAGTATTACAAATAGTTAGCAGATTTTACTGCATTCTGATTATAGTTGAATTTTTTTGAATTTGAGGATATAGAGGACATTGACATGTCCCAGCACTCATTGAAATTAATAATTTCGAGAAAAAATTAAAAGTTAATTTCTACAAATATTTTGTAGTCTTCGCTGCTTTTGGATTACAGTTTTAATAAAGAAAATAATTTTTGAAATTAAGGATGTAAGAGAGGCAGGCATGTCCTTGCAATGATTGTAATCAAATTTTGTCACACGGACTAATAGAATAATATTTAAAATATCTACTTGCTTGCATTGATTTCTAATTAACAATGCAGCCAAAACAAAGTTTTTAAATTAAGTCTGTAAAGTCTGTAAATGTATTTTTTTATTTTTTGCTGCCTTTTCTGATCATTGTTGTGGCCACAGTTTAATTTTCAGAATTGGGGATCTATAAGAGGTGGGCATGTCCTTGCCCCGATTCAATTTAAATTCACTGTACGCACTTCACGCATAATTCTAAAAGTAGTTGACAGTTGCAACTGCTTTCGCATGAGCCTAAGCCTGAGCTGAGTTACTGACATACATCTGTAATTGAATTTTTTAAGCAAAATTAAAAAAAAAAAATTTATAAAAAAATAAAAAGGATATATGGGAAGCAACCGTGTTCTTGCATGGAATAACACGAAACTTGTCGCACAGCTTAAAAATATTATTTAAAAAATTGCTAGAAAGAAATGGTCACCGCAATCTGAATATAATTTCAACCTGCACGGAACCATTTTTTTATTACGGGATATAAAGGAGTCGAACCTGCGACCCCTCGACTAATATTCTAGTTCGTTATCTACTTGTCTACCGGGGCTCCCTCGCTCTGTTCAGACTTATAAAAAGCAATAAAAATTTACTTTTCTATATTAAGAATAAACTTAAACTGATTGAAACGCAGTTGATGAGAAAACTTAAAGAAATAATTTGCGAAAAGGTGATACATTTTTTTGCGGCATTTTGTTATGTGGAAGAAAACAAGTGCAAGAATTTACTATCTGAAGAATTATATCCTGAAACTAGAGTGACAAAAAATCAGAGTCAACGCTACTAAAATCTCTACTGTTTCTGGGAAGAAAAAACATCTTCGACACTTTACTTTTGAACCTCTGGCGTTTTTAAAGACAACAGCACACATTTGTAAGGATATTTAAAAATACTCGCAAGAATTAATTGTTTTAAGTTGTGCTACATCAGTAAAAAAATTTATTTTTAAAGCAGGCCAAGCTTTCTAGCAAAGAATGATTTGAAATTTACATTCATATGAAATTTCTATTTAGCTGTACGTACCACACTTATTCTCTCAATGACAAATGTTTACTTAAGTTCCATTTTTTTCAAGTCCTTTTCTTTTACTAAAATGTAGCAACATATGTGTGTCAACATTTCCAATATGTTTGTTTATCTTTCTTTGAAACTATTGCGAAGTGTAAGTACGAGTCTGGCACGAAGAAACAAAAAAAAAATTTGTTTGAGGAAAATAGTCAAAAGTCATGCAAACTTGTTGGTTGGCCAAATGTGGGTAAAATAGAAGAGTAAAAAGAAAAACGGATACAAAGTATAGAAAAACTTACAAATCTATTTGCCAGCCTTTAAACTACATTAATCTTTCTTTTCTACGTCCGAAAACTTTTTTCTATACCCACTAGCAGTTGCTCGTACAAAAAAAAACTTGATTTGATCTTGCAACAAAAATCATAGAATGGTCACTGAGACAAATACTAAACAAATTTAAATTGCCCTTAATACTCATCAGTCACTCAGTCAGACAGACATTTATACCGTCCGTCACTTTATTCTATTACTACTTTTTCAATTTTTGTCTTATTTTGCTTGAAGATGTTCACAGGCCTATAAATCCTGTCATTACAATAAAAGGACAATAACTGCAGGAAATATAATAAGAAATGTTCGCAAGTTTTTCTTCTCTCACAATTTCTTTTCATCTACGATTTTGTTTTGTTTACTGCTGTTACTCTTCGTGGCCGCTTTTGTATCTGCAACTAAACAATTTTCTATTTAATTTAACTTTACAATTTTTCCCCCCCATTTCATCTTTTGTTCCGAATGAATCACTTTCATGATTGTTGTTCTATTGAAAAACGAAAACATTGAACATTTTCTTCAACTGCAAGAGCAAATAAAATAATGACACAATTCTAGAAAATATTTTGTAATCAATACGAATTTTTGAAATTTGTTATACATTTTGCTTCGGGGTGGAGAAGTTGACAATTCGTCATGTGTTTTCTTAGTTTTGTTTTAAAACAAAATAAATTTGCAACATTTTGGCAAATGTTTTCACAATCGTGGTAATCGGAGGAGGGGTTTACTTAAGTTGAATGTGTATTTAATATAAATCTGCTTCCAGGCAAGTAACAATAGATGATATTTTTTTTTTGCTCGGGGACAGTAATAAAATAATTATAGCAAATTACATCAGATCAATAACAAAAAGGGAAACTTAAAATATCGAGTGTGATTTTAACATAAAAACATGTGTAATTCTTTAAAGTTAAATGGGATTGATAATGTTGATAAAAAAACATGACTCCTCTTTCATTTCAGAAAATTGTTATTTTCAATAGAAGTAAAACGCAGCAAAATTATTTCAATATGGGGGAAATTTGCTTTATTTAAAAAGCAGACGTCGAAGCAGTATTCATAAGCGATTGTTAGAGATAAAGTATGTTTTAAGTACTCGACTGTCTTTAAAGAATTTTGATGAACACTTAAAGGTTTTTCATCCCGTTTGTTCATCTTCAAATCCCAATGGGAACAATTTGTTTTAATTTTATTTTCTTTCGTGGATGATTTTAGGTCAGAGAATTCGTTACAGATTTCTGAAGTATGTATTTCGCCAATAAGTCCTTTTTTAAAGTTAATATGCATAAGAGATGTGATACCATGTTGAATAGTTAGCAGCGATTGATCTCTCGATGTATGAGCTATGACTTTAATTGGTTTGTTAGCGATGCAGAAGGGTCTGTCGTCGGGCATTTTAGAAAATTCGTGCACGCGTAAATTGCTATTTTTGCCTGGAGCTGTAACACGATTTCCCGTAAAAAAGGTTTGTAAATGTTGCTCATTATCATTATTCTACACGGAATTTATTTTGAGCACTGAGCTAAAAGTTGAGTTGAGATGCTTTTATTGTCACCCAAAGGGCGTCTAATTGTAAAAAAGGTTGTAAACAAAATGAAATAGATTCATATCGAATATAATAATTTGTTTGTTGGGATTTTTGAATAAGTTTCAAAGCATACTATGCTTATACTATTGTAATTTTTATAACTCTCATTGAGTTTTTAAAAATTTTTGTATAAGTAAAGAGGTTTGAAACATTTAAAAATTAGGTTTAAGGTCTACTGATGATTTGGCTTTAGCACCAATGAAATGCATGTATATAGACTAGCTAAAAACCCTCAACAAACAAAAGTTTTTTAAATAATCATTAAGTATTTTTATTCATGCAGATGCTTCTAATTCATCAACGTTATTGTATCCTGGTGTACCATTATCATGTTCTCCGCCTCCTGAACCGAGTACATCAATGCAACAGCTCGGCGTTTCTAGTACATAATATTAATTTCTTTTTTAAATTGGAATTTATTTCCATTTTTGTAATTTTCAATACAAATTTCAACCACTAAAATAAAAACAATATTATTTTCTAACTTTCAAATGATTATTGAGTAAGCTAAATTTAGTATATTTGAACAATAAAATAATTTTGTCAATAAACCGAATATTGACTCAATTCAGAATACATGTCTGAACACAGAATTATGGAAGTTTTACTGTACTGAGATTTGTATGGACACAAATACTTAATGAAAGCAAATTCTTCGCAGGATAGATAGGTTTTGCTTAGTATTTTTTCTCATAAATATTTTGGGGTTAGCGCCTACTACTGTCGACAAGAAAGGACAAATGATTAACTAAATAGTTTTTGAAGCTTCTGAAAATGCTGTAATTCAACACAATTCTTAAAGAAGATTTATTTAACAATTTCCCATAATCTATTTAAAGAGCTTACATTAGTTGCGTTGATACTTTTCTCAAAATAATCTTTCTTGGAAATTTAACATGTTCTATTTAATGCTTTATTTTTCTTCAGAAACATTTTTTATTAATTTTACTCGTAGTCGCATATATTTTTTTAAATGTTTGCACATATTTCGCGCACGTCGGCTTACTTCCTTGTGGAACAACTTCGCAGCTTAAGGATTATATTTATATGCGTATGCTATTGTTGTTGGCTGTGTTAACCTTTTAATATTATTATTGTAATTGTTGTCGTCGTTTTGTTCAATGAGCTGAAAGTAATAAATAAAAATTACACATCCTTTTTATTCTTTTATATATATATTTTTTTTGATAACATTCCTACATGGTTTTTTTTTTGTATTTCAAAGTTAAATTCATATGTTTTACAATATTGTCATCTAACGATAAAATAACGCCAGCGATGTGAAATGTTAAATTATTTCACACACCACGCGATGAAAGAAGCTGGCAAATATGCACGAAAATGTGAAAAGCAAAGTTTCTTTAGGGAATGCATTATTAATGCTAAGAGTTTCTTAAAGCGAAGCGAATTGCCATCGATAACTCAAAATCGACAAAGAATAAACATAAGCGGTTTTCTATGCAAGCCAAACAATTTGCAAGAAACTGTAATTTTATAGAAAAAAAATTAATAAAATAAGTTGAAGAAACTTTGAAATTACGATGACCTGACTTTATTAATATGTCGCAAAGTTTATTGCAAATATCACAGATTTTATTTTTTAACATTAGGGAAATTTCCCCAAATCACTTTGAACTTTTCAGTTAGAATTCATTAGCCTTAAATAGGCTCTGACTTTGATATTTCAAGATATTTTGACGTTTGATAAATTGACATTTAACTATGAAATGGTTGGAACACTAAATCAGATTTTATACAGGGGACAAATCACGGCATTCGAAATCGAGCGAAATTTCCAAACAAATTAAAAAAATTTTGTATGGGATTTTACTCGATATCGACTGCCGTGATTTGTCCCCAGCCTTGATTTAACTAAAATATATAATTCAAGGGTTTGAAATATTAAATGGTTCTTTTTATAAACGCTCTAATAATCAGAGAAGTAGATAGGTAATGGTGGCAATAGACATGCGCGACTGCGCTGCCGGCAGCGCAGTCGCGCATGTCTATTGCCACCATTACTTTTGAGCGAGCCAGTGTTGCCATCCTCTAGTTTTTTTATGTGTGTGTGTAGGTTCTTTTGCTTGCCTGTGCTATGTTGGTTGTGTGTGTGTGTGTGTGTAGGTTCGTTTGCTTGCCTGTGCTATGTTGGTTGTGTGTGTGTGTGTGTGTAGGTTCGTTTGCTTGCCTGTGCTATGTTGGTTGTGTGTGTGTGTGTGTAGGTTCGTTTGCTTGCCTGTGCTATGTTGGTCGTGTGTGTGTGTGTGTAGGTTCGTTTGCTTGCCTGTGCTATGTTGGTTGTGTGTGTGCGTGTGTATGTTCTTTTGCTTGCCTGTGCTATGTTTGGGTGTGTGTCGCGGGTGTATGTTCTTTTGCTTGCCTGTGCAAATCTCGTGATGTATGTTTGGGTGTATGTCGCGGGGTGTTTCTGTTGGTATCTAGGCAGTGAATTTTTTGTTGGCAGAGAATGTGTGTATATCTGATTTTTTTAGGTGCGTCGTCATCACTGACGTCATAGCGAGGGTGTGTGTGTTTATGCTGTTTGGTGTGTTGCTGATGGAATCGCGCATGTCTATTGCCACCATTATTTTTGAGCGAGCCAGTGTTGCCATCCTCTAGTATTTTTTTATGTGTGTCGTCATCACTGACGTCACAGTATGTTGGTATGGAGGCAGTGAATTTTTTGTTGGCAGAGAATGTGTGTATATCTGATTATTTTAGATGCATCGTCATCACAAACATCATATTATGTTGGTATGTAGGCAGTGAATTTTTTGTTGGCAGAGAATGTGTGTATATCTGATTTTTTTAGGTGCGTCGTCATCACTGACGTCATAGCGAGGGTGTGTGTGTTTATGCTGTTTGGTGTGTTGCTGATGGAATCGCGCATGTCTATTGTCACCATTATTTTTGAGCGAGCCAGTGTTGCCATCCTCTAGTATTTTTTTATGTGTGTCGTCATCACTGACGTCACAGTATGTTGGTATGGAGGCAGTGAATTTTTTGTTGGCAGAGAATGTGTGTATATCTGATTATTTTAGGTGTGTCGTCATCACTGACGTCACAGTATGTTGGTATACAGGCAGAGATATTTTTTGTTGGCAGAGAATTTGTGTATATCTGGTTATTTAAGTATGTCATCATCACTGACGTCATAGCGTGTGTATGAGAGTGTGTTTGAATGTATGTGTGTTGTTGTGTGTATGTTGTGATCACTTTGGTATCGTTGTATTAATGAGGTTTAGTAGATTTTATTTTTTGTTTTTTATATATTTAAGTCTGTTTTTATGTATGTTTTTGATTTTTCTCTATGTTTTCATAATTCTGCTCACTTCGAGATTTATTCCTTATAATTTGGCTATATAGATATATATAGCATATTTTATTTTTTGTTCTTTTTTTATATTTGAGTCTGTTTTCATGTATGTTTTTGATTTTTCTTTAAGTTTTCATAATTATGCTGACTTCAACATTTATTCATCATAATCTGTGTATTATTTCCTTCTCCCTCTTATGTCAATTTTATATTATTATCTCTCTCTATCCCCTTCACCCTATCACTATCCCCCACTTATTCACTATTTCACCATAAATATTTTCTTGGAAGTATCGGAGCTACTTTTAAGTTCAATTACAATTAAAGATTCAAAGTGACAAGATCTCAATCAAAAATGAACTCCGTGAAAAATCTAAAAACAAAATTTAATTCCCTGGAGAGTAAATCCTTAATTCACATTAAGGATCTGGATATAACAGTTAAATATCCTATTCAAAATATATCACGGGTAACAACAAAATATGGACCAAAACTAGAAGTTGAGTTGGAAAACAACATAATGTTTCTCCCCAAAAAATATAATAGTTTAACAGATGAAGAAATTAAGGATCTCTCGAGTGGATCATTTCAACTATGCAGAGAAGGAGAGTGCGGCCTAATTCTTGAGAGTGAGATGGATGAATTTTTAATTCAAAATAGCCAATATCCCGTTTGGAATTAAAATAAATTAATTCTGTTTAGTAAATTATAAATAAAAAAATAAAAAAGCCATTAAAGAGTTTTGTAAAATATATAGATGATTATGTGTTTTTATTTAATCTTTCTTAGTTATTTCATAAAGAAATTTAAGACATAAATGACCACAGATAAATGTATTAAAATTCTGATGTTGATTATAGTTGTATTTTATATTTGTACCAAGATATTTGACTACTTCCGAAGGAGGTTGTAAGTTTCCAAAACTGTCGAAATACTCTTTTTCATCGATGTTCTTATAATATGCTACCCAGTGTGTACCAGGACCTGTTGATAAATCTAAATTGATTATTCCACACTCAATTTTCTTTGATCGTTTTGGTAGTGAGTCCAAAATGAATACTCCTCTAAAATAAGGAATATTTATAGAAAAATTTAATAGGTCAACATCTGATAGTGGTCTGTTGGGTAGCATTCTTAAGAGTTTTTTGTCTGTTCTTTATAAACTAAACCATATCCCTTTTTATATGGTTTTAGGTAAAGGCCTTTTCCAACTGCTATAGATTCCATCGTTTTATTATGTCTAGTTGCTCCATCAAGTTGATTTTTTGCATTCTTTGTTGCATTTACAGAAGATTTTGATGTTACAAAACCATCTGAATATTTAATGTATTTAGATGCGAATAATTTATATGGGTGGGCAATGTCAGAATATCTTCCCTGTGGAGAATTTGAGTGGGTATGTGATCCTGATTTTGATGTGGAAAAAATACCTGATGCATCACAATATGGTTACATATTAGAGGTGGATATAGAGTATCCCGACTCAATACATGATCTACACAATGATTTACCATTTTGTCCTCAAAATAAGACAGTTGGAGGATCTAAATTCAAAAAATTGATTGCAGACCTAGACCCTAAAACAAGTTATACTATACATTATAGAGTTTTAAAACAAGCCATTTTAAATGGTCTCATTTTAAAACAAATCCATAGAATCCTTAAATTTAGACAATCCCCTTGGCTTAAAAAATATATTGATTTAAATACATTCCATAGAACAAATGCTAAAAATAGCTTTGAAAAAGATTTTTTTAAACTTTTAAACAATGCTGTTTATGGGAAGACAATGGAAAACATTGAAAAACGTAGGGACATTAGAATTACTTCATCATGGGAATCAACAAACAGAAATCATTTGGGTCTCAGAGCATTAATTGCAAAACCAAATTTTATGCATTTGTCGAAATTTTCTGATGATATGTATGCGGTGGAGTTGAAAAAAATGGAACCAGAGTATAATAAACCTATATACGTTGGCTTTACAGTACTAGAGTTATCCAAGTGGAAAATGTATGATTTCCATTATGGTTTCATGAAGCCTAAATTCGGAGATAACATTTCTCTCAACTATATGGATACTGATTCTTTTATTTACTCGATTCAAACTGATGATTTTTACGATGACATCCGTAACGATATTAGTTTGAATTTTGACACATCAGAATATCCTATAGATAATCAATTTCATTTACCGCTACTCAATAAGAAGGTTTTAGGAATGATGAAAGATGAAAACAAGGGAGATATAATGACAGAGTTTGTAGGTTTAAGATCAAAAATGTATTCTCTGTCGACTCTTCACTCGGAAGATGTTAAAAAATCAAAGGGGGTTAAAAAGTCTGTAATTAAAAAGTTGACCATTAATGACTACAAGAAATGTTTATTTGAAAGTGAGATCTTGTCAGATGAAATGTTTTTATTCAGATCCAAAGCACACCAGTTGTATACTCAAAAACTATATAAAGTAGTGCTTAGCTCTTCTGATGACAAGAGAAATATTATGGAAGATAATATAAAAACGCGTGCTTGGGGACATTATATAGATAGAATTAATGATTCAATGGATACAGATTAATATGTTTTATTTTTAATATTACCTGTAAGATGACAATGACGATTTAATTTTATCCTATTTTTATTAGTTTCTATTGATTTATTATATTATTTATTAATTTATTTATTTAATTTATTTATTACTTTAATTATTGATTTATTTATTTACTATTATTTCATTTGGTGTTCTTACCTATGCCCAAATCATTTGTAAATAAAAAGCAAATATTGTATAAAGTTTTTTCCATATTTTTATTAATCTATAAAATTTAATCTGTATTATTATTAAGATTTTTTAAGAAAAAAAAACTAAATAAAAAATAAAAAAAATGTTGAATTTTTTAATATAAAACAGTGAATAAACATGTGTATTTTCTTTATTTTGAAGTCTCTTTTTTAAGTAAAATTGCATTCTTTAAGGCACAAACACCATAGTTGTGGTAGTCACAGTAGAAATCGTCTGGATACTTGCTATTCATTTGTTTAAAGTTGATGCAGGCAATATTCTCAATGTTAACAATTGTTTGATGAATCATTTCTTCCAACCATTTTTTCTTCTCTTCTCCTTTAACATAGATTGTATAATATTGTAAATTGTCTTTCAAAAATCTGCAAACGCTTTGAAATGATACTGATCCATCGTTCCAGTATAGATGATGATAGTTTTTTGTTAACCAATTTGCTTCTCTCTGCTTTTTTGCCGATAAACATTGGAAATCATATGGAGGTTTTATAATGAAATTGGTGTGTTCATTATTGTTGAAAACAACTGCTACTTCTTTGGCAATAAATTTGTTTGAATTACTTTTGAAACCTTGCAAGTCTATGAAAACCTTGTTATCCTCCATATTACTGAATTTATAAGAGTTTCCGAACTTGTCCTTTTATAGGAATATATTCAATTATACGATCATGAATAAGAATACAGTAAGCTGATGTCTTTGATGGAATATTTGTGTCTGTTTCAAATTCAATTTTTATATCAATTGGTCCGTTATTGAGCGACTCGTTTTGATGGCTAACATCTACTACAATAATCGGTGCATTATTTTTAAATTCTTGAGCGGTGAGAAGCGGCTGAGACTCTCTCATGTAGTAGCTCTGTTGAAATCTTAGATACATATCATATAGAATTGCATAACGCTCATTTTTAAATTTAATATTTAGATCATCATATGGGTATGATACTGAATTTAAATGAACTTTTAAATTGGTCAGATCACAATGAACAAACTTATTTTCTTGTTGAAAAGCAATCAACACAAAACGGGGGCGTTCTCTACTTGCGGCTAATTTAACATTCCAAATATGACTTGTTCCTGTATTTAATTGTGGATTTACATGACAATCCCAACTACGGAATGCCATCGGTATAGAAGCACCATTGCTAATAATTTTAATCATATTCAGCTTACAAAGATCAGATAATTGTACGTGTGGAATTCTCCATGAGATGAGTGAAATTGCAAGTTTTGCTTTTTCAGTCGAAACGTTCGAGTGTAGAAGATTTTCATCATTCTTATTACGTAAGAATATCAATTCATGCTTTCCATTTAGTATAACTTTATTATAGTCTTCAGCGAATCCTAAAAGCATCTTAAGTGGTACATAGAAATTAAAGTAACCATTTACAAGTTTCAAATCATCAATTTTATTCCAACCAGCATTCTGCATTCCTGTGCTTTCCGTTGGTGATAAAGAAACCAAGTTTTTTATGGTGCTTGTGGCTCCTAAATATCTTGTATGATCAATTTCAATGCCATTCAGCTCATAGCGAATTTCATCAAATAGATATGCCACAAAGTTGTTTTTTAATTTGAAATTATCTGTAGATTTGGAGGTTTTCTCATCTACAACAGATCCTTCCACATATATATAACTTTCACTAGGTAAAACATACAAATCTTGATTTTGTATTGAAATGCGTATTTCATCATTATTGTTGTAAGATTGTAGGTATGGCACATATGTATGATAGTCCTTTTTGATTATATTTTCATCAGATAATGGCTTATCCAATACATTTATTATTGAACTCATTTTGTCTTCAGTTTAAAATTAAGAGACTTTAGAAAATTTTTATTTGTTGTTGTCAACGTTTTTTGATGAACTGATCTTTTTAATTGTGGTTTAGGTTGTAATAATGGTTTAGGGTTGTATGTTGTTGCTGTTGTTATATTTTTCGATATACTTGAGGTGTATATCAACATTATTTAGTTGGTCTTAAATGAATTCTTATTGTTATTTCCTCTCCTCGAAAATTAATTAAATCGCCGTACTGATCAACTACTCGTAGCGTTAGTGAACCTACCTCTCTGGAGTTCACAGGTAAATAAATGAGGTTTCTAGGAATCTCAGCTATTTTATAGCCTGGAGGCACATTAATCGGAAACTCGTGTAGTGTATGCGATTTGGAATTGTTCATATATGTATTAACAGTGATACTACTTTCAATTCGTAATAGATTCACCTTGAAAATATTAACTGAAAGATCTGAATAATGATCTTCGTTTGGAGTCAGGATTTTATCGTTGAATCCTAAGAGTTTTCCAATTGTATTTTCCTTATTAAAATATATTGGATCCGTAGAGCTATTAACTTTAACCTGCATTGTGTTATTATTGGCTTCTATATAAATTTTATTTTCTCTACTATATCGTTTGTATTCTTCCTCTATATAATCAACTATGTCATTCAATTCATAAGATCCAATTGGTATTTCAATCACATTTTCACCTATATGAAACAAATTGTTGTAGACATCAACATTTGGAATGCTATTATACGAATGAAAATCAGTTAGAGCACATTCATATGTCTCATTTAACTCAATAGGAGGGAAGTAATTAGCAGATAACTCTGAAGTGTTGGAGCTCAGAGTAAGTGTTATTGACATTATGCCTGCTTGATTGTAAATGAATAAAGTTTAACACACAATATGGTTTATAAAAAGCGTTTTTATTTTAATTTAATCTTTTTTGTTTTGAATTTACATTATAATTTTTAATAGTAAATGCAATAATTCTTAATACAATAATTATAAATATTTTGTTTCAACTATAATATATCATCTTTACTTATCCAAGAATTGTGTTCATTAGTAAATCCTAACCACTTAACATACGCTTTATCTCCTTTAGTTTTAATAATCTTTTCAACTAGATATTTATTTGGAAATCTAGTTTTTGAGAGTTCTTCACCGTAAAATCCACCTTGAATGAGATTACCACGATAATCCTCTAATATGTATGTTGCAGGATATGTATTTTGAATTGTTTTAATAGTGAAAATTTCTGTTGTCCAATTTGGAGTATAACCTTTTTCAAATGTATGTTTGTATTTGCTTATGCGCACATGATCTCCAACATTAAATTTCGAGATTTTATACATTTTCAAATGACTGTATACTGTATTTAATAATTTTTTCTCATTTGTTGAGTTGACTTTAATTGGAGGCATTTTGATGGTACGATGAACTTTACTGTTGTATGCTTTTAATAGATCTTTGTAGATATCCAACCAGTTATACGAACCATTAAAACTAAATTCTTTCCACATCATCCCTTTTAATGTTCTATTAAATCGTTCTACTATTGATGCTTTCATTGTGCTATACGTTGAATAGTGATTAATGTTGTGCTTATCCATCAATTTCGCAAAGTTTTTATTAAAAAATTCTTTTCCATCGTCTGTTTGTAGGTTTTTTGGTACTCGTCCCAGTTGAAAAATATCTACCATTGCTTGTGTTGTTTCAAGTGCAGTTTTTGTTTTCAGCGGTACTGCCCATGCATATTTTGAGAATGTATCAATTATGGTTAACAAAAATCTATAATTTTTATTGTCTATAGAGTAATTCCCCATTTCAACTAAATCAGCTTGCCAGAGATCATCTATTCCTTTCATCACAACTCTACGACGTGCAAAAGATTTTCGAGCTTGTTTATGGAGTTCGTTAACTAGATTTCTTTTTGAAGACATGTTTATAGTTTTAAGAATTGTTTTGGATACGTTGTAATCTGCTTGATGAACTTTTACTTATTGATGCGAATATGTAATTTTCCAATCTATATTTCTTTTCATTTAACTTTTCTTTTGTAGGCTCTCAACAAATCTTTGTAGATAACCATCTTCCAAAAATGTATTGATTTTGGAAATGCTTTCTTCAATTTTCTTATTCTTTTCCAACTGTAATGTTGTTGCTTGTTGTAGCATTTCGAGTTGAATTCTAAAAGTATCATACATTTTGTTGTTATTTTCCTTAAAGTATTTTAATAGTTTGTATTCTATTTCTTCGATTTGATTTTGCAGAAACAATTTATTGATAACATCGTTTTCCTCCACAGCCTTTGCCACATTTTTGATTCTTTTGTTTTGGACATCGATGTTGTTGTTCGTATCCATAAAGAACCCCAACAGTCTAGGGGCATTTTTCAGTGAAATTATATCGCTTGTACCGTTTAGATAGTGTCCAAACTTATCAACAGACATACTTTATATAGATTATTGTATTATATTAGCTTCGCGTAGTTCTTCAATAATTGATACAATCTCGTTATTATGATTAGTATGACCAGCAGCTTGTGATGCTATCAGTAGACGAAGTCGATCTACCAACTCATTTGGATCGTCCCAGTATATATAGTTTGGTTTATGGGGGTTAAATTGCATCAATCCACCACCTTTATAATTAGATGATGTCTTATTTGCTATTGCTTTTGATACAGACTGTTGGTTTTGCTCTTTAAACATCTTTTTAATAATATGTTTATATTTATATGCTTTCGTTCCCTTGATTTGACCATCAGGTTTATATTCTCTTCTATACGCATTTGTACTAATTAAGATTTTTTTGTAGAGTTCTAGTTCATATTTATCATAGTTTTTTGGCGTTTTATGAAACATTAGAGAAAACAGTCCTGGCGTTAGAGCCCATATTTGACCACCAACCTGTATTTTACCCTCATTTAATTTGAGGTTACTATCACCAAATTTCCATTCATTATTGAAATCTTTATGTGGCCCATAGTTAGTATCTAATTCATTTCTGTCCTCCAAGACTGATAAGTCAGTGTAACTCTCTTCAATATTTGAATTCTGTGAGTAAAAATTATCATCATCCTCATTATCACTATTACTTTCATTAGAATCATTGAATGATTTGCTATTATCAAATATTGCTCCTTCTACAAGTTTGTTTGGTGTGCTTGTCTCCAATTTAATTGTTGATTTATTAATATGAGGACTGATAGTTTCTTCAATTTCTGTTTTCATCTTATTCTTTTCTTTTTTGATAATTCTATTGATATTGTTAGAACTATTTATAAATTCATTTAAGGGGTCTGTTATAGGTTTGAAAGTATCTCTTAGTTGATCACGTGTATCTATTTCACCAGTTTTTATACTACGAAGCTTTTTCTTCAAGACATTTCTCGTTGCAACCAATTCTTTTAAAACTTTCTCATCCATGTTTAGCAACAGCAATTATCAGATCAGGTAATCAGGTATCAGATCAGCTTATCAGGTATCAGATCAGCTTATCAGGTATCAGATCAGAATATCAGGTATCAGATCAGATTATCAGGTATCAGATTATCTGGTATCAGATCAGATTATCAGGTATCAGATCAGATTATTAGATATCAGATCAGCTTATCAGGTATCAGATCAGATTATCAGGAATCAGATCAGATTATCAGGTATCAGATCAGATTACCAGGTATCAGATCAGATTATTAGGTATCAGATCAGATTATCAGGTATCAGATCAGATTATCAGGTATCAGATCAGATTATCAGGTATCAGATCAGATTATTAGGTATCAGATCAGATTATCAGGTATCAGATCAGATTATCAGGTATCAGATCAGATTATTAGGTATCAGATCAGATTATCAGGTATCAGATCAGATTATTAGGTACCAGATCAGGTTATTGGGTATCCTATTAGGTTATCAGGTATATTAAATATTTAATAGATATGTAGGTGTATTGTGTGTTCAAAGTCAGATTATATACTAAAGTTGTTCTTTTATGCAGAGTAATTTATATTGTTATAAAATAGTCAAATAATTTTCTATAGCGACCATTGTTTAACTCGTTATCTTTGCTTATCATCAGAAATCCATATTTTTCCTTCCAACATTCTCTACAAATTTCATGAAATTGTTCAAAGTTCATGTCGCCGGCAACATGATCACTATAAACATGCTTCATATTTCTGTCATCTTGTTTAAACATTATAATTACATTCGCGTTGTCTCTTATCAAATGCTTGGGAATTCTGGTATAAGTTTGACACAAGTAGAATGAATCCACATCCTTATGTCGACCCATACAAAAATAATCCCGTATATTGTTCTGCTTCTCACATGCAACATCATCAAATATCATAATTGAATTAGTTTTAGCTTCGTCAGGGGTAATAACTGATTCATTGTTGTCAAATGTGTAATATCCCATTCCTTTAATTGGTGAAATTAATCTCTTCAAGTATTCATATTTCGGCTGATATAAGGATTTTGAGTATAAATAGATGTTTTCAAATTTTAGTCCGTTAGGACTTTCTAGTAACCCAATCATAACATTAGTCTTTCCACAATTTGATGGTCCCACTATTAGAGCTCGGATAGAATTTGGTAAGAGTGAGCTGTGTTTTATTTTTGAAGTGATGTTCGATGAATCATCAATATTACGAACCAAAATATTTTTATGTTGTTTCACTAACCGCATTTTTGTAACTAAATATAATTTATGTTTGTTACCTTTTATTATAGAAAAAAAAATTAAATAAATAAAATGGTTATACATTACAACAAGTCGTTTAGTCATAAAAACACCTTCGTTGGAGCAGGTATAGTAGATAAAATAATAAATAATCTTCCTGTTGAACTTCATCTTCCTGGATATCAGTACTGTGGGCCTGGAACTAAGCTACAAAAACGTTTAAATCGAGGTGATAGAGGAATTAATTTATTGGACTCTGCATGCAAAAGTCACGACATAGCTTATTCGAAAAATAAGGATTTAAATATTAGACATCAAGCTGATAAAATTCTTGAAAATAAAGCTTGGAAACGAGTTTTGTCAAACGATAGCCGTCTTGCAGAAAAATCATTTGCATACATGATTACTAACGCAATGAAAGCTAAAACTAAATTTGGTATGGGTGTGAGGAAGAAGAAAAATGTTAAAAAAACCAAATTAGATGGGAAAAAACTATTCAATACGACAATTAGAGTTGCAACAAAAATATTAAAAAAGGAAAAACCTCTTGACATTAACTCTGCCATTAGAATCGCACGTAAAACTATCAATAAATCCCTAAAAGGAAGAAAATCACATGTTATAATACCACGCATAATAAGTGTTCCAAAAATTGGTGGTTTTTTACCCCTAATACCGATTCTAACTGCTCTGGGGGCAATTGGCAGTCTAGCCACTGGAGGTGCCGCTATAGCTAAGACTGTAAATGCAACAAAGAATGCAAAAAATCAACTTGATGAAGCAACTAGACATAATAAAGCGATGGAATCTATAGCAGTTGGAAAAGGCCTTTACCTAAAACCATATAAAAAGGGATATGGTTTAGTTTATAAAGAACAGACAAAAAACTCTTAAGAATGCTACCCAACAGACCACTATCAGATGTTGACCTATTAAATTTTTCAATCAAAATTCCATATTTTAGAGGAGTTTTCATGTTAGACTCACTACCAAAACGACCAAAGAAAATTGAGTGTGGAATAATCAATTTAGATTTATCAACAGGTCCTGGTACACACTGGGTAGCATATTATAAGAACATCGATGAAAAAGAGTATTTCGACAGTTTTGGAAACTTACAACCTCCTTCGGAAGTAGTCAAATATCTTGGTACAAATATAAAATACAACTATAATCAACATCAGAATTTTAATACATTTATCTGTGGTCATTTATGTCTTAAATTTCTTTATGAAATAACTAAGAAAGATTAAATAAAAACACATAATCATCTATATTTTACAAAACTCTTTAATGGCTTTTTTATTTTTTTTTATTTATAATTTACTAAACAGAATTAATTTATTTTAATGCCAAACGGGATATTGGCTATTTTGAATTAAAAATTCATCCATCTCACTCTCAAGAATTAGGCCGCACTCTCCTTCTCTGCATAGTTGAAATGATCCACTCGAGAGATCCTTAATTTCTTCATCTGTTAAACTATTATATTTTTTGGGGAGAAACATTATGTTGTTTTCCAACTCAACTTTTAGTGTTGGTCCATATTTTGTTGTTATCCGTGATATATTTTGAATAGGATATTTAACTGTTATATCCAGATCCTTAATGTAAATTAAGGATTTACTCTTCAGGGAATTAAATTTTGTTTTTAGATTTTTCACGGAGTTCATTTTTGATTGAGATCTTGTCACTTTGAATCTTTAATTGTAATTGAACTTAAAAGTAGCTCCGATACTTCCAAGAAAATATTTATGGTGAAATAGTGAATAAGTGGGGGATAGTGTTAGGGTGAAGGGGATAGAGAGAGATAATAATATAAAATTGGTATAAGAGGGAGAAGGAAATAATACGTAATTTTAGATACTTTTTGGTTAAATATTCAGGAAAAAATCATCAGTATCAACAATTCCTTTGAAAAAGTAAGCAGAAACAAAATTAATACGGATGTTAATAAAATGAGTCAAATAAGAAGGAGTCTAAATAAATTCATAACAGATTTTGATAGCTTCAGACTATACGACCATTGGGAAATGATCAAATTTTTCCAAAATATGCTCGACGAAAATGAGGAATATGATGTAATGGAAGATGAAGACAACACAGAAGGACATTTTAAATGCTGTCCGTGGTATGATCCGAAATGTGAGGAAGGACCTGACACTTGTAGATGTTCTATATACTTTCTACGGAAAGCAATATTAGAAAATTTAATAGTCTCATACTATGAAATGTTTCAAACTTTATAATCAAAATTAAGAAAAATTAATAAATAAAATAAAATTGTATTATTAATATAAAATATTCTCTGTCTTGTATTATTTTTCGAAAAGATAATTAGGAATCATATATTTCTGAAGAAATCAGTAGAGATTTGTGTTTGGGTTATAAAATATCATAACTTATCAGATCGTTTAAATTTTCTAGTTTTATAAAATGCTATATAAATGCAATTTTATAAGATTGTAAAATTCAAATTCCTTTGTCAAGAAATAAACAAATAAAATCAAGATTGTGCCTGATTTAACAGTAGAGCTATAAACAAAAATGCGTTAGTATGCAAAACAGCAAAACAATAAGATTTTGAACCCATTTGTAAAATTACGTAATTTAGATTTTTGTTAACATATGCATAAAATTATTTTTTGTGAGCTTTGCAATAGAAACTTATAAATACAATTGTCAGACCACCAACGAATTTGAGAAAAAAATATTTCTGTATAGAATAAACAAAAATATTTAAGACTACAAAATTTTCTGTGTAGTCAGATTATGATGAATAAATGTTGAAGTCAGCATAATTATGAAAACTTAAAGAAAAATCAAAAACATACATGAAAACAGACTCAAATATAAAAAAGAACAAAAAATAAAATATGCTATATATATCTATATAGCCAAATTATAAGGAATAAATCTCGAAGTCTGCATAATTATGAAAACATAAAGACAAATCAAAAACATACATATATAAAAACAGACTTAAATATATAGAAGAACAAAAAAATAAAATCTAATAAACCTCATTAATACAACGATACCAAAGTGATCGCAACATACACACAGCCACACACACACACATTCAAACACACTCTCATACACACGCTATGACGTCAGTGATGATGACATACCTAAAATAATTAGATATACACAAATTCTCTGCCAACAAAAAATATCTCTGCCACGATTCCATCAGCAACACACCAACCGGCATAAACACACACCCCCGCTATGACGTCAGTGATGACGACGCACCTAAAAAAATCAGATATACACACATTCTCTGCCAACAAAAAATATCTCTGCCTGTATACCAACATACTGTGACGTCAGTGATGACGATGCACCTAAAAAAATCAGATATACACACATTCTCTGCCAACAAAAAATTCACTGCCTCCATACCAACATACTGTGACGTCAGTGATGACGACACACATAAAAAAATACTAGAGGATGGCAACACTGGCTCGCTCAAAAATAATGGTGGCAATAGACATGCGCGATTCCATCAGCAACACACCAAACAGCATAAACACACACACCCTCGCTATGACGTCAGTGATGACGACGCACCTAAAAAAATCAGATATACACACATTCTCTGCCAACAAAAAATTCACTGCCTAGATACCAACAGAAACACCCCGCGACATACACCCAAACATACATCACGAGATTTGCACAGGCAAGCAAAAGAACATACACCCGCGACACACACCCAAACATAGCACAGGCAAGCAAAAGAACATACACACGCACACACACAACCAACATAGCACAGGCAAGCAAACGAACCTACACACACACACACACGACCAACATAGCACAGGCAAGCAAAAGAACATACACACGCACACACACAACCAACATAGCACAGGCAAGCAAACGAACCTACACACACACACACACACGACCAACATAGCACAGGCAAGCAAACGAACCTACACACACACACACACAACCAACATAGCACAGGCAAGCAAACGAACCTACACACACACATAAAAAAACTAGAGGATGGCAACACTGGCTCGCTCAAAAGTAAAAAAAAAAAAAAAAATTTGAATAAATAAATGGGTAAACTCGGGTTTGAACTTGAGCCAAAATTAATCGTTTCAATATATAAAATATTAATAAAAGTTCGACTAATTACTTATAAACATTAATTAAAAAAATATATATATATTTCACAACAGCTTCTTTATTCTTTCTCAACCAAAAATGTTTATATGTCAAAAAATTATATTAGGATGAAAAATTAGGTAGCATCCTAATGTATCTTAAATCTAAGCATTCGATGTTAAAAGCACATCAAATCCAATACGATGTTCTGTAATGCTAAAGTATTTTGGGGGTTGAACGCTAAAAGCTTTTTTGTTCTTAATATTCTACAAACGTGCAACTCATTGTTGGGAGATTATGAACTGAAAGTATACAATGGATTGTATGGTTGCTTGGATGTCTCGTGTGTTGTCTTATTGGAGATAGATCGGTAACAGTAACTTTTATTTTAGCTTGTTGACCTCTTTTTAGGATTTTGCTTAGAGGTAACAAATGATTATTTTTAATCTTTCAATTGAACATTAATTGGCTGCATCCTTTCGAAGGGATTATTAGTTGTTTGGCAGCATTTTTTTTCAATATAAACTTTGAGAAAAGTAAGAGATTTATTATTGGCAAATCACGTGAATAGAATTATTTATTTAATAAATTCTATATTTTTGGGTTTAAAATAAAATTCGAGAAAAAAAACTTCAAGCCGAACGAATTTTTAGGGTTCATTTTAAAACTTTGAGCACAATTTTGATTGTATATATTTTATTTATTTTTATATTGGAAATACACTTATAAATAATACGGGAGTATCTCAGCGAGGACTTTAAGTTGTTGTTTTATAGCAGACCAGAGTTTTTAGTTGGGAAGCCAACTTGTAGCGCCCAAATCAAGAAGAAGTTCTTTGTATATATTCAGAAAGATTAACTTAGTTATTAAAAATTGATTAACAAAAATAACAATCGGTAAAGAAATAAATTACTTCCCAATCTTAGCTTAACAGTCTACAAATCGCTCATCCTGCTGCCCGTCTTACTATATGATGATGAAATATCCCTGAACCAAAATTCCCAAAAAGAATCAAAAAGGTTTGCTCTATGAAACATTTTAAAGCGAAAGGGTATCCCAACAGAAAGAAGCTAAGATTTTTCCGAAGAGATTCCTTATTATTTTTATGGGGTAAATCTTTTTAACTTTATTGAGAAGGAAAACATATAAAATCAAAAAGAAAACTTGTTTTTCACAGTTTTTTTTTTATTCAATTTTCATTATTTTTCGCACCGAGATAAACTTTTTGAGCCTATTAAATATTCTTCTGAAATGAAAGGTCTATTTATAATAATAATGTAAAATTGTATGATTATTAAATTGAGAAAACTATTTAATATTTTATTTATTGAAAGAGTTTTGTGTTTGTTGGCTATTTTATGAAGTTTATGTGTATTTTTTCAGTTCCATGCAACGAATGGCGGAATAAAAAAATTTTAATTGAAGATATCGATATTTTGCCTATTTCTAAATCATGAAATTTATGAAATGAAACGTACAACATTCTTTTAAGTTTTGGAAATAAATCAACAACTACGAGTATATAAAAAATGTAATTGAAAATTTATTTAATAAATTGGATCAAAAATATAATGGGGAACTTATAAAGTTTAAAGCAGCGTAAGGGAATGGAGGAGAAATATTTTACGTACAAAATAATAATAAAAAATTCGAGACAGGTCTTAACATCTTTTTTCAAGGAATTAAAACAAAACCCTAAACAAACAAAACTTTTTGAATTCTTTTATAAAACTTGTTTAACACGAAGCTCTGAATAATTTAAGAAAACAAGTGCGATCCACTTAAATTCAAATTGGCGAGCAGTAAACATCGTATAAATAAAGTACCTTCTTAAATTCTACTAACAAATCTGTTCGTTCATTTTGACAACTCCAACTGTTTTATGATTCCTTCAAGTGCACAGGAATTGTAAAACATATTAACAGATACAAGCGGGATAAAAATATATAAATTTACGAGCAAGAGCTTAATCGCAACATGAATGTAGATTAATTTTCTTTACCAATGACCATTCTAAAACTTTGTGCATCTAATTTATATACTATTTCAATATTGCGGAGAGGTGGAGCTAAGCATCACTTGTCCATATAGTGAGTCCGCTACTGCCCACACACGATTTTCAGGACAAATTACACACATACAAAAGCATTCGTGATCTTATTGCAGATTAAATTTTAACATTTTTGTTTCTAAAACCGACAAATATTACCGTTGAAACCATCAATAGATAACAGCATTGATACAAACAAAACAGATACAGCTTAGTTTTTATCATGGCAGTCGGCATTAGCAGCAACAGCCAGCAGAACCAAAATTAATCCAAACACCATTTTTGAACATCTTTTTCCATAAGTTCTACATTTTGCCTACGAACCGAAAAAAAGCATGTTAAAGAACTTTTTTTTTTGTTGCGAATACTTGGTGGGTTTGAGTCTCTTTTTAGATGTATGTTTGAATGAATGGATGGATATTTAGGTGGTTGACTGACTGACTGAATGGATGGTTGGCTGGCTGGATGTATGTTTGAAAATATCAATAGATGGCTTACAATCGATGTCATTGTTGTTTTTCTAATTGGCTACCTTTTCGTTACAAGCAACGAGAAGACATCGACAACAACCTTAAAAATTGAATGGCAAGAAGCAACAAAGACTCAAGCAAAACAGCATATGGAACAAGTGTGAGTAAAGATGCTGCATATGTTAATATTAATTAAGCGCGTTCGTGACGACTGATAAGCTCACTAAGCTAAATTTTACTAGGCAAAGTTATGGCTGTGAAATGGTTGCGGCAGCAATACCTGGTTTTCCGCAACAACATACATATTGTTATGGAAAACAAGTTATTATAACTTTAAAGTATTGTTAACACTACCCTAAAGGATACCTGGGGGCAATTGTCTATAAGTCACCAGAATTGTAGACTATTTTGGTGACGTCTTGGCAAAATTGTCAACAAAGTGCCTACATTTTTTTTATTTGCTTTGATGAGACAAAAAATGTATACACAACAAATAAGAGTTCTGATTCGCTAGTGAAATTTTCTAAAGGATGGTGACTGTGTCAACAGTGGGTCAGTACAAAATCACTACTGACATTAATACCTTAAAAGTACCAAAAGTGTAGACTTGAATTACTAAAATGCACTAGTGAATCTCTGCTGACAATGTCTGCATACGAGTATGGTCCCAAAAGAACTATCTACTCAGTAGTACTAGTGTCAGTGGCAGATTTCCAATGGCACGCATATGTTAAATATATATAGTAAAAATGCATTGTCGGGGTATAATAAGTCACTAGTACTGGTGACAGTGTCAATAGTAAATCAGGGTAGTTAAGTTGCAATAAACAGGGTTCTATTTACATTATATCATCAAAGTATATTATTATCATTAATTTAAATATGAATATGCTTAGATTTAACAATGTAATATTATAAAATAATTCCACTATAATCATGGTTTCATTACTATTTCTGAAAATATTGTAATATTTTTAATAAGAAAATATTATCAATAAAAATATTAATTTAAGTTTGTTATTTTTGTAATCAAATTATGACTATAAAACGAATGATATTGTGTTTTGATCACAATAAACTTATCGTTTACTGACATGGTTGTACGATTATCTATCTGTTCTTTATTTGATTTCTAATGCTGGCTACACACTTTACAATATGTTTATGCAACCAGGCATGTTTCATTGTTGGTCGCATAGTGTGTAGTCGTGTTTATTATTCAATTTGTTGTTGCATTCAAGATTTCATAAACATCAAAATATTTTGATATTTTCGGGTTGCATTGTTGTTGGTTGCATATTGTGGTCGTGTTTATTTTTTTACTAGTTTAGTTCATTGAAAACCAGCAAGATGTGCATATGTTTGTTTCTTTTCTGTCGACCACGGCAAAAGTAAATGAGCTTCGTAATTTTGTGTTTCAGCATGTCTAATAATTTAAGAAGTTAATTTTAATTTATTTTAAATTTAAAAAAAATTAATTTTTAATTTTAACAGTTTTTCATTTAAAAACTTTTCTTTTTTTTCAAATACCAATTTTTCGACCATATTCTTTTTTCTTTGGGTGTATCTCATTTTCCTCCTCTTCATAAAACAGTTCACCAATAATAATAATTGCTGCTATTTCGCTTATGTTTCTATCTTGCGCGACGTTCAATGCAAATACAAAATACAGAAATAATGTTGCATTTATGGTTTAATTATTGGTTGCAGTGTGTGTATCAAAATATGAAACATGAATGATAAACGTGTGGCTTAAACACGTTGCAAAGTGTGTGGATATCGTAAGATATCGCTTTTTTTGTATGTGTTATGGTGTTAAAAACAGATAACACGTTTTTCTAGAGCTTGAAAAACCAACATTAAAACAAATAAAAATAAATAAAATAAATGGAAATATTAATTATTTTTTTTAATTTATTAATCGAGATTGCCTCGATATCTTCTTTCAAAGATTTTCAAAAACTTTTGATTGTTGAGGGGTTTTTAGCTAGTCTATATGCATACATTTCATTGGTGCTAATGCCACATCATCAGTAGACCTTAAAAAATATTTTTGAAATGTTTCAAACCTCTTATCTTATACAAAAACTTTTAAAAAACCAATGAGAATTTTAAAAATTACAAAAGTATAAATAAGCATAGTTGGCTTTGAAACTTATTCAAAAACCCCAACAAACAAATTTATATTATTCGATATGAATCTATTTTATTTTCTTTACAACCTTTATACAATTAGACGCCCTTTGGGTGACAATAAAAGTATTTAATAAGGCAAAACGGAAAATAATATTCTAATTGTATAAAGTTTTTTCCAGACATTTTTATCTATCCGCAAATAATAGCAAACTGCCATTTTCATTAATAAATAATACAAATTTTCATTAATAAATAATTCAATTTCATCAAAAAAAAATTCAATAGTAATTCAACATAACAATAATAATTCAAAAATAAATTTCACCCTGGAGACTTAATATTTAAAAAACAAATTAAAACACCGAGTTTTTTTTAATTAGCTACTAAAAAAAAGCCTTTAAAATAAAAGTTGAGAAAAAGCCAAACATATGTACATACATTTGTACATATCGTTGAGTGAAATGCAAAACTACGTAATTCAAAATATTAAAAATCACACTTTCTATTAATTACGGAGTATTACACAAAACCCCATGTCCCTAAAATATTTTAAGCTTTTATTTTAAAGAACAGACAAATTCTAGATAAAAAGAACTATTGAACTATTTTATTTCGTTTTTTTTTCACTCTCCTGTAAAGTTAAAAAAGTTCATTTACGTTATTTTTCATTTCGTCTAACGATATGTACATATGTGTATCTAGTTTGTTAGTGCAGCTTTTGTTCATGCATGTAGGAGTTAATTATGGTATTTAAAGTTTTCTTCTTTTGCTTTATTAAGGCGATTTCTAGAGCTTTTACATTTCTTGTCTTTTTCTTTGCATTTTCTTTTATTTTATTTTTTATTTTTAATATATTTAATATATTTTTTTTATTTTACTTTAGATTACTTTATAATTTAATTTATATTTATTTTACTTTATAATTAAACAATAGCTTCCGTGGCGGAGTAAGTGAAACTGATTATGTCCTTGTGACCTGTTCCGACGTTTAAGAATGATTAAATAAATAAAATATATAAAAAGATTTTACGATTTAACCACAATCGTATTATGTAATCAATGTATGTTGCTCTAACGTTATAGTTGCCTCAACTAATTTCTTTCTTTGTTGTCGCTTTTGCATACTTTTGCTTTAAACTTTATTATGATTTCTTTTAGTTTTATTTTTCTTTTATAATGACGTGTATGTTTATGCTGCGAAATGTTATTTAATAAGCCAGTGAAGCGTGTCACTGACGTCACATCATATTAAAAAAACAAACACATTTATATGTATCATTTATTTTACTATTACACTGCAATTCGCTGATTTGCAAACAAATTCATAATGCGGTTTGTGGTCGACCACAATCTAATAGTCTTGGTAGTGAATATGTTGAACAGCTACTGTTTATGGCTGACTTTGCCCATTAAATGCGGTGAAAAAGTCTGTACAGAACAATTATAGAATTATTGAAAACTTGCTCTTTCCAACACAATAATGAAACACAACCTCAAATCTGACTTAGCATTTTTAATTTCCACAAATTATCAATCAGTAATTATTTTCGGAAAATTGTGTTACAAACGCTGCAACTAATCTAATAAAGTGTAGTTACAGGTACATAACAACGTATGTTATATTACACTCTTCTCTTCTTCTTGTTATTGTTGTTGTGTTTTTTTTAAATGTTTTTAGTATTCTTGTCACTTTTGTTGATGTTGCTGTTGTTGTTGTGCTCTCCAATTAAGGTGAACACGATAGTTTTTGCGATCCAATGGATTAGAAACAAGATAAAGGACTGCAACAAAAACAATAAAAGCAATAAGAAATAGAAAAAAAGCGAAACAAAAAGCACCCAAACATTTTTTCTTCATTTTCAGTTCGAAAGTGTTGTGGAAAATTCGAAAATTGACTAGGCATGTGAATAATAGTAACAGAACAAAAAAAAAACGAATATTGAACATGCTGTAGCACACAACCGCATATCTCGTGTATAAAATTTCTTAAAAGTGTCAGAGCTAGAAAATATCTTTACCTAGAAGTTTGTGTGAATAAAAACATGTACTCTAGAGGTCTGAACTGAAAGTCGTTAAAATAAATATGTATTATTCATTTTGTTTTCAAAGAAATTGTTATTTTTTATTTAATTTATTTTATTAGTTTGAAAATTGAGGTTATTATAAACAAGAGTTAAAACCAATAAGTTACCAGGTGTAGAAGGAATCTCTGCTGCATTATTAAATTGCAGACTCTTATACAAGCGCCAAAAGAATCCACCCAATCATCCGCAACTTTTTGGGAATATTAAAGTCTGTCTGACGAAGTGATAGAAGGCAGATCTTACGAAGAAAGGATATCTTACGAACTCAAATAATTGCCCAAATAATCGCTAAACGAATCTCCGCTAGGGTGTCATCAGCACTGAGACAGAAACAGACGGGATTCAGACCCCACAAGTCTACTATCGACCATATAAAATGTCTCCGTGTTATCGTCGAGCAATCTGATAAATGGAGTTCACCATTCTATATGTGCTTTATCGATCTTGGAAAAGTCTTCGACAAATTAAATCACAGCGAAATTTGGAGCGCACTACAATGCAAAAACGTCCCGCTTAAACTTATTGCAGTTATTAGGCAAAGTCGTTTAAACGATCTTGATTACACAGATGATATTTGCCTATTATCTCACACCTTCTCAGATCTTGAAATAAATTTATGAATTGATGTCTTCGCAGGATATTGCGAATATTCTGTACAACAGAAATAAAAATACCTAAATGGCGGTGGATTGGACACACCTTAAGAAGATCAAGAAACTACATCACGAGAAATTTCATAGACTGGGACCCGCAAGGAAGCCGAAGAAGAGGACGCCCAGCTCATACGTTGAGAAGGCAAATCGATGTCGAAGTGGCCGTAATGGGTAAAACCTGTTTTAACTAAGGAGTCCGCCATCTAACGTTTTTTTTCAACTAGTGCTTATTTCGTGAATGGTAACACTTAGCTCATGTCTAATTTGACAGATAATTAGTTTTATCCTTCCGCCGAACGAATATGGTTGTGTATATGCTTGAACAACGCTGGTAAAGTGGGCCTACGATCGATTTACAGAAGATGCCGATTTTTCAAAAAAAAAAATCATCTTTTCAGATGAAGCTCATTTTGATCTTGGCGGGTATGCAAACAAGCAAAATTGTCGCATTTGGGGCACAGAAAACCCGCCCGCATACATTGAAAAGCCGACGCACCCAAAGCGAGTCACTGTTTGGTGCGGATTTTGGATTTTTGGAGGCATAATTGGGCCATTTTTCTTCGAAAATGAGCAAGTAGTGGCCGTTACAGTCAATGGCGATCGTTATCGGGCCATGTTGAACGAATTTTTGTTCACAAAAATTGAAGAGGAGGATATTGGCAACATTTGGTTTCAACAGGACGGCGCTACGTGCCACACAGCCGAAGCTACACTCAATGTTTTGCGCCCTGTTTTTGAAGATCGCATTATCAGCCGCAGAGCTGATGTCGTTTGGCCACCTCGGAGCTGCGATTTGACACAGTTGGACTATTATTTGTAGGGTGCCGTCAAAGATAAGTGTTACGCCGACAAGCCAGAGACAATTGACGCTTTAAAGGACAATATTCGTGAAGCCATTGGTGAAATACAATCGATAATGTGTTTAAAAATTGGACCGATCGTGTAGGCTACTGCATGGCCAGCCGAGGCAGCCATTTCAATGAAATTATTTTCCATTATTAACCGGAAAAAAGAAATTTGAGAAAATATTCAGAAGTTTTTTTTTATAGCATTTAAAAAAAAAGTTATCTGGCGGACCCTTTACAATACAAATACGAGACCAATTCGTAGGCTTATTTATTGTAAGCAAACACCTTGTTAAGAGCGTGGTGGCAGCGCTGCTGAAGTAGATCGGACGTAGAGCGCCTTCGTATCTAAAAGCTGCGCGTGAGACATGCAACGCGAGAACAAGAGAAACCAATGACTGTTGCTTGACCGAAATCTCTCCAGTTCGATTGTTACTTAAGCCTGTTGAATAGTTACTTTAAAGGCAAGACAATGTAAGAGGATGTAGAGCATCCGTCCAACTTTATGTTCTTATCTCGTCGGCAGCCACACACAGACTCCTTAAAATACGTTAATTTTAAAATTTAAATAAAATACAGTTTCATACTGTAGGCTATAATTACTAACTATAATCAAACTATAATTTAAATTGTATAATTTTAAATAATTCATTGTACGAAAATAAATACAGTTTCACGTTTTTTAAGGGTATAAATGAAAAAGAGTTAGATATATATTGTGCGGCTAAAACGAGGGCTACTCTGACTTTAGTCGTTACAATATTATAAACAAGAGTTAATCCACAATCCACAGAAGGTTGGAACCAACACTGGCCGATTTTACAAAACATTGTGTGAAACACTTTCTTTGTTTGAACAAAGTAAACGATATTAAATTTTCGTTTTCCGACCTCAGGAAAATACCATGTGAAAGGTTATAAAATATCTCCACACTGATGTAGCTTAACTTCAAAAAGGATCATATTGAAATTGAGAAATATATTTAAATTTCAAATCGCTATAATTAAGAAAAGGCCGGTTTTATATCCAAAAAGAAACAAGTTTTTCTGTTCACTTTCTTGTCTATCTAGACAACTTTTTCTCAGAAGAGATTAAAATGTTATTATCACGGTAATTTTAACCAAAAAAATATAAAAAAAAAATATTAACAGAATTTTCCATTACAATGAAAATGAAACTAGAAAAAAAATGTGTCTGAAAAATAATCAAGTTGCAAATTTTCTATGCAATCATGTACTCGTATGTTTTCTAGCAATTCAATTCTACACAAAATTTTCTTTCTCGGAGCTTATCTCTCATTAATTCGATATCATAGTACAACATTTTTCAGCTCATTGATTTGGGACTCAATTCTGAGAATTGCAGGTGAAAGTACACTCAAAATAAAAATCAATCCATCCGTACTTAAATCAATCCCAAGCCGTGTTAAAAGTACGGTAATCCCAGTTTTACTAAAATTAAGTACAGAAAGATTCATTTGAGTACGGACTCAAGTAAATTCTCAATTTAATTTAAGAATTTTTTTTAGTTGATTCAAGATATTTCATGTGATTAAAGAATTTTGTACTCATTTTAAGAAACTTCAGGATTGGTTATCTAAAGTAATCCCGCTTTCGGGTTGGTTAAAGTATATTTTATTGTTATTTGTGCTCAAAAATTTTGAGTACGACTCGTACTCAAAGTAAGTAGAAAATGCTTGAATTTAGAACGGGGTTTTTTTCTGTGTAGCTCCCAAAATAACAACTTCTGCATTATTCGTTTTGTCAACTTGGCTGGCTGCAGTAATAATTTAATGGCTGTGGAATAAACAACCCTTTTGATTCAGAGTGAATTACCTTTTAAAACCAGAAGAACATTGAATATTTCAATATGGAAAATAACAAGTGCTCAAAATTGGATGATTTTTGTTACGTTTGTGGTCGTAACGTAACACAAATAGGCAAACAGGATCGAAGAAATTTGTTTACTGAGAAACTCAATGCAGCGTATTGTCATTATTTTGATGAAACAGATTTAAGTGGCGCAAACTTTACTCCGAACACAGTGTGCAAAGTTGTTATAATTCCCTTATAATGTGGATGCATGGAAAAGGTGTACACTGTACAGTTTTCTTTTATGAAGCCAGTAATTTGGGTGCGAGACTTAACTGGAAATGATGAATCCAGGTGCTACGCGTGTAAAAATTCCGGTTATGGATTGAACAGAAAAAAATTTAAAACAAAAGTATACATTACCGCTTTTACTGCGACAATTCCAGCACAACGCGCTGCTGCTACCGATCCACGTAAACCTCCGGTTCTGGATAGTGTGTCCCTGCAAGCCGAAACCGTTTTCACCAATCCGACCAATGTAAATGATGCAGATTCGACACCCAGTATAGAAAATAATGCACCACAACACTTATTGAGCAAAAAAGGTAAAAATGGAGGGAAAATATGCATTTTTGCGATTTTTAAGGCACTGAATTTTAGAAAAAAAAAATTTAGAAAAAATATAATATATATAAAATTATTAATGCAGCTAATTTCACAAAACCAATGATGCTACTTTCCCGTGAAATTCTCAGAATTCAGTCGCAAACTCATGTGTTGCACTGTGTATGTGATAAACGATTTGCCATTTAAACATGTTGAACACCCAGGTATTCAATTAAAACTAAGCAATAAAGAATTAAATTAATTAATATTAAACAATAAAACGAAAAGTATTTTCGAAAATATATTTTTGTTAACGTATTCTGTTTTAGGCCAGTTCGAAAAAATTAAGCGAAAAATTAAAAAAAACAAATGTGTACAAATATAAATAATGAATTAAGTCCTTTTGAAGGTAAATTAAATTTTAGAAAAAATCTGGATATAAACAAAAAAGTAGAAACTAAATTTCTTCGCCGGAGAACGAAAATGGGGCGAAACCCATCCTTCACAATGCTAAGCTGGCAAAACCCTGTTGAAATTTAAACCAAAGTCGTTTTTAAGCTGCTAAACGAAATGACTTTTGCGTTTACCCTCACCTGCATTATTCTTCACTTGCATAAACGTATGTAAATTTTACGCTTTCTAAACATAATTGGCTTTTTTAGTTGCTCAATAAATGAAATTGAACAGAACACTGCAGCCTTAGTGGCAAAAGAATTTTTAAATACATTCCACCTTTAACCATTAAATGCACGCAAAGAAAAAACATGTTTGACTTTAACATAAAACTCAGAGCAACATTTACTAATTAAATTACAGAAGGGGCCAACATAATTAGAACTGAGTTAAAATTTAAGCTCTTCATTTGTAATATCTACATATTTTATTTTTGTGGTTTAGGGATGGATTATTTTTGTTCTTCTTAGCAGTGTTTAATGTTTGGTGTGTTTTACAGTGCAACTGTTTGTATTGGCAATTAAGTTTTTGATTAAACGTAAGCGATTCTTTGCTCCCTTTTCAAAAGTAAATGAAAATTCACTCAAATGCTTGAACATACAGATAATATCTATAAATTGTAAGTATGTGTACTTCTGGGGCATCTTTGAAACAATTCCTAAGAGATTTGATTTCTTTGGGGCGGACTATTTTTAAATATTTGTATTTATATAATTTTATAATTAAATAACGAGGTCACTTTTATACAAAAAAATTCAAATTTATTTTCAATATTTCGCTACTCCTTTGTGGTGACCACAGCAAATGTTTTGTGCTTTTTGCATGAAAAATATGCATACGCATATTTTTAAAATTTTTCCCCAAAAATGTATTTATGATATAACTTGCATAAATTTGCATAAATTGGCATATTACGCAGGTAGGCATGTATATCGCTACCTTTATATAGAAAGCACATAACTAATTTGTTTTTTTTCAAAATCAAGCTTTTCTCACGTTTTAATGAGCGTGATAACGCATGATCGTGATTATTGTTTTGATTATTTCAATCACGTGGTATATAGTTTTATAGAGTATTATAGTTTTTTTTAGTTTTCGTAATTTTTTAGTTACTTTAAATTGTTTTTTCACGTGAGTATTTCATGAGCGTGAGTTTCCGTGATTGTGAGTAACTTTTTTCCCACTCATGTCAGCATGTATGAAAGTGAGCAAATATGTGAGGTCGAGCATGACCGTGCATGAGTAAAAATTACTTACGGTCCCATCTCTAATTTCAATAGATTAGAGAATCATCCCATAGAAATACGCAAAAACTTCTCTTGGGAAAAAAGTTAGTTATGACCAGAACAAGTTTTTATGCTTTTTGCATGAAAAATATTCAAATGCATATTTTATGATATAACTTGCATAAATTTGCATATTACGTAGGTAAGCATTTGTTTTAACACAAATCGCTTGTGATAACTGACGCAGCTCCATATACTTATGGTCTCCACAATGCGATCATTAGAAATTTTTTACACAAAAATGTTGCATGTAACTCATGGGTTGCATAGAATTGCAGATTTTGCTCGCTTACATTTCGGAATGTTAACTCTTTTGTTGCAAATTGCAAAACCGTTTTTCTTAAGGTAGAACTACATACAGACAAAGTAAGTAGATTTTTTTTAGATAAATATATTGTCTTAATTTATTTCCAGGCGCTTTCTCGTATCAATTAAATGCATTCTGTGTGTCCAAGTATGATCAATCCCCCAAAATCCTTTTCCACTAGATGGGGATCTTGGTTATTGCAAATATTTTATACAAATAAGCAGCGTTTTAATGGGGCTTTTTGATGATGAGGCAAAGTCGATATGTAGTGCAAAGGCTTTTTTTAAGAATTCATCGCTAAAAACAAATTTAGCATACATTAAAGATAATTTTTAATGTATTTGCCACAGTATAATGAAATTGTAAACCAAAGGACTTCTTTTACATGAAAGTTTGTCCGTCATCGAAGTTGTAAAAGAATAACTTTAAAATGTTGAGAATAAAATATTCATTAAAAAACTTAACAAAGTTTTTAATCAAAACAACTTGGAAAACTATTTTTATTTTGTAATTGTTATTTATTTGTGATAAAAACACACATTAACTTTAAATTAAATTATAATCTTTTGATACTTTTAACAAAGAAAAAATAAAAATAATTTTTGATTAAAAATATGCCAAATTTCGTAGACAGATAATAAAATTCGAGTATTTTCATTTAAATTTTCAACACTCAATTTACATGAAGTAAACCATCAAATACACACACAAACACAAGTACTTACATATACGACTGTTATTTAATTGTTAAAACAGATTGTAATACCATCTGAAGTTAATAACGCTTCCCAACTCCCCCATAAAAGGCTGCTGCTCCACGAACACATCTATAAAATACTTCAAAGTTTCACAAAAGCCAATAATACCTTTATCGTCTCATCATTTATTACAACGTCGACGAAACAATGTTCACCATTGTTTCGTAATGAATAGGATGTTGTTTGTGTTTGTTGTTGTTGTTGTTTTTGTTGTGTTATTGTTATTCTAATGAATGCGAATAGAGAAAACATACTCACATATAACGTGTTCTATCGCATCAATCGGTTATTTTCTTTGTAGACATTATCCTTTTTTCAATAGAATATACCATCTTAATTGTCATTTGGAGTCTATTGTTTTCATTACACCTCATGGCATTATTCTATAGCTTTTGGCTTTTCCCACTCACCTTCGTTGCTTCACTCTTTACACTTTTGTCATGGAACTATTGCAAATAGTGTAAAGAATAGAATAGAATATTTTAAAAGTTATTTTAGTAAAAGTACATGAAATATTCTATTCCAAGACAATTACTATCAGTTCGTATACACCAACAGACGCTTGCAATAAGTTTCAAAGTAGATGAAGACGAACAGGGTGACATAAGATAAGTTTTCAAATAGATTTATATAGTGAACAGAGTTAGCATTGGGCGCATTCATAAGACGCAGCTGTTGAGCTCAACAGTTGTGAGACAGTTGCCAACAGTTGAGCCCAACAGTTACGTCTTAGAAACGGCTTGATATATAATTGGAAAGTGAGCAGCTGATTAATGTAAACAATTGAATTGCATTTCATTGGTGCTAATGACAAATCATCATTAGACCTTAAACCATATTTTTGAAAAGTTTCAAACCTGTTATCTTATAAAGGATTTTTCAACAAGAACTTTGTTTTTCAATTGTGGCCACACCAACCACTTCACTTGACATTTAGTTTTTCGACGTATTCGTAGTAGATGCTTTGGCAATTGTTACAATGAATTCAATTTCGCTCGAAAATTGCAGTAATATAATTAAAATCCACTATGAAAATGGTGGTTCTGTTAAAGTTACATTTCGTAAAATTCGTGATATTTTCGGACAACATAATCGTCCTTTTGAGACCGCTATTAAGATTCCTCGACGTTCTCAACAATTGCGGTTTTCCAAAACCACCACATGCGAATTTTGCGTAAGGATTTGGTTGTGAAGCCTTACAAGGTTCAACTGGTTCAGGAATTGAAGCCGACCGACCATTCACATCGCCATAGATTCGCTCAATTCATTCAGGAACAACCCGCTAGTTTTTCTGAAAAAATATTTTTTCCAGACGAAACCCATTTTCACTTGTCAGGGTACGTCAACAAGCAAAATTGCCGCATTTGGGCTTCTGAAAATCCTAGAGCGGTTATTGAGAAGCCTTTGCGTGCTCGACGTGTCTCAATTTTGGTCTATTACTCGTATTGATGACGTGGATATCACTGGCATGTGGTTTCAACAGTATGGTGCCACATGTCACACAGCCAATGAAACAATTTATTTATTGTAAACCAAATTTCCCGATCACATAATTTCACAAAATACAGCTGTTAAGTGGCCACCCAGATCGTGTGATTTAACACCACTGGATTATTTTTTGTGGCGCTACGTTAAGGACAGAGTCTATACGGAGGCAATCGAATCGATTGAAACCTTAAAAGTAAAAATCCGTAAAGTGATTAACAAAACAGAGCGAAAAAGTGATTAAAAACTTTGATAAAAGAATTGACATCTGTCAGCGTGGTCGCATTGAACATTTGCCAAATATAATTTTTTATTCATAATTGCTGCATTTGTTTGTTTGTGATACAATAAAAATTTGAATATTCTTCGACTAAATTTTTTGTTTTATTTTGTTTTAGAAAACAAAGTTCTTGTTGAAAAATCCTGTACAAAACTTTTAAAAACTCAATGAGAATTTTTAAAAAATTACAAAAGTATAAGCATAGTAGGCTTTGAAACTTATTCAAAAAACCCAACAAAAAAATTACATTTGATATGAATCTATTTTATTTTCCTTAAAACCTGCCACCTACAATCGGTGACATAAAAGTATTTTACAATGAAATGGACAAATTTTACTAAAAAATCCTCAACAAACACAAGTTTTTGAAAATCTAGGAGAAAAAAGATATGGAGAATCTCGATTAATAAATTAAAGAAAAGATTTGCATTATTTTTGAGATATTATTGAGTAAGGAAAACAAGTTATACAATCATGCAACGTTACATATTTACTAACTCTAAACTATCACTTGTCATATTTATTTTCCAAGTTTGACAACACTTTAATGGACAAATGGCGAAAATTTCAATTCATGTAATGAATTACGGAATCCCGTCAAGTAGTTTGCACAATAAAACTAATTTAGTTCGTGTTAAAAATTACTCACAATGTTTTAACAATTTCTTGCAATTACTATTTTCGATCACTCTGTATATCGTTATAAGCTATTTAGATGCCTTGTTATTGTAACTATTATAGTCTGGCAGATTTAAGCCCAGCACTGGCGTTGTTCTCTTCAAATCCATCTGTTTGTCTGCCCAAAAAATATCGTTTGTTGGTGTTTCTCGTCCTTCTAGAAAATTTATGTTGCCTGTCATCGATAACAATACAACACAAAACAAAACAAACTGCCAGTAACTCTGTCTCTCTGTCAGCCAAACCAGCTTAAAAATATTACTTATTCAATATTTTCCAATTCATATCATGGGCGTTCATAATATAATTAGTTTTCATAATTTCTATACAGATGCTAAGTATAATAACATTCTTAATGATGTCGTTTGTTGACGGTGAAGATGGCGAGGAAAATGATGACGACACCAACAATATTGTTGCAGCGAGCAAAATATAAAGATGATTGCGATAACATTGGTGAGTCGATTGTAAGAGTATTTGTTCTTCATTAAATGTGGCCATTGTCTTTTTGAAAGGAGTGGCTAACAAAGATTGTAGATCTGGTTTGTTGAGCTGCACATAACTTCAAGCTTATACGAGTTCTGGTTGTATATTTTATCATCTTGCTATTGTGAAGTGATAGAACATATTTTTCTTGATTAGGATGTCATTGATAATCAGCAGAAAGTTGATGAAAAATGATTTTAGTTGCAAAGTTAAAGTGGCTGTACTGTGTTTTATCGAAGTAGTTGTATTGTTAACCGGAAATTTGTAATAATGGATTTAAGCAAAATTATTTATATATCACTTACCAATTTCCATAAAGACCTGTGATTTGCGTTTTCCGCTAATGTTACTGCTTTTTCTTTAAAATTTGCAGAATTTACAAATTTTTATTTTCTTTTCGCAAGAGGTCGTAATTTATTTTTAATTTCCATTTTTGTAAACTTCGAAACAAAGTTTCACTTTCAAAATATAAATAAAAACAATTTTATTTTCCAGCTGTCACACCATCAAATCATTTTTCAATTCTCATTCAAGGTTTTTACACATACCGTTTACCAAAATTCATAAAAATTGAAACCGTGGCAAAGGCTGTACGCAGATTTAAAACAACTTTTTTATCAATATGCCATCAATTAAAAATGTGGATGAAAAAACTGCAATCAGCTGTTCTCTTGTACGTAATTTGGAACACCTTATAGAATGAAATTTTGTAAGCAAAATCTCGTCAAATTTTAAATGTGTGAGTGTATTGGTAGAAAAAGTGAGAGAAAATTTAAAATTTGAATGAAAATTTGATCGTGTGACTACCAAGCTAAATTCTTTATGTCTGAACACTAAAATAATTTTGTCAATTAACCGAATTATGATTTAATTAAGAATGCATGTCTGAACAAAGTATTACTCACATTTTGAGAGTAAAATATTATTTTCTTTTTCTATTGAGGTGTAAGTAAATTCAAACTAATTAATGTTTGTACGTAATTAGTCCAGCTATATTTAGGTTTATATTGAATGAAATTTTCTGGCGACAGCTTAAATCGAAGTGTACTCTACATCATCTTACGCTTCACCTTCTATCTCACGCTACTCCATCTCATTAGCATTCTTTGTTCGGTTTATCACAACTACAAAAGACAAAAACTAATAAACATAAATGGACACTAGCTTGATGTCAGCAGTCAATGGCGCTTGAAATGCAAAATAGTAGTGAATGGTAAGTCGATTTCGATTGTAGTCGAAAATCGATTTTCAACGCCAAAAAAAGAATTTTTTTGTTGTCGATTTTTCATTACCAACTTTATACTGTAATCGACTTTTGGCGCCGATTAATCGAATAAGAAAAACGTGCAAAGAATGACGTTTTAGAAATAAAGCTGTGTTGCACCATATACATAAACTAATGTAAATAATTCATTTGACACCGCTCTACAAAGATTACAAAAACACATTTATTTCAATGCCCCCACACAAATTTGGTGTTTTTGTAACACCAAAGCGAATGGATACCAGGTGTCATTATTGTTCCAGATGATTATCAACAGACTAAGCCAAAGTGTTAAACTTTTTATGAAGAAAACTAAAAAAAAACTTTTTCTGCATTCATTTCACACGACTGTTTGGTGAATACCAGTTGTAGTTGAACTAATAAGGCCACTTGGTATTGATACGATGTGGCTAACACCAACAAAATAAAACCACTGACACAAATCTTAATTGATAGTCGTCTAACATAAACTCAACTTGAATTGTTCAAATTCTTGTGAAAACAAAAGAAAGTAAAATAATAAAATCGTAAGTCGGTGTATCATAAATAAAACAGCGAAGTCTCTTCAAAAAGATAACATTTGTATATTTACAACATATTGTTAAAAATGCCACCGAGCCATGTTTGGCGCTATTTAAAAAAAAAATTAAAATGGAAAAAAGTGCAGGTGCTCTATTTGTACTAAAGAGTTCTGTTTTTGTGTAGGCACATACACTTTGGCCAATCATCTACAAAATAGCCAAAAAAAATTCTTTTGCTAAAAAATGCGAAACAACAAACATTGATAAAGATGCAATATCGGATGAGGAGTGTGAACAAAACAAAACAATTGAGATTCCGTTTTAAAAGTGCACGAAAGGTCCACTTTAATTTTATGTTAACTTATTTTGTTCCTTATATAGAAAACAAAAAAAAAATTTTTAATTTAATTTTTTAATTACGAAAGAAACGTTCTTTAGAATTTACTGGGACAGGCAGTTATTAAAAACAATTTTAAGTTTTACTTAGAATTTGAAATAAACACCAAACAAGAAATTTTATTTAAAGGAAAAAAATTTAAATTGACTATAAAATAATCGATTTTCGCCTACGATTAATCGGTTAATTAGTCGGAACAGAAAATGGTTGATCGAAAAGTCGAAAGCCGATTTTATGTTTTTTTACCATTCACTAGGAGAGAGTAATAATATATACATATGTATATAATAAATCATCAGAGATGGGAATTTCCTACTAATCGAAATTGATTTAATTTGTAAGAAATGAATATGTTGCACTTTTCGTATTCTTATTCATTAAATAATACGGTTAAATAGTTGATATTCATAGTTCTAGTCACTAGTATACACCGTCAAAAGTGCCAAAATCGAACAAAGAACGTTGATAAGATGGTGTAGCGACCTCGAAATCCCTACTAGTTCTTTCTGCTAGTCTGACGAAGAATAAATTGTTTCAAATAGTGCTCTCTTAATAAAAAATCATGAATTTTTTCAAAAGATTTCTTAAAGAAAAAATAAATGGCTCAACTCAGATTACAACTTGAGCCAAAAAAGTCTTATAAGTCACAAACTTTAATCTGGCTGCTGAAGATTGAGCTTTTTGGACCATGACTTCGTTGCAATAAAGAAACAATAATCTATTTGACACTGACAGATTTTTTCTATCCAAAACATTTAATATTTGCAAACCAAAACGACTCGCTAAAAATTTTCAAGATAATGTCATATAAATAGTATAAATTTTAATACTTTTACGGTGGACACTATCCTTTTTCTACATGCCTTGATCAGTGCATTTGTCACGTGTCTAGCTGAAGCTTTTGACGCTTTTGATCATTTTTTTCCACAGCCACAAGTTACAGCTTAAAATTTCACTTCTATAGTCAATGTGACCATAAATTAAATATGTAAGTTATTTGTTTGCCAACCTCAGAATTAGGTTAAAGTCCTTTATATATATTTATTGGCAAATTACTTATAATAATCCTTTTTTTAATTGAATTCTCAAAAAAATAATTACTTTGCGATGCTGGCATAAAATGAAATACACAATAAAAAAAAACATCATTTTCAAATGATAATTAACCAATTAATGAAACTAATTTTCCATATTTCTTGCTCTCATTTTAATGGCAATAAAAATAAAATTATAATCATTAAATTGGCCTATCCCTTCGTCTATTCCTGTTTTGTCACAAGCCATAAGCTCTTTGATATCTTCCCCTTTTTTTTTGAGGAAAATAAATTTTTAAATGTTTTTGAAGTTTACTTTCCTTTAAATGTTTATTTTTTTGCGTACTAACTTGTGACAAGAAAAGGACAACTAAAAAGGATTTTTTTTAAGATGATTTCATTATTAAGTATTTTTTTTTTGTAAATGAATTTTGGGATAAGTAAAAAGGACAAAAATGTTGCTATTGCTGTTAATATAATAACAAGGTCATAATGGATAAATATGTTGTTATATTTTGCGGAAAGTTTAAATCAAGGATGTTATTAAGCTTTTTATAAATGGTAGAAAAAAACTAATTGCCAGCGAGAACAAAAATAAACGATAGGAAGTATTTTATAAAAAATGTTTAATAATTTTTAAGTTAACTTAGAAATTTAAGTTTCGTGGCTCGAACCTCGCAGCTTAGTTTATCGGCAGAGATCATTAAATTTCCAATTTTAAGTTGAGACGCCTGTAAGAACTTTCTATTTTTATGATCGGTAGCCGGTGAAGCATAATTAAACATAATTAAACTTTATCCAGGTTGAGTTTATTTAATAAAGAATAATCAAACGTAATTGAAGTTTATCTATAAAGGAAATTAAATTACCTTGTTCGGATGGGATACATCGCCCAGACTCGCAATCTTGGTCAGGTTAAATTATTTTGTTTTAATTCACAAAAAAATATTATTTTCATTTAGATTCAACTAGCATTATACCTGCTACTTTATTAGCGGGAAAACTTTTTTATTTAAAAATAAATATAAGCATGTATGTATAAAAAAATAAGAAAAATCTATTTTGAAATATATTTGAAAAACAATTTTAACCCTTTTTAGCCCATTAATCCACTTAGAATTTAAGTTTTCAAAAATCCACAAAAAAAAAAGAAATAAGTAAGTCGGATACAAAACTGTTGTGAATATGTTCGTGAAATGTTTTACGTTTGCCTATTAGTTATCAATATTGAGAGAAGCATTCCCAATTAAGTTGACATGTGTTCTAATAGTGGCCCTAAAAATAAATATTTTGTGAAAATTTCATGTGTATGCCTGTTATGGTTCACGAGATAGAAACCCGTGACAACTGGACAGACGGACAGACAGCTTAGCAAAATTAATTGGGTTCCGTTTTAAAATACTTTGCGTACGTAACTTTAAAAAAAGAGTCCACTCCGACAGTAAGTCCTTCAAAATTAAGCAGCAATTTTGCAAATTGCTTCAGAACAGCCTGAGTCAGAAAGAACAAAACATCAAAGAATTATATAAAATACAAACGAATTGATAAGCTGATAGCCTTAGTTGCTAGTGCTTTACGAGTAGCTTTAAGATTTATTGTATGTTTAATTATAATAAATAAATAAAAACATAAAACAAACGAATTGATAACTTTCCACTTTTCTGAAGTCGCTACAAAAGCTTCATATTAATGTTAACAGAAATTTGATCCAAAATGTTTCTTTTCTTTGAGACTCCTTTTGTCTGCAAACACTTATAAACGATGTACTTTTATCCCAAAACTCTTTGCAACTTAGAAATACTCATTCATATATTCGAACAATAATAAAAAATAAATAAATAAACTGCAAAAAAATCTCACAAAAAAAAAAACAAAAAATGAATGGTACGAGTAAATAAGAATTAAAAAATCCCAAAACTATTTCAAACGATGTTAAGTAAAGCAACAAATAGTCAAGTCTTACTGACTGACCCCTTTTTAGAAACTTTCCTTAAGTCCTTTAAATATAAATAACTGAAATAATATGAAAAAAATATATACATATTAGATTGAGTGTAATAAAACATAACAAAGGCAACGGATACAAAACTTTGCTGACTTTATAAAAAATAATGGGGGAATAAAACTTTTAAATTACCCTTAAATGATATAAAAAGACAGATGAAATATGCCAAAGCTTTTACCCAAAAAGGTTCAAGGACAACAAAGCAAATGAAAATTTCTATAAATAAAATATTTAAGAATCAAAAAAAAAAAAACAAAAAAAAAGATGAAAAGATGAATTGAATGAGGCTGTGACGAATTTTATATAAACTTCTTTTAAATATGAAGTATAAAAAATACTAGTGTAATCTTAAGAAATATTTCTAATGTGCCTGAGAATTTTTTAAGTATTTTTTTATATTTTTTTTTTCTCCAAGCAAAAAAGGTTTGTCAGGACGTAAACATTTATTTATTAAAATCAAACAAAATCTAAAACGAAGATCTTAAGCTTGCAAGCAAGTAGAGTGAAAATGCGTTTAAATTTGTGTGTCGTTTTGCGTTTCCGTTTCCTTTTTAAAATTCTTAAAATGTTTAAAGGATTAAATTGAAAAAATAATTAAATTTAAAACAATTGGGAATATTTTATGCTGACAATATTAGTGTCATGTACAAGGGAATAGTCGTTCACTTTATATTTTGACACTTCCTTGCAACAAAAATTTTCAAAATATCCATCACAAATTAAACTTTCAATAAACTTTGAAGTTTTTCATCAAATCTATAAAAAAAAACAGGATGTCACACATATTCATTCATTCGTACAATTACATTTAAAACAAATACAAAATTTTAGAACTTGTTTAAATACATTCAAAACAAATTCTAAAATTTTGTATTTGTTTTAAATGTAGTTGTACGAAAGAACGATTTCTTGTGACATCGTGAGACTTGTAGTACATCTTTCTAGCTTTATTTAAAGTTATTAATTTTGTTTCAAATGTACTTGTAGAAAGAAAAAATTTGCTCGCCATCGTCGGGCAGCCAGGCAGTAAAAGTACTAGGTTTTCTTTAGCTTTGTTCAGGGCATATTAACCAGGCGGCAGTATTTCGTCAACTGACTATTTTTTGCCTTGCTTATGTTTTAGATCGAGAATGTCAAAAACTTGTTTAGATTTATTGAACATTTTCTTTTTAATTTAAATTTTTTTAATTTTTTCGTGTGTTATAGCATATAAATTTGTGTATTAAAAAGTGCGTTTTTAAATTACAGTACAAACTGCATAATCCGGACAGATATAGCTTCAGCTACTGTCCGGATTAGTGGATCGTACGGACTACGGTTAAAATTACATCTTAAACGCAATACATATATGTCACACATATAATTAATTTTTATTATCGAAAAGAATAATAAATACACGTAAAAATTCACTTGTATTTAAATCTAATTATACGAAAAAAAAAATTCGATCGACATAATGGGCCTGGCAGTTAATTAATTTACAAAAAAACATAAAGAACCATAATAAAAGTAACACAAAAATATTCATTTTGAAAAATAAGAATTTTTTTTCTTTGAATACACATATCTTTAAGTAATTTGTCAGCTCTATTTTTAAATTCTTTTAAAAATAAAATATCCTTATCTGTCGCTTTGGTTTGTTCAGTCCATAAAATAGCCTTTGAAAACAGTTCGCCACCCAAACTCAATTAAACTAAAATCTTTTACATTTTAAATACTTCTTTTGTGTACTGGTAAAAATATTACTGAGCAAAAAGGAACACTTGTCCGGACTATAAGAGAAAAAATTTCTTAGCTGTCCGAAAAATTTAAATGTCCGAATTACTGCATTGTCCGAATTTTGCGAGTGTCTGGATTAGGGAGGTTGTACTGTAATTTATATAAATGTTTGAATATATAAAAAGTTACATTTGGATTTTTAAAAGCAATATTTTTTTGTAAAGTCTTCCCGACTGTAAATATGTAAATTGTGCGTGCGCTTCGTTTTTTTAATAAATTGTTACTTTTTTTTAAAGAAATGCGTTATTGTGTGTTACGCCGTAAAAAAGGAGAAACTGGAAGTGGTGTATATTCATCGCTATTCCTCAAAAGGCAAGAAAAGAAATTTTTCGCCAGTATAAATTAGCTTTGTCATTGCGTAGCATTTTTTATTAACAAATTCTTGTGTAAAAAAATTCCCCACAATTCCATAATATAAAAAATCAAAATATTTGCATGAAATTTATTTAAAAAAAGCACAAAAAACTAAAACTTTTGAAAAACATACTTTGATGATCATATACGTATACAAAAAGTATGCCAAAGTAAGATTAAGTAAAACAGAAAATTTAACAAAATGTTTATCGAAATTTGGTAAGAAAAACCTCAGTATGGCAACGCCGACAGCAGCATTTAAAATTTAAATTTTAAATACAAAATTGCTGTAAATGTGTTAGAAAATAAGTTTTGTATGGGTTAGTATCCATCATCAATATCTTGTAGGGAAGTTTCCTTTTTGTTGTTCCCAATTACATTTTTTTGTTGTTTTCATTTAACTAATAAATTTTGTAGAAATAATATTTGAGCATGTCTAACAATATGCAGATATGTATACAAAAATTAAAATAGTCAGTATTTGGTCAATTAACAAGAAAATAACGACACGTGTACATTTTTAATTCCACTTAACAATTAAGGAGAGAAAAAATAACTTCAGTAATCTCATTAAAAAAATAAACAATCGCACTTAAAGCACATTTAAAAAAACACATTAAACAAAAACACACACAAGAAAATATTGCAAGACAAGAAATGCAAAAGGATTATGATTAAATACAATTTAACGAAATTGTCATAAAAAAGTGGTTTTTCTCTTCCGTTAAACTCAGTATTTACGATACAATTATTCCTTTTTATAACGGCTTCTCTTGCTTTTCTTTTCAGGAGACAACATGGTTTTTAAATAGCAGCAAGAGATCTCGCAATGCAAAAAGGAAAATCCTTTATGGAATACGCATTCACAATATGGAAACATTGAAAGAAATAAAAAAAATAAAGCAAAACACAAACAGGCAGCTGCAAATGTAGACCCAACATACGAGGATGTACAAATAAAAATAAAAATAATACTATCAACTATAATTCTAAAAGCTTTCATTTATTCTCATAAAGAAATTGAGAAAAAATTATTTTCTTCTTTATAATTGACAGAATTGTCAGATTATTTTATACTAGTAAATAGATAAAACTTATTTAGTTCACTTTAGCTTTGGCCAAGCGAAAGATCGATGAAGATTTAAAGAAGCATTTCAAATCAATTTAATGATATCGCAGAGACTTTTAGAGTCTGCTGTTGGCCGAAGTAGTTAGCGAGGTGTGACTACAAAACAAATAAAGTTTTAATATATAGTTTTTCGAACTTTTCTTAATATATTTATATTATTCTTCTAATTGAGCTTGAGGTCACTTTTTATTAAAAATATCCAAATTTTTTTTTTTTAATATTTCATTTTCTTTGGCTTCAGGAGTATAAAAATCGATAAACAATTTAAATAACAAAATATTAACAAATTACCAATTAACAATTTCCTTTTCTCGTTGAGGTTTAAAAATTGGTGGTCAATTGAAAAATTAGTTTGATAATTTTTTTGAAAAATGAGAAAATGAACTACTTCTTAAAATTTTAAAAGATTAATATCTTATTATATTATTTTATTCTATATTTATTCTTTTAGACTTGACAGAATTATAGGAATTTAATATACAAGGCTAAAGGAATAAATATAGAATTAAATAAAATAATACAATATTAGTGTTAAAATTATTTGGATTTATTCGACCTTTTTATTAAATTTTATTAAATAATTTATTCAAGCTTTAGGTGCAGAAAATAAATATAAATGATTTATTTAATCCGATATTTCGCTTTCACAATGGAAAGCTTCTTCAGGGATATATTTAATTAAAAATTAATAATAACATTTACTGTTTTCACAAACCAATAAAAACTTATTCTAAATTTGTTAGAAAAAATAATAAAAAATGTGAAAAAAAAAATTTGATGATTGAATTACACAAAAATACAAAATTACTTAAATCTTTTACAATGTTTTATTTTTATGAATTAAATGTCTGTAATTTTGAGCTACATTTTCTGTATCAATTTTAAATTTAATTCTTTGTTCTGTTGGTGTATTTATAATCTGTAACATTTCTAGCATGAAACGACGTTTGTAGTTTGTTTCTGTGTTCAAAACTGTTGTGTTTTCAAAATCTTCTGTATGGTGAAGCATTGCGCAATGTGATGTTAATGCAGTTTTCTGAGTTGACCTGTATTTGTATTTCTGATAAGATTTATGTCCGGCTAATCTAGTTTTTAGTTTATTTTTTTAATAGTACCTATAGATACTCCGTTATTACTTCCCTAACATGGTATTTTGTAAACTACATTAAATCTGTCTAATATTTCCATCTTATCTTTAATTTTACTGAATAAACTTCCTAATGTATTATATGTCTTATGAGCCATCCTATAATTATTAAAATCATAGATTTTAGAATTCTCCAACATTTCAGAAATTATCTGAACATAAGTCAATGACTTATAAATTTTGGGTTCATTCCCAGTGGTCGTTCTATTTATCCTCTGTCTTTTGTATTGTCTAATCAATTTATTAGAAAGTTGATTAGGGAAGTCATTATCTTCCAATATATTTCTAATTCTCCCCAAATTCTTCCTATGAAATTTAATGTCACTAATATTCAATACTCTATCTATGAGATTTTTTGCCGTATTAATAATAACTCTTTTACGATGTTTTTAATAATAGTTAATTAATCTCCCCGACGATTTAGGTTTCTGGTACCATTAGTACTTATTAGTAGATTGGTACCAATTATATTTTTCCACAGAGAATAATTTACTCTATTCTTTTTGCTTTCAGCTGTTTGACATTTAAAAACGCGATACACAGGCCAAGATAATGTGACAGTTGTTACGTGTTTTGTTTAAAAATTTGACATGAACCCAAACAGGAAAACGGGAAAAAACGTTGATATCATTACTCGTTGTTTTAGTTAATTGTGTTCGATGAACAGGCTGTTAATAAAACCTGAGGTTGAAAACACCTTTTCACTCAAAGTAGTTTTAGATCCACATTTTCCTCATCCAATATATCATCGTCTGATATATTTTGATCAGATTCAATGTAAGACAAGCGATTATACAAAATGATTGCAAGCTGTTTCAACTTTCGAGTTGTATTTGAAAAAGTTATCATTATTGGGGAACTTTGTGGACTTAAGATAAATAGTAAGTGCACTAATTATATTAATTTTTCTCTCGTCGATTTTGGCATTAAAGCAAGCAAGTAAATCTTTTTGAAAGGAGTTATTCGCCTCTTCTTAATTGTTGATTAGGAAATTTATTTTTCCATATAACTCTATTAATGTTGCTGAATATTTTCTAAGCTCTATTTAATGGCCACGTCAAGTGGTCATAAACTATTATTCATTGCTGAAAGTATCAATATTTCCTTGTCTCTAAAAACAGGCAACTCGTAATCTGAGAGAACATGGTTTACACATTTAAAAAATATTAATGTGCAAAATTATGTCTAATGAAAATAAATATAGAAGGTAACAACATGTAATTTATAGTTTTAAGGGATTTAATCAGTTATAATCTAAATCTAAAAATAAAAATATTTTTCTATTAAATAAAACGAATTTACTAAAAAATTCATTTCACTCGTTTAATTGACAGCAATTGTTCCAGTTATTCGTTATTCAAAATTAACTACTTTCATTATTCGATCAAATATAATGGAAAAACTTTACTCGATTAATCCAACACAGATTAATTGAGTGGATATTCTAATGCCTAAATTTTTAAATACTTAATTAATGCATTGGATTCTTTAACACATTTCAATAAAACTTCTAGTAACGACCACAACTATTAAAATAGAAATTAATTCAATTAACTTGTTTGCTGGTGCAAATTCAAATAGCTTCTTTATTTATATTACAAATTTTATCATTTTATTTTATTTTTTAAATTTATTAATCGAGATTGCCTCGCTGTCTTTTTTTAAAGATTTTTTATTTTTTTTATTTTTTTCTTTGTACATTTTAATCCTTTCCGGGCGGTGCGCGGTGTGATTAGTTCCGATTTTCCAATTGGTAACTGATGCAAGGTTTTATGTAGCGTTTTCTGATTAAGCAAAGGTAAAGTTATGAGATAGCTCATACATTTCTCGCCTTTATTAAGTGTACAACTTCAAATCTAATAACGACATTTTTCCTGCTACCTTCGTTGTTTATTCCGATCATAAAAGTATATTGTGAACATGAATAAGAAAATTAAAAGGCTAACCAACGATGCACAAACCAAAGTTACATTCAGCGGAAACGAAAAAAAGGATATCGCAAGGATTACACTCACACACACACACACGCACACAAATACACTTATGTTGCATGTGTATGTGGGTTTGTGTGTGAGAAGTGAAGAAATGGAAATGAATCCGTAAGCGGTTGTAGTGGTATAAATTGGTGGCTCTGATATTTTTGTTGTTGTTATCATTGTTGTTGTTGTTGTTGAATGATGACATACAGAAAACCGTTTTGCACACACACGGAAACAATTATATATGTATAAATATTTTTTTTTGGTTGAACATGTTAAAGTAACTCGCATATTGAATCTGTAAGTGTTTCAGTGTGTGTTTTTTTGGTATGTACTTTTGCATTAGTGTGTGTGTGTGTGCGTGTGTGTGCGGTTTCGTAATAGTGTCGAAACAAAAGTTATGCATTGTCACTTTAATGTCGTGCTTCGAAAGCAACACACTAACATTTCCACTCCCTTTACCTTTCGCCATCAACGAAAGGCTTAAATATCAACATCTATACGTTAAACCTCTTTAGTTAAAGCCAAAACTCTTAAATGAAGCTCGACAGTGTAACAAAAAACAAACAAAAAACAACAACAATAACAAGAAGTACACTTCAGCTATGACATTTCCAATACAAAAGAAAAAGTAAATGGGAAATAAAAACAAAATGGAAATGAAAATGAAAACGAATAAAACGTATAAAATTATACGATGGATGCTTTTTTTAAAGCAAAATAATCATGTGGGGTTGGTTGAGCAGATACGAGAATTTGTATTGTTTATAATAAAGTCATTTTCAACATTCTGTGTGTTTGTTTTTTTTTTTGCTTTTTCAAGAAGAAGTATAAAAAAAGAGCAATAAGAAGCGAAGCCAAGGCTCGTAATCCAGTCATACATTGTTTACGTTCTTTGTGCTGGACGGTAAAATAAATTTCGATTTAAATGGAAACCGCGTTTGTTAAAAAAAAGTTTGTAGAGCTGATTCAGTTGTTATTCTTCTTAAAAGGATTTACAGCACGACATTTAATTTGAGATTTAATAGCTGAATTTTTGCAAGTTAACAATGAATTGGCATTTTTTGCTATTGAGATATTTTCGAATATAAAAGGAGAATGGGGACAAGAATATTTTGTATTTTGGTGCGAATCTACTGTACGAGTATATAAACTTTTTCGAAATGTATGCAAACCAATGTGGTGGTTGGGTGTGGGTTGGTAACGGAAACTATATTATGTGGTTGATTTTATTGAACAAACTTTTGTGGCATTTTTAACACGCTTTCGTTAGAGTCAGATGTCAACAAATTCGTCTATGCAACCAAATTTGTCATCGCACACACAATATGTTTCTGTGGGCTGTGACACGCCCATATTAAGATAGAATCTCTTAATAACTGTTTTCAACCAATCGATTCTATTTGAAACTTTTTACACACGTTGACTTCTCTTGACAATATAACATTTCCATTAGAAATGTGAACCGTTTCACGTCCATACAAAATAACTATTATTTTAATCCGTATGGAGGGCTCAGAGCTGAAGTGAACAAAAATGCAAAAGTAAGATAATTTTCCACTGTACAAGTTTATCGACTATATTTAGATATTAAGAAAACAAAATGGTTTTTATTTGAAAATGTTTATACAAATTGATAAAGAATTCAAAGTTTTAAATTTTTTTTATTGTAAAGATATAAAATAGTTTACTTAGTATTGTAACTTGGAGAACATTTTTGGTGCAAGGCGACATAAACTTTTCATATTTCATTGTAGCATTCCTATGGAACATTATCCAATCTTAAGCTAGTAGGAACCCTTTTGATGACTGCTGTAGAAGATATAGAAGCAAGATTATCTATTGGTATCGGAAGCCGAGGTAATAGGTAAAGATTTTGTCAAAAGATTTGTTGTTACAATAACAAATCGATAAAAAATCGTAGAAGTCAATTGACATAGTTGAAAAGCGTTAATTGGAAACATAATAAGTAGCTGGCAGTTCCATCATTTTAAACGAATTGCAATCCTGTAACACCCTACAACGATCCACTCCACTCATATTATAGTTTACAATACATCGAGGCTGCTCAACAAACTTGTGTTGCTTGTCACAATAGCGTTTGACTTTTCCGATTGGCTGCACACCACATTGGATTGATGCAACAGTAATAACCAGGGCAAGTTTAAAAATGCAGAAACATTATAAAAATATTTAAAAAATTAAAAAAATAATTTGTGAAAATTTTATAAAAAATATTATTATTCAATAAATTTATAATTCTTAAATTGCGTAAATGGATAAAATAATAAGGAAAGGTGTATTCCCCTGAAAATGTTGTGTGATGGAGCCAAATGGACGTCATATTCGGTTTCAAGAGGTCATTTCACATGAGAATCAGCTGAAACGGCCTCAGGGCCGACTTTCATGCAGAACAGTGGAATTTATTAATTTCAAAAAAGTTTTTAGTTTATATCTTAAACATTCACAAAATCACTTACATTTTTCAACGAGACATATTTTTAGGAAAATCTTCAGCAAACAACACGCCACAAAATATGGTAATGCATCCGACTTTGATAACGATATATCGGCGATACCTCAGGTTTGCCGGTACGTCATTATCGGCGATATTTTTACTGTCGATACAACGATATTTTTTACATTTTGTTTTATGAATAATCATTAACAGTAGTTCAGTTCATGAAACTGCTTAACTATTTTCAATGCTTATTTCACCGCATACTGACAACCAAAAGAAAATAATACACATAAAAAAGAAGAGCATAAAATCAAAACAGAATAATGAAATAATTTTCTTTGATTTGTTGCCGTTTGAACAGATATAAATATTAGTTGCCCTTTCTTGCGGCTTTGATTTATTTTAATAGGTATTTTCTATTATTAGAGAATCCAAAGAAGATGAGCCTCTGTCCAACCTACGTAAACTGTGGTTCTGCTTAAGAAAAAGTCGAGAGATGTTTAAGATGTCGTAAAACATCTATAAACGCAGATCCGCTTGACATTTCATAAAAAAAGGCACAGAAGTACCTAACTTTTCAAATGAGTTTTTTCGCATCTGAGAGATTGTTTTCCACTGCATGTCACGTTCCAACAGAGTGCCACTTTATGTTACACAACTGTTGGCACTGCAATTGTTCTCTTTTCTTTTCTAAAGTTACATTTGCGTTTAGATTGTGAAAGTTTTATTGCAGAAATTTTGTAGGAACTGTGGAACAAAATAAATTTCAAGAGTAAAAACTCTCACCCCTTTCACAGGCAAAGTAATAACTTCAGCGACAAATGTTTCACATTGTAACATTTGAGAATAGATAATTTTAAAACGAAAATCTTAATAATATCAATTTTAAATATTAATAATCTGTAATAAAAAATCTGAGCGATTGTAATTTTTTATAGAAATGTCTATCATCATTGATCGAATTTTATCATTTCTACATATTTTACTAATAGTGAAAGAAGCGTGCCCCAGGTTAACTTATGATTTTCAATAAAACTTTGTAAGATATTTATGCCCGATGAATGATTGTATATTCACCCTTATTGTGATTGGCGTAGTCGCATTACGCCAACTGCCGTAGTTGCTGTCGAATTTAAAATCGAATGGTACCGTGTAAAATTTTCGACCGTAAAATTTTTGTAAAAGAAAAAAGTGTTTATGAAACAACCTGTTGCAAAAAATTTAAAAAACAGTTGTTTATAAATAATTAATTTAAATTAAATTAATTAAATTGAATTATGTCGTGACGAAAATTCTTAACGACAATTTTTGAAACTTTTGACCAACAAATACGCCAAACACTTTACCGTTTTAACGACAGTTTGCATCGTATATATTGGCATTTTTGCCAACTACGGCACCATTTTTTAAAAACGTCCAACTTTCGCCACAAAAACGCCAAGCACAATAAGGGTGATTATATATATTTATTTATTTATACACATACATGTTTGTATATATTTTCTGAAAATTCAAGGTGTATTCCACCAACAAGTATGGAAAATTATTTAAATGATTTAATGACATTAAGTCTTATTAGGCAACAGTGACGAAAATATCCATCAGAAGTGATTAGTCAACAGAGACGTACATGGTTGTCAAGTGTAATGCACTCGCAATATTATTACAGTAACGGACTGTACGTTATTCAAGAAGTAATCCATTCAGTAATTTTTAAACGAATAAACATTTAAAATTGCAAGCAATTTGATTTTTAACTGATTCTAACATTCATTCAAAAAACTCAATATTGTCCGTTGTTTTCAAGTGCTGTTTTTTTCTTTGCTTGCTTTATTTGATTTGTTTGAGATTTAGTCTCCTACACAAACGAAGGAAAAATCTTTTATTTTTACGGGCTTAAGTCAATTAATTTTTTAACATTAAAAATTAAATGAACTTTTGGTTCAATTAAAATGAAAAATGAGTAGACCGGGTTTTAAGTGAATTTTCATTTATTTTAAATTACAATTTCAGTTAATTTTACGTACAGAATATTTTGAGTGTGCAAAAACTTTAACTGGATTTTATGTCATCATTAATTAGTAGACACCAGCAGAGTGAGCGGTTCAGATGTATAGTTGTCTAGTCGAAAGAGTTCATAAGTGCGGAAAATATGCAAAAAATGCCCTTAATAGAATAGACGGAAATATACATCATCAATGACAGTCATAAGACTCGTCAAATGACCGTCACTGTTCTTGTAGGATTGTGGTTTTGTTAAATTTACCTTGAATTCTAATTCAATACGTGTATCGATATATTGGTATCGTTGATTATTTGCTGGAGTATCGGTATCGCATCGGCAAAAAGACGTTACGATGCATCATTAAATATAAGAAAAAAGACCTGTACCGCCTTGCTTACAGTAAAGGCAGTAAAATTCATTCACTTCCAATTTTTTTTATATAAATTCATGCAGCTAAATTCCTTTAATATTTTTTTACACATCATTTGCAAAATCTACCATTTGAAATATCATAATAACAAACTTTTAATTTTGTCAATTACAACAAATTGGTTACATTTCCTAAGCACGAAAGCTGGATATCCTTTTTTCAAATATAACAATTATGTTCCGTTTTTACAGTTCCTGTGCGGAACTCTAAAAAATATTAGAACTCAAAATGTGCCGTTTTTATTCATTGAAAAATATTAATACAGCCCTTTTAATGCATGGCAAGATAAAAATACCGTCTTTAAACTTTTTATTACCTGTTTAGAATATTTTCTTATTAAGTAGAGAAAAAAATTTTAATATTATTTTTCATTGTTGAGATATTTTGTTTTGGAGTAAAAATGCAGTAAATTACATTTCGCTGTTTTCTTTTTTATTCAAAGCAGTGCGTCAATTATTTAAGGCATCTGATTATTTATGGGTGGAAAGCAAACATGGCATATGATCACAGGAATAAATGATTACTTCAGCTGTAACTTAGATTTCAAATTTGTCTTATTTTTCTATTTGTACTATTTGAAACAGGTGGTCTTGACAGCTCAGCTGATTATTTTTTGCTCCTTGCATCTCCTTGCAACTTCTTGCATTTTGATCTGTTTTGTTTGTCAAAATTTGATTATGTTTAATTTATATATAGTGTTTAACGTTTGATTTTGACAAAGAAAGCAGGCATTTTTCAAAGCGAATTGAGGCGAGTCTATCTGTTATGAATTTGCCTTGAGCAGTCACTATTTCAAGTAAAATTTTATACTAAAGTCTTGTGCAGTAAATAATAAAATTTTGTTAGTAAAACTCGTTTAAGTTTGTAATTTAATATATTTTTTTAAGAAATAACAAAAACTTAAAGAAAAAAGTAGTAATAATAAAATAAACTATTTCAAGTTTTTACCTTCAGTAAAATCAATTTATATATTCTTGAACCATTTAAATCTTAGCACTTGGATTAGTTTTATAATTTCGATATAGCAAAACAAGATGCTTGTGAATATCTATAAAAGTTTTAAAACTTAATTTGATTGCATTATTAATTTTTGATGATCAGATGCATTTTGATTAAAATAAAGAAAATGTTTGCCATTGAAATTAATATTTGAAACGTCATTAGTTTTGTTTAGATTTACTGCCTGTTTTTATAAAATGAAAATCAAGTTGTGGGTGAGAATAAATATTAAAAACAACAATAAAATACGTAAAATTGTTTTTCTTTTCAATATAAATTCTCACTCATAAATTTGTTTCCATTTTATAAAACCAGGCAGTTATTATTGAAAAAAATTCATTCTACAGTAACCGAACAATGTGGCATAGAAAATATATAATCCAAAAATTAAAAAAAACTGGAAACATTATGGAGTCTGTTCCCTTTCTTTATATTGACGACGTTTTTCTAAAACTGCAGAATGTAATTTTTATCAGCATCTTTTATTTGCCTTATAAGGCTAAATTTCTTTTCAATCCCGTGAAATTCATCAATTTGAACAGCATCTGGGAAATGCTAAATTCAAAAGGAAATCTGTTTTTAATTTCTCGTGCGCTTCGTATATAAAATATATTGCAATCAATTTTAAATTCAGCTAATTTGTGTGTTGAAATATCCATACTTGAAAGATTTGCGATTACTTTTCCGTCTAGATATATTTTGTCAAAATTAAAAATTCACCACAAAGTGCACTTTAAGTTCTTCGAGTGCATATTTTTCACTTTGTATTTCTAAATTTAAATTTGTAGTTAATGCCATCACAAACTTCAAAAATTACAATTTGTTTAAGGGATCATCAAACCATTTAACTATCTTTACAAAAATATATTAAATATTTTAGGAAAGGTGCGCAATTGACAGAACTATTGAGTTTTACTTCTTAATTGCTTCAATAAATGCATAAGGCGGCATAAGTGAAATTTTTTCAGAAAATGATAGAATTTAACCACAATTGGCGTTATTTCGCATTTTTGTAATGACACTGTACTTTTTATGACTTGTTTGTTGAGCAATATGTATATAATTTGTAGATAAATTTGTGAAAAAAAAACTTTTGGGCTCTATTAATTAAAACTTTTTAACTTTGTACGGTAAGTACAAATATAGAAATTGCCGGCCATTCGGAGGTCTAAATTACCTTACAATACGGTAATTAACGTATGGTTAACATCACTGAACATGGCATTCACAAAAGATCAAATATAATACTTACGAGATATCGAGCAAAATCTTGTTGATTTTGACTAGATTTCCCATACGAAACAAAATCTGCTCAAAATCCCGTAGTATTTAGTGACGCAACTACTGAGTTTCCTCTATTGTACTGAAAAATACTACTGGTCAATGACAATTCTTTGAAGGGTGTGTTTGCCAGATGCTTCTCATTTGAATGATGATTTCTGTGTGGAGTTTGACATTTGAAATTAATATTCCAATCAACTGTTTTCGAATGAATATTTTGAAGGGTGTGCTTGCCAGCAGTTTGGCATTTGATTGATAATTTATAGTATAGAGTTGGACACTTGCAATGGTAAATGCCAATCTACTGTTTTTGGTATTGATACGAAATCTTGAAAAATGTCACGAATAACCCGGTGTAAACGGTATAGATTTTAAGTGTTTAAACTATTCATTCGTTAAACATAATGTTTATGCCTTTTAAAACGAAATAAATGTTGTAAAAATCACTTACAGTCATTTTCGTTGTTATTTCCTTTGAGTTGTGAAAATGCTAAGTATATGGTTACTTAGTACTGCCCTTGCTGTTAAGGTAGTCAATAACAACAATAAATAATCACATACTTTTGAATAAATTTAATCAGAAATAACTTAGAAAAATCAAATAAAATAAAAATAAACACATGGAAACGATTATAGAAAATAATTTGTTTATATTTTCTTAAAATATTCGTGTTATAATTAAAATATTGCATCGAGTACCAACAAGAAAAAGAGTTGAGTAGTCAAATTGGGTAAATATAATTCAGCACAACATTGATTTCCAAGCAGCTGTTTGCGTAATCTTACTAATTTTTGCAATTTTTCCGTTCGAGTCCTTTTTTGGGCAACAGCTTTCTTTGAGAGTAAATTTTTCATTTTACTCAGTAATTACTCATTTAATGCATTTTACTGTACAAGTACTCGAACACACCTTTTGATAGAGATTTCAACTCAAATCTACTAGATTTTGGTAAAGTGTAAATAATGTAATATAAGAAAACATTTTTGAAAATGTCTAAGAATTACAAAAACTGTTCGATCTTAAGATCTTTTTTTAAATAAATGTAAATTGATGCACAGAAGTGTATTTATGCATAGTCAATGTAAAAAGGACACAAAAAGCCTGATATAGAGCCAAATATGTTTAAAATATAAGAAAAGACCGTAAATATAGACTTAAAGCTGAAATAAGTAATAAAAATCTTAACAATGCCAAAATTTTTGTAAAGTTCTGAAACGTATAAAAAATCTTATTTGATCCTGCATGAATCACATAGAAAAAGACTTGCAATTTCATATTTCTGATTTCCCTGATAATGAAGTTCTTTTACAGCATTCTTTTGGCATTCATACTAACACAGAGGTCCCTGCCATTGTAGATGCCATTACACAGTTTAAGCTTTCTTTTGTTAAATAACAAAAAACAGAAAAAAGAGAAAATGATAAAATTAAGGCAGAATAAAAAATACTTGAATTTTTCTACCTTTCGAAATTGATCGCATGCTGGTGAACAAAAAGATTTTTCTTAGTTTTTGATATTGTTTTCTTATATTTCTACCTGTCTGCTTTAGTTGAGCGTGCAATAAAAATTGCTGAATCGTAAATATGTTGAGACGGGATAACTTTATTAGAAAATAAAGAACAATAGACCAGTGAACAGAGAAACTTAAAATAGCCAAGGAGCAAACGGAAAATAATTTTCCAGTTAAATTCTTTGACATGAAGTAATATACAAAAATAGATAAATCTTAGAAGTTGTTTTTCCGGAAGGCAGCACAAACTTATGTAGTTAAAAAAAACTTTAAATAATTGAATATTATCAGGCGTGAGTGCGTTAAATTAAATTAATTTTAATTTCTATTGTTTTATTAAGAAAAGCTAATTAAGACCATAGTAGAATGTAACTGTCGCTATTTCCGATGGTCACAACAAAATATCTTTAGCATTCAGAGTTTTTTTCCTATTCCACTAGCAATCTTAACTTTTGGTGAAGAATAGCAAAATTAGTTATTTATTTATATGTATTTTTATAATTATACTAAAGTCGATTAGAACACAGTACCCATCCCTGAAAGTCAGCAACATTTTTGATATTTTCTTTTATCCTACCCGAAAATTCGCTTCAGAGAGTTTAATGGTGTATTTTTATTGTGTCTACCTTATTTAGATGATTTTCTGTTGTTACAATTCAGTTAATTTAAATGCACGAAGTCAAGCCACGAACTCCAGCCTTATCATTTAAAAACTTAAAATAGAGAATTATTGAGATATTTAGCTAAAGTTTATTTCGGGTACTAAAATACATTTAACTTTAAAACCCTCATTTCGCACGTGACCAGGTTTACAGCGATCGCGATCGTGTGATTAAATCCAAATTCGCCACATTATCTTCCAAAGAAATTATGTCATTAAATATTTTTCTATTATAAGAAGTTAACTTTTTATTATTATCTTAAAAATGAGGTCATCATGCTGCACTCTCTTTTTTTGCAGCAAAATTTAAATGTGTTTGACCAGACATTTGCTATTTTTCACTTGCATGCACTTTTATCGATGAAGCCAACAAATTTGAAGGATACACCACAACCTACACATCAAATAAACATATTTTTGATACAAAAAAAAAATTGATGAACAAAAACTAGAAACCATACGATGAGTACACCGAAAGTTTACCAAACTCAAAATGTGTGTAATTCAAAGAAATAACTAACAAATGCAAGTTTACAGAATACAAATATTCTTTAGATGTTGAACATAAAATTGTTAGTTTGTATTTCATAGTAACTCAACACCTGCTTAAAATTTATTACAATGTTTCATCCATCTGTACAAATGTTACATGAATGGTTAGAGAAGACTGAATAAATGAATAGATGGATGGATAGATAAATGGATGGAGGGATGCATGGATAGATATAGAGTGGAAATATATAAAATAAACACTTGATGTGGTTTGACGCAGTCATCATGTAGAGAAATAAAATTGGATGAATATAAAATAAATTTAATATACGAGAAATATTGTGCTCTCCAAAAGTGGAGTGATATTTCTCTGGGTAGATGTTGTTGGTGCTGACGAAATGATGTCCGTCGTCTGAAATGTGACAAGCGTGGGTGGTGAGTGTAAGGAGTTTTTGATGCAATTTTCAAATGAAGCAAACATTTTCTAATATATTGTATATTTGTCTCTGAAAATTTTTAACTTCCACTGTGCACTGAAATCCAAATACCTGCTTTCTTTGTCAAAATCAAACGTCAAACACTATATATAAATCAAACATAATAAAATTTTGACAAACAAAACAGATCAAAATGTAAGAAGATGCAAGGAGCAAAAAATAATCACCTGATCTGCCGAGACCACCTGTTATGAATTCGCCTGGACTACAACATATTAAAAAAATAATTTTCGGAAATGTTCCTTTCACTGCTCAGACGACTCTTGTAATACCAGCAAATATGTTAAAAAGTAAAGCTGTATAGCATAAAGTGGATGATAGTTGAGTAGATTGGAGTATAAGTACGTGCATGCACACATACATATGTGAAATGTAAGTACTTGTACTTACAACTATTCATTCATTCATTCATTCATTAATTCAGTCACTGAGTCAGTTATTCTTTAAGTCTTTTTATTCATTCATACTTCAGTTTTACGGCTACAAGCTGCTTTCAATTGTGGTTTACAGCAATGGCTTTTGTGGTTTAGGTCAGATGCGGTTATATCCCATAAGCCATGAGTTCGTAAACACATCATATTCCATAACAACAATATTCGTATGAGAGTGAAAAGAAACATTCAACCACCACAAACAAAATTTTTCTTTATATGAATAAGTGTATCCTTATGTATGAAGAAGGGTGAGAGGATAAAACGAGTACTTCCTGAGCCATGGTATGTAATAAGCCTGTGTGTGTGTGTGTGGTTGGCAATATATAAAGACAAAATATACAATTTGTATAACTTTTTTCCTTAATTGAGGCACATTCATACATACATACATGCAGGTGTTTTAGCAGACTTTGTTTCACTAGCCATTGTGTTTTTTGGATCGAAATGAGGAAACACAAGTATAACATACAATCGCACATCTTAAAGTCTGTCTAAGCTGTCTAGCTAAAAAAGCAAAACACGGAGCAACAATTCCAATTGTGGTTGAAACTACGAAGACTATTTAAAACGGCAAACAATTGTCTGTTCGTCTATCGTCTGCATTATTTTTAATTCCAAAAAATGGCATGAATAAATGGATGCAGGCGCTGGTACCTTCAATTATGTCAGTATGTGCGGCTTATGTATTTAAATTATCCTTCATTTAAATTTTGCTGTTTTATTTATTGTAGATTTTTGTGTTTTTCTTAAAACATCTTTGAATTGAGTTATTTTTTGAACCATGGATTTGATAAGCACGCAGTTTTGTTTAATTTCTTCCCATTTAATCTAAAGCAAGACTCAAAGCCACATTCGACGAAAAGACGGGCAAAAGTCGTTTATGCTTTTGTTACCGAATGTGACAAAGCTAATAAGAAAACTTGTATTTCAACTTAGTTGTCAGTGGGAAAAAGCAACGTACGCATATAACGTACGACGGATTCTATATGTACTTTGGCATTTATGTGGAGATCCTCTGATCCAAAGTCGACTAAACTTCTGCCATCGTTATCGAAAAAAGAGTGTACGCTTTTCGGAGGTTCTATAAATTGTCAATGTTGGACGGTAATATACGCCAAAGGGGCGTGGCCGTTGACTAGTAGCAACTGTAGATTCTGAGGGGTACCAGGAGAATAAGAGACGGTGATGCACATACGAGGGCGGATTGATATTGAAGCTACCCAAATTCATCGATTAGTGTATTTGTTGTAGTCGTTTGAAGTAAGCAACTTTTGTGTTTCTTGAAAAATAGAAAAAAAAGTGAATTTCATGCAGTAATTAAACACTATTATTTGAAAGGGAAAACGGCGAAAGTCACAAAAGAAAAGCTCGATAAACATTACGGTGAGTCTGCTCCGTCAGATTACATGGTAAAATATTGGATTGCAGAATTTAAACGCCACCAAACAAGCACTGCAACAATACCATCAACAGGAAGGCCAAAAGTGGTGGTTACTGAAGAAAATATCAAGAAAATCCTCGATAACGTTATGAATGATCGCCGAGTCAAGTTACAAGTGAGATTGTTGAAATGGTAAACACATTACATGAACGTGTGTTCAACATTTTGCATGAACATTTGCATATGAAAAAGCTATTGGCAAGATGGGTGCCGCGTTTGCTCTCAATTGACCATAAATGTAAACGTGTGACGTGTGCAGTCTCAATGGCAAAGCTCTATAAATTGGTACCTCATACGCCATATTCTCCAGATTAAGCCCCTAGTGACTAAACAAATGCCTATTTTAAGGACCTCGAAAAATCCTATTTTTTGGAAGGGATACAAATACTGAAGAAACGTTGGACTAAGTGTATTGAGTTAAAAGGAGGCTATGTTGAGATATAAATGGTTTTTGAAAAAAAATTTTTTTTTTCCTACTTAGGTAGCTTCCATATCAATCCGCCCTCGTACTCTACTATTTGGTTATAAAAAATAATTGTTATTTCTTAATAATGTGGGCAGGACTTCCCCACGAAACTTCGTATCACAAGTTGATGATTTTATTTGATTCCTTAGAAGCTCGATTTTTACTGCGCCTTGGCACACAGGAGGAGATGCTTCACTCCATTTGATTTCTGTGCTATTTATTTCACTTATATGCGACTGGAAATGGACTACAATTCTAATGTATCGATTGGTGTTTCAAAGTCTATGTGAAGGAAGAAGTTTACCGAGTGAGTAGGATAGCAAGTTCAACCGAGCCACTAAACAGTGTCGGATGCATAGAAACTCACATGAACACTGATGATGGCGGCTCCCGAAAGACAACGTTGCTTGATTGATGTTAAATTTTTCCTTATTGGTTTGGAATATTGTCTCATATTTAATTCTTTCTGATTCACTGGAGTATCGATGCAATTTTCGCTTTTTTCAATAAAAAAAACAATATCAAAAAATATCACTTTAAAAAATAGCAGACTGTAAAAATGGCATTTTATGACAAAATGGATTTGGAAAGGCTTTTTGTAGAAGATATTGGGGGAAAAATTGGCAAATGCCATTAAATAATTCGCCCTGTTTATTACTATTTATCTTATAACTGATGCCACTTTTCACTGTAGAAGTTGCTGTTGAGTCATCTAATAGCCTTTAATATGCATCCCATTAAATGGGATTATTGTCATAAATTAGACGCAGCTAAATCTGTAATACTCAACAAAACCACTGTGCACTGTGCAAGGTTTATTTTAATTCTCTCACCGCTGCGAACACAAAAAGTAATGTCAAACTAAAAAGGATGGAACACAATAAATTGTGAGCAGAAATATAAAAATAAAAACTTAAAATGCTTGCAATTCGCCTTCCAACCGTTTTTTTCTTCTCTCTAAGGATGCGTTTTAATTTTCATTTAAAATAATTCTTTTCCATTCGCTAAGTTCATTCCCTTATTTTTTTTAGAGCCAGGTAAGATCTGGATTTAGCTGTTAGAGTTTGTGTGCTGTTGAAGAAGTTCGTTGCTGCAATTTCAACTTTGGCGAATGTGTCACATAAAATTTTTTTTTATTTCAATCTCTCTTTCTTAACTTTCCGTTTTTTTGCAATTCTTAACCACTTGTGTCGATTACTATGCAACAATCGTTTGCTGTTTTACTTTACGCTTTTCGCCATGCTAACATTTACGGCTATAAATGCCGGTGTGCATGATGATGTTGTTGATTTTTGCTTACTTTACCATAAGAAAATGAATTCATCGAAAGTCTAGTTGCATGGAGAGCAAATAAAAAAAATGAATACATATATAAATGAATTTCCTTACACTAGATTGACTGTGAAAAGATATACAAATGCTGCTTTGCTTGGCGTCCTCGTATGATTTTAGTACGGAATTGGTTTTCTATTCACTGTAAAGTCGAGTGTAACTTAAACAGTGTGTGTGTGTGAGTGTGGAGATATTTCAAATGAAACCTTTGTCCTTTGGCTCCTATTCATTTGCAAGATAATGTTACACGGTAAGAAAGGTTTAGAAAATTTGTTATTTTTGTTTGTTTCCAAAAAGAGAATTTATATGAAAAATTTTTTAAGTAGTGGCGAAGAAGGGTGGCAATCGAGCTTTTTCTAATTACGTACATGTGACCAAATACAAAAAAAGAAATTATTCAAAATAAGTAACTTGAAATTAATTAACTCTCCTTTGCATACTACGCCTTTCCCACAATTTCACAAATCCAAAGTAGAGAATAAGAGAGCTTTTATCATAAAATCTCTCCGAAATCGGTTCAGTATTACGGCTGTAAAAGGGATCTCTAAAAACGTCTTTGCCTATTAATAATAAAGATACAATTGATGTTGAAACCTTCAATCAATTTATTGATAATTGTGAATCATTTTACGTTGATTTAAATCTACTAGCTGTTTTTCCAAATTTATGGGAATTTGAAAACAACTTTGTAAATGGCTTTGTCAAACTCTTCAGCTATTGTTGAAAGAATATTGAGCAAAATTAATCTTAATAAAACTAAGATAAGAAATTCATTGGAAACAGGAACCCTTGAGGGAATTCATTTTTCAAAAGATTATTTTAAAATTAATTCCTCTGAATGTTACAATGTTAGCATAAAAAAATATTATAAAAAAACATAACTATGATATGTATAGTAGTTTTATTTTTTAATTTCCCAGTTTAAATCAATATCATTTGTCCTTATTTTCGTTCTTTATATGTACACGTATAAAGTCGAATAAATAAAAAACTAATTCGTCTCTACACTTGAATTGTAAGTTTATGAAAAACTGTTTAATATTATATTCTATGAATTTCTATTTAACCCTTATCCTGTCTAAAAAAATTACGTATAAGGTGTAAGTGGGTCAAATTTGCCCAATTTTATTATAAAAAACATTAAATTATGTATCATTTTTACAGTTTTCACATGAAAATATTACATTTGAATGGCTTTTACAAATAAAATTATTGCAGTTAGTACATTTATTTGAATATTTTGTACTGGATGAACGTTGGGTTTGTATGGGGGCACTCTGTTAGGAGATAGAATTATTTTTGTTTTTGCATTCTATACATTTTCTCGAATGATTAAAAGTCACGAAGTTTCAGAACAATATATTAATAACTTTTCAAAAGAAAGCAAAATAAAAGTAGTAGTAGGGTTAAATAAAAAAATTTAAAAAACATATCATATAAAAAATTACCGTTTATTTTGGAAAGTATATGACCTGTTTCGACTAAAAATCTCTTCAAATCTTGATTTGAATTAAATAAAATTTGTTAATTTTTAAATGAAAAATTGTTGTATAAAAAAGAAGATTTTTGAGTGACAATTTTTTGGCGATTTTTTTAAATACTGATGATCTTGATGAATATATTTACAATATTTGACGATTTTTCTGAAATTATTTTTGATAGCCCTGTTTCTATGCAAAAAAAAACACACGCATGTTTTGTTTATTTTTAACGTGAAGCACTTGGTACATGTATGTGTAATAAGTATGCAAACGTTAGTAGCAACTTTAAGTGCCTATAGCTCTCAAAATTATATATCGATATTCAATATGTAAAGTCTGTGCACATCTGCAAATAAATACCTTTCAAATAGTTTTGTCAAAATCGGCTGTATGTGAGCAAAACCTGCATTAAAAATGGTCTCGCCAATAAACTATACAAGATAATGCTTGACATCTGTCTCTGTGTCACTGTATATCCAAAATCGCGACACATATTTTCTTGTAACAAAGCCAGAAACAATCTTGGTGAAGTCGTTTTTTAAAGAAATAAATAAATTTTTTTTTCTAATATAGACAAGAACACCCTTGCAGTTAAAAATACTTGGACGTAGAGAGACGATGGTGTCATTGTGATTCCTTATAATAACTGGAGACTTGGAATATATATCAGGTTAGTTCCTTGTGGTGCCTAACCCTGTGGCATTTTCATCTTAGGCAATATTAGAAAATGTTCTCAGCGGATTCCTCGTCTTCGCACAACTTAAAAGAAGACTATTTTCCTAACTGGTTCTTTCTCTAATTTTGGGAGCTCCCTTGGGCTATTGGATAGTCTACTTGCCTCTCAGTCTGAGTTCGCTGGTTAAATTCCTGCCTATACTCTGCGTGTTTCTGCAGAAAAGCCAAGAAGGCTTCGCAGTTTGTGTTCCTTTACAAAAAAGCATGCTGTGGCCTATCAAGACTCTTAGAGCTCTACTATCCACATCAAGAAGTTGTTTAGTAGAGTCGATCTTTACTACATGGGATCTTTACTACATAACCTTTAATCATTTTTATTTCTCTCCAAGTCTCATGGAGTAATCAGTTCTGCCAAGTATCAATCGCTATTAGTACCCTGGGAGAGCGTACTAACACACAGTTACTCTTTCGACTGTTTCCTGGGCTTTCACCTGAAAATTAATACCTAAATTAAAGTGAAAATGAGAAACATTAATCACACGAACCAATTGCTGTCGCTCAGTGTTGTACAACTGAATAATGATGACTTTCTCTACTGTTGCCATTCTTACTCTTATTATAAATCGAGCTGCTGCAGCATGTCTTTTGAATTAAAAATTAATGTTTTGGATAAAAATAAGTTTGCTATTTTCTTTCTACTTCATGCGCACACATTCCGACTTTCACTCACACAAATTGCGAAACGGGAACATGAAATATATCGTATGCAACCAGCTCGTGTACATTCGCAACGAATTGAAGAAGTGGAAATAATGAAAGCCAACTACAAACAGACACAAGATACTCAACATACAGAATATATTTGCATTGCATAAGTTGGTAAAAATGCAAAAACAGCAATAGGAAATGAAAAAAAAGTGAATCATAGGGAAACAAACACTGAAATGAAAAAATTAAAACGAATGCAGGCAAATATGTACAATTCGTTTTGTCTATGAATATGATAGAATGCATACAGAAATCTAAAATGTATATTAAATGTACGTGATACATATAATTTTTTGTTCTTCTCCAGTTCATTCTATTCTACATATTTTTGTTTATTTTATTTTTTTAATTTTTTGCCAGAATACTATTCCTCTAATGTCCTCCTCTTCATAACACAACAACATTACATTGTGTAAATAAATGTGTACGAATTTTTGTGTGGATACGTGCATTTATTATTTACATGTCTCGATGGTAGTGAACGTCAATGCATACACACAGATTGCATTATAGAGCCAATTGATGGACATGCAGATTGACACTTACGTAAGTGACAGAACTAAAACGACAGTCTAATGGACAGTCTGTGATAGTTCAAAACAGCAATCAACCTCCCAATATTAAAGCAAACTATACTGAATGAACCAAGCCAGCTTGAGTTGAGACACACGGCACAACCTTAAAAGCATGTTCGTTTAAATGCATTGGTTAAGGTGGATTGTCGTTTTTGATTTTTGTATGGTGACATGTGTACCTTTCCAATCACGCCAATATGCATTTATGAATGAAAAACTGAACGGAACGGCTTATAAGATTTCATTATCATAGTTCGATTAGTAATACTATTTATACATACTTACACAATGTTTTTTAAGAGGTTAATTGAAAATTTACTTGGAAATGAGAAAGTAAACATTTTCTAAAAAAGCGTCGTATTGTGAGTGCATAATTATGGCATAAGCATATTATTGTCACGGCAGCAACCCTCCTTTAAGTTCGGGCTTGAGACTGTGGCATGACTGCACTGAAAAAAATGATTTCATAGTCAAATCATTTCAATATATGTTATTCATTACGTTAATGAAACATTTCATCAATTTCATTTCAAGCATGAAATTTATTCAATTCTGCACTTCATAATATTTTCAACTCCCATTGTACTAATGGAAATTGTTTGATCGTTTAAATGAATTTTCTTTCTTTTTTTTTAATTTATAAAAATGTGTGCAAATCGCACTTGATCAACAAGATCAATTGCAATCTAATATTCATAATTTCCTGCTGTAAAAAGTTCGCATTGTTTTGTCAACGTTTTGCTAAGAAAACCCAAGATTTAAAGTCTTTTTTTATATATCTTTGATAAAAAATCAAAAAGTATTTTGCTTCTGTTGAAAACTTTAAAATTTCGAGACAATGCGCTCTTGTTGATCAAGTGCGAGATGTAACTTTTTTATATCACTTCATTGAATTCAGTGGAACAATTTCATCGAACAAATGAAACCATTTCATAAATTAAATGAAAAGAAAATCATTATTTAATTGAACATATTGCATACTAATTATGAATCAATTTTATTTATGATGTGTAATAATATTCTATATTATTAATAGGCAATCACGTTTTTTTAGATCCCATTTACGGCCGTAATACTGAACCAATTTTCGGAAAGATTTATGTGTTTTTAAACCGGGTTTTACATAGATGTGCACAGTCTTAATTTTATTTAAATCGGTTAAATATCTAAGGAGCTATAAGAGTTTAAAGTTGCTACTAACACATGCACACTTATTGCACATGCATGTATCAACTTCAACTTGAAAAATAAACAAATTCTGCATGTGTGTTTGTCCAATTTACTTTTTCTGAGAAATGGGACAGAGTTTTAAATTGTTTATTTTTAATGTTTTTTTGTTTTTGTATTTTATCGTGTGTATTTTTGTAAATGTTTAATATTAATTTCTAGAATGCAGTCGATTGAGTCGACCGCTTGATACAGTAGTATCATTAAATCCGTGAAAACATTCATTTTATTTATGCAGATATTTCGTTTAAATAATTGTTATTCTTTAGTATTAATTTAATTTAACTAGAAATCGGGTTAGTGTTATAGCAACCGTTACAGAACAAGTTCTGAGGCAAATCACATGGTACTCGTATCTAAATAATATTAATTGACTTTTTTTTAACAACTGGAATGTTTACTATAATATTTCCGTCTTTGTCACTAACAAGATTAATATTTCCTCCTCCGGTTGATATATTTTCCACAAACTTTGTTAAATTCATATATTCATTATTATCTGCAGACATAATGAAATTTAAAGAATTCAATTCACTTAAAATTTATAAAATTTATAACACTGCACTTCTAATACGTAGTGAAGAAGCTGCGATAAAATCAAAATTGCTGTTTCTTTAATGCTGTAAAGTAGCGGTACGTTTTGAAGTTTTTCTCTTTTATCATGAATTAATTTCATTTTAACATGTTTCACGTTTTTTCAACACGTTTCGCGTTTTTTTAACATACAGCAATTTTATTTTAATATTATTCCAGTCATTTATGTTAATTTGACATAAGCCAATGTTTGTTAATATTTAAAATTGACAAAAGTTTTTTCAAAGTATTTCAATGTCATTTTAATGTTTATAACAATATTGATTTTACAAAGGTTAATCTTGTTTCAACTACTCAATTTTAATTTTCCATGAAAAATTACTTCAAAAACGGAATTTACAAAATTAAACATTGATTAATGTTATTTTAACTCTGTAAATTAAACACTATTATTTGAAAGGCAAAACGGCGAAAGAGACTTTACGGTGAGTCTGCTCTGTCAGATTACATGGTGAATTATTGGATTGCTGAGTTTAAACGCGGCCGAACAAGCACTGCAGCAATACCATCAACAGGAAGGCCAAAAGTGGTGGTTACTGAAGAAAATATCAAGAAAACCCTCGATATCGTTATGAATGATCGCCGAGTCAAGTTACAAGTGAGATTGTTGAAATGGTAAACATATCATATGAACGTGTGTTCAACACTTTGTATATGAAGAAGCTATCGGCAAGATGGCTGCCGCGTTTGCTTAGTGTCGAACAAAAACGAGTTCGACAGACCACTTTACAGCGGTGTTTGGATATGATAAAGCGTAATCCTGTTGATTTTTGGCATCGATTAATAACTGTTGATGAAACCTGGGTCCACCATTACACACTTGAAACCAAAAATCAATCGAAACAATGAGTGGAAGCTGGTGGAAGTGCTCCGAAGGAGAAGACAGTGAAATCGGCTGGCAAGGTTATGGCCACTGTATTTTGGGATGCACACGGAATATTGCTCATCGATTATCTCGAAAATGGATCCACAATCACAGGAAAGTATTATCGTGCATTATTGGATCAATTGATTGATGCAATCAAGAAAAAACGACCACATTTAAAGAAGAAAAAAGTGCTCTTTCTTCAAGACAACGCACAACATTAGATACGATGCTAAAATTACGTGAAATACATACACGTCGAACTGGTTGATCATCCACCTTATAGTCCAGATTTAGCTCCTAGTGTATTATTCTTGTTTCAAAATTTTAAAAAATGGCTCGCAGGAAAAAGATTCATTTCAAACGAAGAAGTGATTACCCCGAAACTAACGCGTATTTTGAGGGGTTCCTAAAATCGAATTATTCAGATGGTATAAAAAAGTTGGAATATCGCAATACTAAGTGTATTCAGCTAAAAGTAGACTATGTTGAGAAATCAAAGTTTTTTGAAAAAAAAAACATGTTTTCCTAATTAGGTAGCTTCAATATCAATGCGTTCTCGTATATGCATGTCTTTCTGTTTATATTTGTCTTTTAGCTTTATGAAAATAAGTAAATTTTATTGAAATTGTCGTAAAAGTTATGGGAACTAAAAGTCGTTTTAAGCTTGAGCTGGTCGACTTTGACTGCACGTTGTCAATCGTCTGTTCGAACAAGGGGGTCAAAAGTTTGATTTAATAAAAACTTGGGTCTATATCCATGACTTCTGCAAACATTCTTGTGTAGTAGTATCAGTACTGTAGCAGAAACAGATAATTTCGGGACCACTGTGCATACATAATTTGATAAAACATTATCAGATACATAAGTTTTTCGGGCTCTTTGATTTTACCTGAAACTGACACCAACTAAATATCGAGAAATAGAATAGGGTTTGGAAACAATCGAACGCATTTGAATGATCTACACAACCATTTGCAATATTTTTAAATAAAAACTTTACAAATAACTTGACAAGCTACACACTTACAAAGAATTGAACTATTCATATGAATGTGATGTACCATAAATGCAAACACAAACGTCCTTCTATAAACTTATACACACACACATATGCAAACACAACTATATAATACATACATACACAAACACGCATACACATGCATATATACTATATTCACTTATATTTAAATAGAAATATAATCAGTTATAAGATTGAATGCATGAATGACATTCGAAAGATTTATATCGTAAATGTATATTTCATTTTTCCACATGCATTTTTGACCAAAATATCTTTCATACTTTGATTTTTTTTCATGAATTTTCGAGCAATCATATATGACAATATGCTATAGTATGCATGAGTGCATGACTACATGTCCATATGTAGGTCCTGTATGCAATTTCACTGGCTTATTATACAATTCACAATACATAAAATATAATAATAATTTTCAAAAATATTCCAACGTGACATAATTTTAAAAATAACGTAACATTAGAGTAATGAAAAGCAGTAAAGAGAACTTAAGAATGACAATATGGGGAAAAAGATTTATAATCTTTGGTTTTTTTTTGTTGTCTTGTTGATGTGTTATTTTTGCTGTTCTTCTGCTAATGCTTTACAATCGTGATTTTGTTTTTAAGAAATTTTAAAGACATTATTTTTGGAAGTTTTAATTCTTGTAAATCTTTTGATAACATTTTAAGCTCCTTTTAAAATTCCATACACATTTATTTTTAACTACATTTATCGGTATTTTTAAAGTAAACAAACATTTTCTCTTTACAAAAAGACGCACAACGGTGCTAAAAAATAAAAGAATTATTGTTGAGACTTCATCGAATTAAACAATAGTCGACATAAAGAATTTTGACGAAGTGTCACACACACATTTTATTTTTTTTTTTATTTTATTATTTTTTATTTATTTTATTCGTCTTAAAATGAACAGTGCACAAACTCTATTTTGGATACAAAAGGTACAATTTACGAAATTCAAATTAGCAAAACCAATTAAAAAATTAATTGAAGTAATAAATATTTCGGGTTAAAAAAAACAAAACTAGTTAATATTTTTTAAATGACTGAATTGATCGAGAATATATATTATTACGTTTCGACCTTTTCGATAATATTTACATGTTTGAGTTCTTTTAATTAGTCAAAAATAATATAAAAACACAACGGAAATTGATTTTGATCTTAATGATGTTTCATTTCCTTCAATATCACTGTTTAATAAAATACACAAAAGCTTAGACAAGACTGACTTCTTTGAGCCTGGCATTGTCGGCTTATATACCTGTTGAACTGTTAATGTTCTCGAATGTAGTACAAAAAATCCTCACCATGACAATAAGTTTGCGGTTGTAAGCCTGTGTTGTTAATCAGCTATGTTATGGTTGCGGCATTTAGATGGCAGTAGCAAACTTAAAATGTGGATGGCGAATCACCTAACCAATTTAATGTAAAGTTTTACCGTAATCCAATCGAGGGCGTTAGTCTTTATTTACAATTGCTGTGAAGATTTTTCATACAGATTTCTTAAACAATCTAGTAGATTCTCGTTGCTGTTTCTAGAACTTTCTTGAATGTTCTATTTCCGTTAGTTTGAGTTTGAGTGCTCCCAAATTTGCACACACACGGTTGATTATACTGTGCTTGATCACCGCTGCATTTTTATGTCCGTTAAATTTAAATCTACATTTAAATTTTGTAACAATATTTTGAATTTCTAACAATTTTTTCTAACAGTTTTGTCTTATTGAAAATACGAATTTTAGTGATTTATTGAAAAACTTTCGTCATAAAGTGTGAAATTTGTAGTTTCCGTATTAGTTTAGTATAAAAATTTTAGCAATATCCATAAAAAATTTCTGTCTATTTTCCAAAAAAAAAATTTATTAAAAAAAAAATAATTTTCAAAATTAATGCAATAACTTAATAGAAATAAAGAATAAAAACAAATAACTATTTAAAATAAATTAATGTAAATTTGTACCTATTTTAAAGTGGTTAATTTTTTCGAACAAATTGGTTGTTAGTAGTTTTCAATCCAAAGTGATTATTATTTTTAGCTAAATTTCGTAACATTTTTTGTGAGAAAGAATTGGACATGAGACAATATTCCAAAGGCACAAAGGGTAAATTTAACATAAATTAATTTCAACTTACACGGCAGAACAGAAACAACATTGTGATTCGGGAGCCGCTACACTCCCATCATCAGTATTCACGTGTGTTTCCATGTATCCGCTTCCGAAAAACAACGTTGTTTCTGTTCTGTCGTGTAATTTGAAATTAATTGATGTTAAAATTTTTCCTTGTTCCTTTGGAATATTGTCTCATGTCCAATTCTTTCTGACTTAAAATGTTATGAACTTTAGCTAAAAATAATAATCACTTTTGAAGTAAATTTGAACTGTTGGTTGTTATCACGTTGAAGATTGATATTTTTAACGGAAAAAGTGTGAATATTTCTCTCTTTCACTCACAAATAAAGAATTTCCTAAAATACGTTAGTTTCAACAACAGAAGCACCACGCAAAAATTCTTTGTCATTCCTAGAACTGCGGTAAATCAAAGTGATTTTTGTAAGATTTCATGCATAAAGTTTTATAGTTTAGAATTTATTAATAAGAAACTAAAGTAAGAAACTAAACTAAATAGAGAATCTTAATTTTGTTTGCAAAGTTGCGTTAATTGAGGTGTTGTTTCTCTGAAAAGTTGCGTTAACAGAGTCACCAATGTTAAAAATTTGGGTGTTGCGAATATCGAGGTGCTGCGCTTATCCAGGTTTGCATAAACCGATTCTGCACTGTATTCCTAAATAATTTTCTACAGCAACAGTTGAAATATAGAATACGCGTCGTAGGTTGAATGAACGTTAACAACACAATTAATTGAATGTGTAGTTTTTGTAATTAAAATAATATTTTCATTTTTTCTGTGTTATTGTGATTTTAAATCTGCTGCAAGTACTGATTTAACAACCCAGTGAAAACCACAAAAATTAACATTGATTTAATTAAAATATCAATTGAAGTTGTTTTAAAGTTTTTTTTATACTTTCTCAAAATTAAATTGAAAATACGAATTATAGTGGTTGAGTGTACTATTTTCGTTATAAAGTTTGACCTTTTAAGTTTTCGTAATAATTTTACTCTTTTCCATAAATATTCCAAAGAAACGACACAAAAATAATTATTCGTCAATAAATATGTATGTAATATATTTTTTAAAAACTTTATATTATTTTGATATAAAACGGTTTTCAAGTCCTAAAAAATCAATTAATATATAAATTGCTTTAACTAAAATATGAATTGTTGTGAAATTGTTTTCCGGTTGTTTCCTTATTTGATCTCAAAAATAAGTTTTATAGTGGATTAATGAACGACAAGACATTCCAGATGTCTGTGATTTTCACTTGCTTCAAGTTGATGTTTTACTAGAAAGACAAAAAAAAAATATCATTGACTCGCAAAAGTTGTGTGCGTGAAAATAATATTAATTAATTCACTTCTGCCGTATCACAGCAATATAATCACTAATGCTAAATTAAGTTCAAATATTTGCTGTTACCAAACAAACGAAAAGTTTCAAGGCATTCGAAATTATTTCTAATTCCTTTTCTCTGCCTACTTAATCTTAGAAATTCCACTTAATGCAAAACAAGCCAACACTTCTCCATTTAAAGCAATTTACTGGAAACATACTGCTAAATTCTTGTTCGCATAACTCCTTTAACTAAATGTATGTAGATTGTTTCCTTTTTTTTTTTTTTTTTTTTGTAACACAAATTGGTTACTTGTGTTTTACCCTTTTCCAGCCATTATTATTAATATTAAGCCTGTTATTATTAGTTTGAATGTTGTTAGAAATTTGACATTATAAAAGTATGTAAGCCGTATATGTATGTATGTATGTATGTATGTATGTATGTATGTATGTATGTATGTATGTATGTATGTATGTCTGATTATGACAATAATATGTATTATAACTTAATATTTAAATATGTTAAACATGCAAGCAACCACGAAAAAAATGAAAACAAAAACAAAGTACTTGTGCTATTACTTCAGTTCATGCCAAAAAACATTTCCAACAAAGTTACATGATGACATTTCTAAGCAAACAATGGCAACAAATAGCGAAAACAAAATAAGAAAAACAACTTTTTTACATGTTGAACTACCAAAAAAAAAAAAAAAAAGATTTTCTTTTTATATGAATATAAAGTGAAGCATGGAAAAAAGCTAAACTGAACAATTTCCTTGATTAAAGTTAATCTCACATTACAATGTGCAGCAGTGTACTACAGTGTGTGGCCATAGGAATGGGTACGATGACATGGGCGTTTGTGGGCAGGATTAAGCAATTTTAAGGCGGTTAGTTTGTTTTTAGTCTTTCAGTGAGGCAATTTGTAAAAATAAAGTAGTTGTTTTTGAACTCTGTATGACTCCTGATGATGCCATCTTTATAAATATTAAGCTTGAAAAAGGTGATAGAAAGTATTGTTGGGTTATAGTGCACGGTTGGCTCACCTTTTGTTAACGCTTTGAGAACCATTTTGAACCTTTTTTAGTGCTAACGAAATTCGCGTAAAGGTCAGGAGAACAGTTGGGCCCAATTACGGTTGTCGTATTTTTGCATTCGACTACGACAGCGTGTACTAGATTAAGAAATAATTTTGTATGCTTCTTTAATCTATTACAAAGTCTTAAATAAAGCCAAGTCTCAAAGGTTATTACTTCCATTCACAATGAAAGTCAGAAAATGTTTTTTAAATTCAAGATCTTTAGAGATTTATAAATATTTTGGTCAAATATTAAAGAATGAATGATAAAAAGCTCATAAATAGGTCCGGTGTACCACCTCTGCTGAAGACGCTTCTTGGTCCACTTAATTTTTTGGGTCATTTTGCAAACTTTTATAAAATTCATTTCCACAATTATATCATCCACATTCGAACGTTCAGAGTCAGAGTCACACAAAATATTAATTTTTGAATTATTAATATTACGGACAGTTTATTTTCACTTTGTCCATGCGTGGAGCATATGCTGTATCTTCGAATATACTGCAGATAATTAATCCGGAATTACAGCAACATTATTGGAATTAAAAATAAAGTTATACTACACGAATTTTTAAACAATTTCATATTACGGCTATTCCCGTCATGTCCCAGCCAGAATTTCAAATCGATCAGACAGGACACGACGGGAAGTCCAGTCTTGACGGCGCTTTCAGGTGACGGTATATGCCGTCCTGTTCCAACAGTTTGCACTCAACTTGACTGCATTTGCCGTCTTGTCCCAGACTGGGTTAAAACTTGATAATTCTTGTTTATAATTTCAATGTTTTTCTTTTGATTATATTTTCCTTTTCAAGCAGCTGATTCCTTTTACAGAACAAGTCAAGGCGTATTACGGCAGCTGATTTCTTTGTCTTGCACAAATAAAATATAAACTGAGCTTGTATACTCGTTATTTCAAAATTTATTCAAGATTCTTTTATGTATTCTGTCTGAGGAAGAGTGTAACATTTCTGTTTTAATGAAAATTAAAGGCAAAATTAGTTTCTACGTTCTGTTCTGTTACGGATCATCTGTTTTGTTTAAAATTTTTTCTGCAAAATATTGAAGGTTTGCTGAACAATTTGAAAATGTATTTTGAATCAAAATTAATCAAATTAGGTATGTTTGCCTCTTTAAGCTTTCACGTGTGCTGTGCTTAAAAACGTTGAGAAAAAAACACTAATCCTTGGGTCATCGTATGAACAATATTCACATCGACTTATTAAAATATCACTTATACGTAAAACTTGTTCCAAAACTATTGCATACTTTTTTGGATTTTCAATGAAACTATTTCACACTTATGAGTGCGTATGAGTAATATGCAAATGTGTTTTTATGCATATTGATCCTTTATTGCAACGTAGTCTTATCTCAAAAAACGGTATTTTTAAGTTAAGAATGCAGAAATATTCGTCGTATCGGTCTTCATTTTGTGCAAAAAATTTATACAAATATTTTGTTTGCTTAACTCTTGAGAATTTAATACTTTTTATTTCTCTAATGATGTGCATGTGAATTAAAAACTTTAAACTCGTTTTCTGACAAACGAGTTTTTCGGGGAAGCGACATCTCAATAAATCAATTTCTGAGTTAAGAATGCAGATGTTAATTCTATATGATTCTTTCAGTTGGTTAGCAAATTAAAAAGAATCATTATTTGAATTAATAACTTAAGAATTTAACAATCGCATATTAATTGTCTTAAGCAGCTCTGGGCTGAAGAACAGCTCTCACGTCGTCGCAATTATTTCTTAAGTGCGGTCAGGCTTGCGTGTGTTGTTTGGCCTTCGAAAATTTTTCGACTCGCTCGCACTGGTTGACTGATCTGCCACGGAAACCGTATAGTCTTGCGGTTCTTTAGTGGAATTTCGTTGACAACCACGTTGCTGCTTCCTATGTGAGTCACAAAAACATTTCTAAAATACTGTTAAAAATATTATGGACATATTGTCTAGTTACCGGCGCCACTTTTGTGCAACCATATTCTGCAAATTTACTTTGTAGAATATGTGCCAATAAATAAATTAATTAATGAATTGTCTGAGTTTTATTCAAAGTGTGAGAAGCAGAATTTTTAAATTTTTTTTATAACGTTTTGATCGATCCAGACGGAATGAAATTTGATATGTGAGAAAAGAATTTAGTACAACGACTGCATATTTTTAATGGCAGCATATAAATGAACGATTTTTGGCCATCACTAAATAATTCTTTTTTTTTTATAACTTCACGTTTATTATTTTGTCTACATTGCAATTTATTTATAATGTATAATTTGCAATTTAACTTCCGTAATGGGGCAGCATAAAACATAATGTCTTGATATATTTTATTAAATATAACAGATTTGTTCCCAATATGGAGTCTAGAATTTCTGTTTGTTAAAGAATACAGTAGTCTTATTATCTTGTTAATTTTATCCATCGGGAATGTGATATGATCCTTAAACTTAAATTTTGGATCTAATACGGCTCTTCAATATTTAACTTTGTTGCTTGCGTTTCAGTAATTTTTATGAGTTTTAACAACGACTTAACGCAGTAAACATATTTTTTTGTTGTTGTTAAGAACAATCACGAACCGCGAAGCCATTTTGGCTTATCTGCAGAAACACCCGGGGTCTAGGTTAGAATCGATCCTGTGATCCCCAGACCAATAGCCTAGTACGCTATCTAATAGTCTAAAGGGGAAATTTTTGCATGTTCAAAAAATAAGTTTGTTTTGTAATCACTTTTAGTTTTGATTTAAAAATATTTCTTATTGTTTTCAACTGTGTTTTAAGCTCTAAATTTTTGTAGCTTTTATTCGGACGATTCTGTAATCCGACCGTAAACTGAAACTCTATCTGTCCGTATTAACGAGGTTAAACTGTATTTTATAATTCTTACCCAATTAATCTATTAAGAATAAAATAACAGAATCAAATGGAATAATTGCTTGATATAGAAAAAAGTTTACTGCTTTAATTCAAAATTCGATGGCTGACAACTCGTCTAACATGAAGGGAACACCTCCTGTATGTCAAAGTAAATACAATAAAATAACTTTTGCTTTAGGTTTTGTTTTTTTTTTTTTGTTACTACTTTTTACTGTAATACGAATATTATGTATTTAAATAGCATTCTCTTTTATTTCTTTGTACTTCTTTAGCTATTTTTTTCTTTCTGTGTGCAAGCAACATCAGCTTCTTATTCGACATTATAAAATTCCTTTTGAGCACCTTAATTATTTGTTTATTACGAACATAGCATGCATTCTATGCTGGAATCTAGCTAAAGTTGATGGTGGTGCCGAAAAGGACTAGATAAACGAAGCAAAACCAAATAAGTATATTGTACATACACTCACACTCATAGCCATGCTCATGCATATGCCATACGAAAGGAAAGTCTAAGAGCCAAGTTGTATAGAGAATAGAATGGAGGATGTTTTATCCTTTGACAAGCGGTCGTTTACATTTAAATGCAAATAAAGTTGTATTTGTTGTAAATAGTTAAAATCCCATATACGGCCAAGCCAAGACAAATCAAGTCATGTCTTGTGTTGTGTTTGTAACTTTACATTTTCCTACAGCAAAAGTGAAACGCCATATACGTGTGTTATGATTAAGAAAATAATGCTAGTGATGATGTTGGAGACGGTGATGATGATGGCGATGGTGCTGACCCAGCGGGGGTCGTCGGTCTGGTTAGGATTTCAAGGCATCTCCATCTAATGAAAAAATACTTGAATAAACCCAGCAGCAAGCAGGAAGTAAAAAATAATTATCAAATGAGCAGAATGGTGAAATTTAGAAAGCTGAGAAAAGTGCAATTAAAGAGCGTAAAACTTTTTAGCGGCAAAAATTTTATTTGCAGAAAAACAAACTCTTACAATTGAAAACTACAGAAGAGCTTAACTGGCTCCCTGAAGAAGTAATTTTATATCTTTTCTGTAACCTCTTGCAGTCACTTTTTCTCTCGCTCTCTCTCTCTCTCTCTCCTTTGTAAGCGCATGCCTGAGTTGGCGTCCTCTTAAGATAATTTTTCTATCGCCTCTGCTGAGTGTAGAAAGTTACAGATTAAGCTGTTTTATCTTTCACAGATTTTTAGTACGCTGCCACTATTTTTGCGGCGAATTCGGGAATTCACCTCTACAGAGCGCCGGAGAACAATGAGCTCAACTTTTGTTTTTAAAGTATTTTCACAATTCCTCTGACAAATTCTCGCTCGCACTCATTCAATTGACAAAGGTCTTAGGCCAAGCAATGAGCTCAATTATTCTGTGTGCCAGTGCTTGTTAAAAATCAGGGAATGACGATGATGGTGTTGAAATTGACGACGATGAATGCAGGGAAAATGAAGGCGAAACTTTAATTAAATTCATGAACTTTACGCTAAATTACTCAAAGAAAAAAGGTACTTCACGTGTACGTATCTGCATGATGTAAAGCAAAACAAAGAATATCTGTTTAAAGACTAAAAAAGTTTTTAATTACAAAGAGTTAAAGTTTTAAGTAATTTTGCTTTTAGCTCAAATAAATTATTAAAAGGCTAAAACGTAAAAGCTTAAAACGAAAAAGGTATAAAACTTAAAAGTTGGAAAATTATTTTCACAAAATAGTTTTTTAGTTTAAAATTGTTAAATTGCTGCTGTTTTCTATGAAAATAATATAGATTATAAATATATTTAAGAAATATGCGTATGAGTAACGTTATTTTATAGTTCACTTTTGTTTAATGCGGCAATTCATGTTTAGTTCATTAATTCCAATTATTAATTTGATTTTTGTTATTTATTTCAAAAAGTTTAACAGAGAAATCTTTTTGAAATAAAATTAAGTGAATATCTCGAATAATAAGTTTACTAAATATTTGTTATTAAGAAACAAATCAAGGTAAAGCTAATTAACTCTGCAGATAATGAAGTAGAAAGTGATAATATGCAGTTTTCGGTGATCACAACACCCCCATTAGTGTATTTGTACTTTGTTTTGCTTCACTTTTTAGATGGCAATCACTTGTTAAAAACAGTTTCTATTTAACCGACTAAGTTAATGGATAATCAACACAAGACTTTGTAATTTTTATTATTACTTGTGTATCCAGCGGTCGACTAAATTGACCGCATTCTAGAAATTAATATTAAACGTTTAAATAAAAACATACGATATAATACAAAAACAAAAAACATTCAAAATAAACAACCCAAAACTCTGTGTCATTTCTATGCAATACGAAATTGGACAAACACTCATGCACACTCTGTTTATTTTTTAACTTGAAGCTGATGCATGCATGTGTAATAAGTGTGCATGTGTTAGTAGCAACTTTAAACACTTATAGCTCCCTAAATATCAAACCGATTTAAATAAAAATTAAGCTCGTGCACATCCATATAAAAACCAGTTGAAAAACATATAAATCTTTTCAAAATCGATTAAGTATTAGGGCCGTAAAAGGGATCTAAAAGAACGTGCTTTCCTATTAACATATATATTTTTTTGTGAAGCTGCTTTTCGACATGGAATAATAAATTTTGCTGAAGTTTAATTATTATAGCTATTTTTTATATCGAGACGGCCTTTAATAAAGCCTTTCAATTAAGTGAAACCTAGAAATGCTTGTGGAAATTTTGAATTTTTCCTAGTTTTCTTCCAGTTTTTAAGATAAGAAGATTTTTAGTTGTTTCTTTATGTTAATGAACATTTAAAAATACAACTGATATTCTAGAACTCTTTTCCAACAACCTCCATTCCCAGTCAGTTGTCTGGTACTTGTTCACTTACCCTTTAATCACTGAGCTTAGTCTTATACTGTCTTTGCAGACTAAAGATATTTCTGGCAGTAGACAATCTTCTTTCTTGTTATCGCAAGCGTTTGCTTAGTCATAAGTTGTGATTGACTTTGATTCATAATATCCCACATAAATACATAATTCAATGTTTTATATTTGATGAGAAAAATTCACCACACGCAAATAAGCTAAATATTATAAAATTATTGGGAGATGGCAATGAAGTTTGAATAAACAGTGCACTCGCGATAATATGAACCAATTAAAATCAGGCCAATTCATTTTTTCGAGATTGTTCATATTTGCGATTGACATCTAATTCGAATCCAGAAACGTTTTTCTCATAAAAATAAAAGGTCCTATTGCAAAATTTTTTATTTATTTTTAATTGGATTTAACAAACAAAAATTTATTTAAAAAAAAAATTAAAAAGAACTTAAAGCTAGTATGCTAAAAAAATCAATGATTTTCTTTTGGCCGCAAATGTATTATTAACACATATAATAATAGCATTTTTATCAATTTTTTTATTCCACATATTGTAGATTTTTTCATCTCAAATTTGTTGCCTGACTTTTCTTTTAAAGTAAAAAGCTCATTTTTTTGTATGCATTTTAAGAAATTTTCACGTTGAATTTATATTTAAAAAATTAATATGGAATTTCAACGGAATATGTGCACTAACTAAAACGTTTATATTTAAAAATTTCGATTGACAATTGAAGACAATTTAAAAGCAAACAACAAGGAAATCTATAAATTATTATGGAGTTGAATTAGAATTTAGCCAGTACCCTGTTGATTTCGATTTCATAAAAAACATAAATAAACTGTTCATATTTTAAAGCTTTTGCAGTAAGTTCATATTTTAGAGTAGTCCATGGAAGTATAAAAATGTTCATATTTAGGGCCGTTCATATATTAGAGTGTTCATGTTATCGCGAGTGCACTGTAAAATTATTTGAATGTTTTACTGATTTTATGAATTCATTGAAACTGCAACTAGTAATTTTAACATTGATTTATATCATTTCTCATTGTAATTGTTATGCAAATTTTACAACATTTAATGTGTGAATTCATGGAGAGGTCTGGAGCACTCACACGTACCTAAAAATTTTTTTCACTTTCCTTGATTATATGACATTAACAACAGCCCAAAATGTAGTACTTCGAGTAAAATTTTGTTGATTTTGACTAGATTTCCCATATAAAACCAAATCTACTTCGTCAATAGATTTTGACAAAATCTACCCACAACAATCTCGTGAAACTTAGTGACGTAACTACGAGTTTTCCTAAATTGTTCTTAAAAATACTACGCTGCTTAACAATGATTCTTTGAAAGGAGTGCTGGCCAGCTGGTTTGCTTTTGAATGATAATTTTTTTGTGTGGAATTTGACACTTGAAATGGAAAATTCCACTTTACTGTTTTTGGTATGGATACGAAATCTTGCAAAATGTTACTTGTAAGCCGGTGTAAGCGGTTTAGATTTTGTTAGAGATTTCAATTGAAATCTACTAGATTTCGTGCCGGTATGAATGCACTATTAAAGTCAAAGTTGTATGTGGTGTAGCATTTTTTTTACTCTACACTAACAAAATACAAAATTCTGCACTTGCTACTCTTGTATAAATAAGCAACACCAAAAGGTATTTGCACCCTACGTATGCAAAATTTAATTGCAAACCAGAATACCGAAATATTCTCTCGTCGCTCATTCATGTATGTGTAAATGTAAATGTAAATAAATAGAAAAAATCTTTTTTCACAGCTGATTGTAAATTTCGTGTTTTGCAAAAAAGTATTCCAAAATAAATCAACAATGCCGTTGACGATTGCTGGAAAATGTTTACAATTGCAAAAATATGCAATCTCAAATGCACAAGATTGTGAATAGGGCTATTGTGTTTTCTTGTTGTTGCATATCGTATCATATATTACAAATTTACGTTTACAGCGGCAGCTTGCTGCGGAGAGTGATTACCACCGAACTTTTTACAAAAGCTATGAAATTTACCCTAAATTGCATATTTAGTGGAAAACAATTTTGTTTTTTGTTTTCTATAACTGACTTCTGATGCCTTCGACACAGACTCTGCTCTAAGTCTGAGTCTAACGCAATTTTTTGAAACTTTCATAAAAATGGTATAAAAATAATGTAGAACTGAAGCCTGTACTTCGCTGCAGTATTTGTGATGAGCTCTTAATACTTCTAATATTGAAAAAATCTAAAGCTCCTTCATATTTGTTTTCGCAAAAGTACAATCTGCTTTACAATCTATCAAATAGACTTAGAAAATCAAATAAAATTTTTTATGATTATAATAATTTTGTTACAAAAGAAGTTTAAGAAAATATGTTTCCGGATTTCCTAAAACCAGTTCTAATGAAAATCCACTTTCATTTGTGTTTGTTTTGGTAAAACTTAAAATTTTATGGTCGAAAAGATTTAAAACAAAAATAAGAGCGCCAACAATAAAGTAAATTTGTGATATAAAAATGACATACAAATGCAACAAACGTTGAACTGGAAGAAAGTAGTGGAAGACAAAGTGCTGCATGTTGCTGCTGTAGGTGATGAATCAAAAGTTGCTCCCAAGAATGTTGATTTCAGCAAGTTGCCTTTTTTTAATGTTTTCTTTTTTTACCTCGTTTGCCATCTCTTTGTGTCTTCTTCTAGTTGTGTGCCCCATTCTCGGTTGACATGATGTTCTAGTTTGTCATTTGTTGTCTTTATGCAACTAAATTGTAAATCTTTTGAATTATTATCTTTATGAAATGCACTTGTCAGCACTTTAAAGAAGCTGCAGCGTTTTGTTGTTGTTTATGTTGTTGGTTGATTGTCTAACATGTCCTTTAACATTCTGTCACTGCTACTGCTGCTGATGTAAGTCGGGTTTATCAAACAGTTAGCATATCAGTGAGACCGGTTGGTTTGTTGGTTGGATGGTTGGTGGGTCGCTGAATGAATTGGGTGGAGTTGGCAGCTTTGACTTGCTGATTGCTTGACTTAGATATTTTTAGGTAGATCTCCTTTGTAGGATTTTAATTTAGGTTTATGATTCTGAGTATTTACAATAAATAAAATCAATGAAGAAAAAATAAACAAACGCAAGAAAAGTAACTCAAAACGAGGAGCATAGGGAAATGTTTTTAAAGGTTTTGCTAAAAAACAAATCACCAGCGCTTATATAGATTACACCAAAGCTAGTTTTTCTCCCCAGAAATCCACCTATGAATAAATAACTATGAACCTTTAATTTATTGCAGATGACATTAACATGTTTTCAGTACTTCATTCAATATCTGTGATTAAAAAACAAGCAACAGTGTGAACTGAACCTCAGATCTCTCCTCAGCATTTTGGTAAATTTGTTTTATAACACAACCTTAAATTGTTGCAGGAAACAAAACGTTGTTGTCGCAACTATTCAACAAATATGGTATTTCTATGCGTAGACTTGTAAATTTAACATCTTATGAAATTTTTTAGGTGGTAAATCGTCTTTAACCTTCACAATCGTTTGATTTTTTAATAAACTAAAATGCAAATAGTACTTAAAATACCTGTGCATCACTGAACTTTAATGTTTAAGTAAATATTTAGTGAAACATACAATTCTTAGTTTAAATAATTTCATGGACTCTGATATACACAGTATTCCTGTCAGTCAGCTCATTAACGACCCACATGTTCTGGTCCACAAAACGACCTAAGACAAGCAATACTGCATCAGTTGTCGTTGATGTCGCCTTTAATATACCCTTTACTAAAATATGAAATAGTTAAAATTCCCTTTAAAAAAACCTTATTTTGCAAGAAGATGTTACGGTCTCATTTTTCTTAAAATATCTGGTGTTTTTTCGTTGACGACCAACTTTAAATTAAATAAAGCGCAGATCCCTTTTCACGCACTATTCTATATTGCAGCAACTAAACATCAACTAACCGGCTTTCAAAATTTCATAACTTTTTATATGACCTCAGAAAATATTTGGGCCAAATTGTGCAAGTGAAATTTCAAACTTAGCAAACCTTCTTGTCTGTTAAGTGATAAGCAAAAAAAGTCAGCAAATGTCTTCTTTTCATCCACCTTCTTTTTTTTAAATGCACTTCTTTCTCCGCGGCATTCATTCTCTAAGTATCGTCAACCCACGCATTTACTTTGGGAGTCATCCATGTACATTCATGTGCACAAACATGCATACATTTCAGTTGCAACTTGTTTGTTGTTGCACAAACAAAACGTTCGTTCATTCATTTTATTCTAGTCATTCAGCATGTCACTTAAGGGTTGAGCAGCGTTGACGTAACTTTAATCGTTTGAGTTTATATTGCTTTCAAATAAATGAATAAATGAATGCATCTTTTCTTTGGCCAAGAAAGCAAAGAAAAGAAGAAACATGTAAACAAATGCCAAACGTGGCCGGTCAACAATGATTGCTCTGGGACGCTACTTTAATAATTTGTTGTAGCTGCTTCAAAAAATTGTTAAAATCTCTAAGGTTCCTTCAGTATTATTTACAGAAAATGTAAAGCCAAGCAAGCGAGTTTCTTCGGAATAACTGGAAATCATTATATTTTGCGTCTTGTTTTGAGGACCACTAAGAAGTCGTTTATTACTTAAAGTGGCATTCTATGATTCTCTTTCATCATTTTTCGATTAATGCACAAATGCCTTGAACTAAATCAATACTGACTGGAAATCGAATAAATTCCAGCATATCTTGCTTTCACAACTTTGGGATTGAGGACGCTACTGGCAATCACAATAGCTGACAATATCTACATAAATGTTGATCTTCTATTGAAGGAGTTCTGTAAAACGAGTGATTTGAAATAGTCTAATTTCCTTATTTACTTAATTATTTAAGTTGATAAAACTGCATGTGTTATTTATCTTGTGACAGCTTGTTTTATGTTCACTTTCAGTCCGTAAATCATAGAATTTAATTAATTTATCAAATATTTTACTCAAAGAAACACTGGATACGCGAATATTTAAACGTAATTTACTTGTGAATTTGCCAGTAAGATCACGCGATTTATCACCGATTGATTATCTTTTGTGAGGCTATTTACTATTATAAACTATTCAATGAAATACACGACACTTGTATCCAGATGACTGGCTTAAATCCACTTTCATAACAATACCGATGAAAAATACTCCTAGAAAGTGTCAAGATTACAAACTAATATCTCTGGTGAATTACATTTTGAAAATATTCTTCAAAATGATACACCAAAGGCATGTTAAAATAAACAGGTGGAATTACTACGCCATATAATAATTTTTTGCTCTAGCATTGTTTTTCCAATCTTATGTCAGTTTTGTTTATATTAGAGATGGGCACCGCTTACGTGATTAGCGTGAGTCATCGAAATAAATTTTTTGTTTCAATTACGTGAGCGTGCATGAACGCGAGTACAAAGAAATTAAGCGTGCATAAGTAGATTTTTGACGTTATTGCTTCGTGATTTTTTTTGCTATATTATTTTTGCTATGTTATTATTTTTTCGTATACTTCTATAATTAATATTTCTACGTAATTACTTAAATTGTTTTAAGTTTATGTTGAAAGGAATTGTTTGGCTCAAGTTCAAATCTTACTTTACTCATTTCAGACTTCCAGAATGGATCAGTCAGTCATAATAATAATATATTTTTAATTATTAAAAATTTTTTTTCGTGATTATTTCGTGAGTGTGAGTTTTAATGATTGTGCGTAACTTTTTTGCCTACCCACGTGAGCATGAATAAATGGGAGCCAACAATATAAGGACGTGCATGAGTAAAACTTTTTATCGTGAGCGTAATTGAGAAATCACTCACGATCCCATCTCTAGTTTATATTTACAAAATATCCAAGCCTTTGTTTGTTCAATTTGTGTTTATTTTTTATTAAAATTTTCAATAATTTCTCATAGGTACTTATACATTTGCGCTTGTTTTGAGAGTGGCACTACCACTCATACTTTCAAAGCAATCCACACTTCCTTGTCTTGCTCATTTGTAGCGTCCAAAAAATTCAATGGTTTCTGTTAACTTATTTTATTTAATTTTTACAATAATTTTTGACAATGCTTAGACTTTACACAAACAAAAATTCCTTTTTTTTTGTGGTATCGTTGTAGTTGTAGCCGTAATAATGCCACCTGTTTATTTCATCATGCAACAAACCACACACACAGTTTTTCAATTGAACAGAAACAAAACAGCTGATCCATGACAGAACAGAACGCACAAACCGCCTTTAGAAAGAAAGTCGATTTTATCAGGGAAATATTGTAATACCAGACATAACACAGTTTGTGTTGTAGAAAAAATTCCTTACATAAACATTGCCATATTTTCAATACTATTCTCTATAATTGAAATCATAACGATATAGCTAAAAGTATCGTCAAGGAGTTTAAATATCGCCAAGTAAATCGTCAATCGCCATTTCAAAATTTTCATCGCCAAAGACATTATTTTATCGCCGCCCTTGGCTATAAATCGCCATATCTGACAACACTGTTTCTCACTTTCATCAACTGTCCTCCCACACTATCTGTTTCCCAAAGAAAGTAACACCTCCTGGTTGGTAGGCATTTTTATTTGCCTGAGTATTACTAAAAAATAAATAAATTAGCACAATTTATGTACAACTTATTTCGGCTTCAAGCTCTATACTTCCAAAAAATCCCCCTTCAGCTAAACAAATCTTCAGCAACTCAAATGCATATTTAAATGCTCTAGAAGTCTGCTTAACCTTTCCTTAAAACTAAACATAATTAAAAAAATAAATACACCAGTATGTGTATACCAGCAAAGGACAAAGAATTTATTTAGTTGCACCAAAAAAAAATAAAATAAAAATTATTACTGCTGCGTAAGACTATTTTAACGTCTTATCATCTTTTTGTCTATTGACAAAAGATATCGTCAGTAATGTAAAGTTTTTACGTTTTCCTTTCGTTCTAGATTCTTTTATCTACTTTTATCTATTTTCACCATTAATTTTTCGTCCTTCAGTGTCTACGTTTAGTGTTTTTTTTTTGTTGTTTGTTTTTTGTTCTTCAAGTCTTGAAAGCAAAATAAAAATATTATTTACTACCATAATATTACTTGCAATGGATTTTATGCTGCAAATTTTTAACAGTCTCCTTTCAATGCACAACCATGAAATGTTGCGCTACCTTTGAATTATAGCAATAGATCCCAGCAAACAAACGGGTTGGATATTAAATTGTAAATGATTTCTTGTTACTTTGGAATATTGTTTCAAGTCCAATTCTTTCTAACTAAAAATGTTACGATCTTTATCCAAAATAATAATCACTTTAGATTAAAAACTATTAACAACCAATTTGTTCGAAAAATAATCACATTAAATTTTCAATCAAATTCATTTTGAAATGTCAAAAGTATACGAATTTTTTAAAAACTGTTTGGGACCCAATTATAAACAGAATTTCCTCATGAAATTTTTCCCTTTTTCCTTTTCTCCAGTTATGAATAAAAAATCCCTCATTTTACTTTTTGGTCCGTTTTTATCAACTGTGTAAATGGGAGAAAAAAGCTAAAAAGTAGTTATTCTAAATATATTTATGTTTGGGTTTTCCCCCAAAAAAAATCACTCACAAAACAGAAGAGAGTTTGAATTGATTGGAGAAAGTTTTACTCGAGAAAAGACTTTTCCTCATGAAACAAATTCCTTGCGAATATTTATAATTGGGCTGATAGATTTCTCAAGTAACAAGTGCGTTTAAATAGCATAAATGTACATATTAATTCATCCTAATCCTATAAGGAGAATAGAACAGCAAATGCGCTTGAAAACCAGCAAAGGTCCCATTTGAATCTATTCTAAAGAAAACACTAATGTTTTACTCATGTGTGTGAAGTTACATTTTAAAATATAACTCCCTAGACACAAACCAGAGAGTTTAACAGAGTTCTGTAAGCATGCTAACATGACTCTGTAGGCAGAAAAAGTTGAATTTGATTTGAAGACAAAGTGTTCCGCTATTATTGTTCATAAATGGATTCTTTAACAGTTGGACTTTCAACGAGTTATTTCCAGTTTTTTTGGGAAGGAGTCAACGTGGACAGAAAAAATTTAATGGGGTTTGAAGACAAAGTGTGCCTCTGTTATTGTTTATAATAAAATATAAATTTGAAAAAATTAGTTTATAAATTAAAACTAAAAAAAAACATTCCATTAATCACAAGCGACGAAAAGAGTAGGAATATGATGACTGCCTGAGAAGATGCATTGACTGCATTAATAGTTAACGCGGTATTCAATTAATCGTTTTTTTTAAATTAATCTGCCGATCTCTTCATTGCTTAATCGGATTTTTGGCTCAACCGGTTAATAATAGATTTATTTTGAATTAATTGGTTAAACGATTAATAAATACTTTCCACAAATGATATAAATCCAATATATAAAAACGCATGAATTGTTTGTACCCAAGACCAGTGCGGGGTCAAAAAGAATTAAACAACTAATTTTGTATATTGGGAATTTCTGCGCTTTGTTGAGGTATCATTTGTATAACCGTCAGATTCTAAACATAAGTTTTGCACCTCCAAATTCAGTGTGCATACTGCCTGAGAGGAGTCTAAGGCAGTTGGATTAACTGCACTGTTGCAGCGACCACTTGGAGACTCAATAATTGGACTTTGACTAATGTTATCTTAGAATATGGTTGTTAAAGAGGAGAAGGCTTCAACCATATGTTACAAGCTTAAGATTGGAAATAGTGAAGCCTCCGTGGAGTTTCAGTGGTTGTGAGCTATAACTTACATCTACTTTCCTGAGATGCACCGGTGTTAGCATGTTTTTATTTCAGCATACATCCACAAGGGTAAATAATGTGATGGATACCCATCACCAGTCTCATTGCAGTACTTTTGCCACTTCACCATAATGATTTACTCTGCACTCGCTCTAACGTCAGTTGCTGGAATTTTTCAGCTTACTAGTTAATCCATGAAAGAAGTCGATTGCTTCTGCTATCTGGGAAGCTTAATATCTAAAAACGGAGGCAAAGCAGCAAAGACGATATCCAAATTAGATTATTCAAAGCTAAGCAGGCATTCGCAGGCTTAAAAAATTATGGAGGGCCAGCAGCAGCACAGCTCGGGCAAAGATCATTATCTCTAATTCCAATATCAAATATGTTCTCCTCTACGGCTGATAAACATTGAACTTATCCAAAAGCGATATCTAAAGCTTGCAAGCCTTTGTCAACCGATGTCTTAAACGTATCCTCGGAATTTTCTCCAGCATTGATCTGTGAAATCGATCACGTCAAACACCACTAAAGGTGGATATACTTTTCCGGAAAATAAAATGGTCACACGTCGAGAAAGCCACCTGACGATATTAGGAGACGATCCATCGAATACAATACAGAAGACCCGGCAGATCTGCTAACACCTGGAGGCACCAAACCGAAAGTGAGTTACGCGATGATAACGCTTCGTAGAGTCAAATGAAACGACTAATGACAAATAGGGAGGATTGTAAGGCCTTTGTTGAGGACATTTGTTGCACTGGGAGTTAAAGGACTAACTATATAATTTTTTTCTTGGAGTGACACTTAATTATCAATATAAAACAGTAAGAGAACAAAAATATAACAATTCTTGAAATAAATCTGGCGGAAGAAGAATTTATACAAATGTATCTTTTAATACCAAATCAAACAAGAGAGATTCTTTTAGAAGTTAGGTTCATAGTTAAAGGAGATCTTGTAAGATAATCGTTTAGAAAAATAAGTTGCTTAAAATGTTTATCGCTTAAAGTTTCTTTTGTTTGGATCCAATAAAACTTGACTAAGTAAAGACTCCTTCACCTTTTAAAAATGTTCACGAAGTCGAAAGCAATTAATGAGGGAGGTTATTTCCTCAGTTGTGCTCATCTTTCATTATGCTATTCGAAACGTGTTTTGATTTTCACAAGTTTTTAACACTTCTAATAGTTTCGGTTAATTCTGCTAGATTAAATTAAGAACGTAAACAAATAAATATGTTGAGTTTTAGGAAAAAATATAACATTTTTTCAATCGATTATTAATCAGTTATATGTTTTAACTTATACAAGGAGCAAAGTTATTTTATTATAATCGATCTGATGCACGAAGTTTTATTTCATTCCAACGAAGATGAAGACAACATGTTTCTTAATCGGTTGATCGACCGAAATTATATGATATAATCGTTAATGAAAAATAATCAATTTTAAATTAAACAAACAATTAATCGGGTAGAAGTTAATCGGTTAACCGATTGAATACCGTAATAGTCACCACGTTATTTGAGATAAACTGAAATCAATTCATCAATCATTCCTTCTAAAATAGACACTAATTGCAATTAAAAGTTTATTTCCAAACCTCCAGCTGAGTTGAAAGAAAATTTTAAAAATTAAATTTTGAATCAAATATCATCATCAGCATATTTGAAACTCTTGATTTTGTGTTTGTTGGGTATGCTAGTTAAGTGCGTGTGTGTTTTTTTCAATAAGTACGTGATAGTGTGTAGGCGACTGCGTTTTTAAATTACAATTTCACAAGTGTTCTTTTTTAAATTTAATGAACGCCTGCCTTCCCTTCCAACGTTACGAACACACCAACTTTAATGAAACAAAAAAAGTTGAGAATAAAATAATAAAAAGTAAAAAAATAAAAATGCCATAGATCCTCTAAATTGATTTTTTTTAATGTCACGAAAAGTAGAAAAATAATTTTAATTTTATTTTTCGTTGTCACAATTGTAAGTTGCCAGGAAACTGTGAAAATTGAAAATTGTAATATGAAAATATTCCCAACCATAATGAAGCGTGCTGCGTCACTGGGTTCACAAAAATGTGTGGGTTTAATCAATAAGGAAGCTTATTTAAATGATTTATTAATTTACATTTTAAAGGAAGTTAATTTGCAATTTCCTTGTTGCTGGCAGTAAAAGAAAACTTAATGGGGTGAATATTATTGGCTTTGAAAAGGCACACAGAGGCAAAATACATACTAATTATTTTAAACTTAAATTTTATTTGATTTGTTGTTTATTTTAAAAAATATGAAAAGGAAATTTAATAATTCTTTATTTATGCGTAATTTCTTTGGATTCAAATGATGATATGAATTGTGAAAATGGAATTGATGTCTGAATTGTACTATGATTATAAAAATAATTCGGTTAAATAGTTGGTATTCCTATTTAATAGGATCTACTGTGATAAGTGAGGAAATTTAATAAAGAACGCTGATGAGATGGTGCAGCGACTTTGAAATCAGTACTGATTCCTTCTGCCTGATTACTCAAATATTTCATTATTATGTTCTTAATAAAAATAATTTGAGTTTATCATAAATCTTCTAAATAAAAAAATTTAATTCATTATTTAAACTCGACCCAAACAGCTCCTTTCAACGTTAAAAATCAACTTATGTATACGATATTCTAATAAAAGGTTCCATTTTGATATTTAAGAAGACGAATATATATTTTATTGTAAAGAGGAGAGTAGGCCAATAATAATGGAAAACAACTTCAGCCAAATGGCAGCATGGCTACGCTTGCAGGACCTTTTTCTTTTTATAAAATGTTCCATCACCGAATAACACATTTGCGGCTGTATGCCCTCAATAACTTCAAGAATTCCATCTTTGAAGTCTTGAATCGACTGTGAGCCGTTGCCATATACTAATGGCGTTTCCTTTCAAAAAAAAAATTGCAATATTTTTTTCCTTTTTTATTGAAAATTTACGATATAAAGATTTTTTTAATAGTGAGTTTATTATAAATTATTGATTCATCACTTACGAGGCAAACTTTTTGTATTAGAAAAATGTTTGAATGGCAATTTTTTTGATAAAAATTAAAAAAATTTTAATTTATTTTTAGAAAAGAAAACGGCATTAATCTCTCATGTACCCGCAAAGAAGAAGTCTAAAGATGCTAAATCACAAGATCTCGGCGGCCAATTGTGATCGCCTCTTCGAGAAATTAAACTGTCAGAAAACTTTTCACGCAAAAGAGCGATGATATCACATGTGCGTGTGGTACGTAGCGCCAACTTGTTGAGAATAAATGTCGTCTCATGAATATCTTCCAATTCCAGCCATATAAAATCATTAACCATAGTTCGTAGGCGCAGTCCACTCAACGTAACACTTGCTCGAGCCTCATTTACGAAGAAGTAAGGTCCAACTACCCCGCCAGACCGAAAAGCGCACCAAACAGTCACACGTTGAGGATAGAAAGGCTTTCAACAGTAATTCTTGGTTTTTCGGAAGCCCAAATACGGCAATACTGCTTTTTAACGCATCCTCCAAGGCAAAATTGGCCTCACAAAGATTATTTTTCGTTGAAACTCCGGATACAATCAGCAAAGACATGACCTTGTTGATGGTCGGTAGACACTTTAGTCTTTTATCGAACTATTTAAACATAACATTTAATGAATACTTTTAACAATGTTCCAGTTCATCTATGAACTTTCTTTTAAAAATGAAAATTTTTAAGTAATTTTCTGTTTAGAGAATCCAGGCAATCGACTTGAGTAGAAAATATGTATGGAAACCACTCGAATAACTGAGTGGTTTTCATACAAATTGTTCACTCAATTCGATTGCTTGGATTCTATGAACAGCACATAAGATTACAAAAAAGTTTCCCCAGTAGTATACACATGTGTAGATAGTGCAAGGTATTTTTGATCGAAATTAAATTGATTTAAAAAAAAACCTCTTTCCCAAAAAAAACTAATAGTTAAATAAAGAGTTGTTAAAAGTTTAAAACCTGCATTGAATAAAACTCAAACCTTAACCAATTTTTACGTGATCAAATGGTAAAAATTCGTATAAAAAGGTCTTTCTTATGTTCAGTAAGTTCCAAAATAATATTCTAAAAGTTATTTCATTTTATCTGGTCGTAAAAATTGTCGGTTTATGGGCTCCTAAGAAATTTGCTAGGATAAATAAATTTAAAGGAAGTGTGATAACCAATCATTTAAAAAATGCTGATTTAAAAACAAAATGACTAATCGATTAATCGACTAATCGCACAACACAATGATTATCAGCCAAGAAAAATAGTCATGCCGACTTTTCTTTAAAATTCTTTCACAACTTATAATAAATACACGATTTTGAGTGTCATCCTTGCAAAAATCGTGAAATTATAATAAATATTTATTTTAAAATTCTTCACCTCAAAAAAAACTAACTCCGGCTATATAAAGTGCTTTTTTATACATTTTTGAAACGTTTAAAAATATTTGATTTTACAAAATGAAGCCATTATTTTTTTTACTTCTTGAAAGGCAATTTAGTTTCTTTTCTTTTAGTAACTGGCGGCACTAAAAATGAACTCCAAATTTTGGGTTTTGGGGCTTTTCAGGTAAATCTCGATTTTTGCGCCTCTTAAATACTTCGCATCAAACTACGTGACAGAAATATTTGTCTACTTTTGCCAAATGCTCCACTTATTTCGGGTAAGCAATTTACAAAAATTATTTATTTTATTATAATAATAAAACGTAATCACTAATCAATGTGCTGTTATAAATAGAATCCATTCGAACAACTGACTAGTTTGCATAAAAATTGTTCACTCAATTTAATTTCTTGGGTTCTATGAACTATATTCTATTTTAAGGTGAGCGAAAATTTATATTGAAAACCCAAACAAATTTTTGATATTTATTGATTCTCCAAAAACGTGCTGTAATTTTTAATATATTTTTATTTGAGATCAATGATAAAGTTTCGGTTGTTCTACCAGGTTGTATTCAACTAGCAACTGATCCATTTTTCACTTTAATTTGGCTAACCGATCATTGTTAATTAACATTTAACTATATTTCTTGATGAAATGAAGTTGTTGACACGAAAGCTTTGGCTGATTGAAAAAACTTAAACCTTAAACAGTTAAGAAAGCATACATTAACTAAAATGGGTTTTTTTTCAAGCTGGAGAAAAAATCTTATCAGTTTCGAACGAATATAAGAAAGCAAATTAAAGCAAAGAATATTGACCTAAAAAAGACGACAAAGAATAAAACCTCTGACACTTGAATGTTTTAAACTCTTCTTTCTTCTACTTTTTGGTAAAACAAAACTTTCTTTTCACAGATGCCAAAAATAAACGTATAATCTGAATGAAGTCCGATCATAATTTAAATAAAAGCAAATAGAAATAATATTAAAAAAAATATGGAAAAAACTATAATGATTTCTTAACATTTTTTGAACTTTCATAAATTTTTTTCACACAAAGTTTGTGTGATTGTTTGGTGTATTTAAAAATTGGCAAAAATAATTTATTTGTTAATAAATTCGTATGTTATGCTTTTTTCTAATGCTTGTTTGCTAAAGCCTTGGGCTTTCTTTTTCAGCATATTATTTGTTTAAAATCATTTCATAAAAAAATCTTTAAGTCTGCCAAATTGAATTGTTTGTGGATTTTTGCCGGCATCACTAACAGAAGAAGATAATATAAGAGCATTGGGAAATGTGTGCGCGAACTTAGTTCTTGGTAAAATTTCTTACAGAAGAGCCGCAAAACTTGTGGTGTTACATTGAAGGCATAAAATCAATATGAAATTATTTGTTTTGCTGCTCAGTGTGGCGTTTTTAGTAGCTAGTTGTGCCACAGAAGAAGGTAAGTCAAGCATCAAAGTGCATTTATTATAAACATATACATTGAAGAATATTTTCTAGACAAACATGTTGACGAACAGGTGCTGGACACAAAGTCAATGGCAGCCATGTCTGCTGTTAAGGCCACAATGGCATCGGCTACTAAAGTGCCTGATAAACTAGTCACGTCCACTGAAAGAACCAACACGGAAAACCAAATGAAAGCCGAGGCTTTACTTATTGAATTGCCCACTATAGTAAATCAAACATTGCAAGCTGACAAATCGAAGCCCTTGGCTGGCACCGGTTTCATAACAAAGACCGCCGATATCTACGAAATTGAAAATAAAAGCGTGAAGGATAAAATTCAATCACGACAAATTTCTGATAGCGAACAGCATATTTGTAATTACGGATCTGTAGTCATTTACAGTGATGTACCTTGTAGACAACTCACCAACGTCAAAGTAACTGAAGTCGAAGAATTAGATGATTTGGATGAAGTTCCAGCTGCCGCTGTGGAGCAGGAAGATAATCTAGCTGAGAGAAAGAAAAAAAGACCGAATAAAAATGGTCAGAAACGTCCCAATAAAAATGGTCAAAAGCGTCCCAATAAAAATGGTCAAAAGCGTCCCAATAAAAATGGCCAAAAACGTCCCAATCAAAATGCACAAAAACGTCCCAATAAAAATGGACAAAAACGTCCCAATCAAAATGCACAAAAACGTCCCAATAAAAATGGTCAAAAACGTCCCAATCAAAATGGACAAAAACGTCCCAACCAGAATGGCCAAAAACGTCCCAATAAAAATGGACAAAAACGTCCAAATAAAAACGGACAAAAACTTCCTAATAAAACTGACTCAATTCGTCCTGTAAAGAATGGCCAGAAACGTCCCATAAGCGCTAACAACAAAAATCAAAGCCGACCTTTGCAGCAAAACAATCGACGCCAATGGGAGGATGAGGAGGAGGGCGAATACGATGACGACAAACGTTATTTCCAAAATCAACGTATTCAAGCCCAGCATTATGTTTTCGATTATGATGATTATTAATAGTAAAATTGATTGATACACTCAAAATATTCTGTACGTAAAATTAACTGAAATTGTAATTTAAAACAAATGGAAGTTCACTTAAAAACCGGTCTACTAATTTTTCATTTAAATTGAACCAAAAGTTCATTTAATATTTAATGTTAAAAAATTAATTGACTTAAGCCCGTAAAAACAAAAGACTTTTCCTTTGTTTGTGTAGGAGAGGAAATCTCAAACAAATCAAATAAAGCAAGCAAAGAAAAAACACAGCATTTGAAAACAACGGACAATATTGAATGCAACCGAAAATCTGTATTAATATGTCCTTAGTTTTTTGAGTGAATGTTAGAATCAGTTAAAAATCAAATTGCTTGCAATTTTAAATGTTTATTCGTTTAAAAATTACTGAACGGATTACTTCTTGAATAACATACAGTCCGTTACTATAATAATATTGTGAGTGTAATGTTTGTTTTCTAATAAAATTATTAATACAATGAAACAAATAATAAAAAGAAAATTATATTTTAATGTTATTTGTGGGTGGACAATCAGCTCATGTATACAGAATATTGCGTTCGATTAGGATCGGTTACATAGCTTTTCTTCCGTTGGTTTTCACAGCCCCTACAGGTATTATATACTTCGTCCATTTAACACTGAAGACATGGCGCAGATAAGTGTGATCGCAATTATTTACACCATTCATCATCTATAGTTCTTTCTGTTTTACTTTGCAATCGATCTTTTAGAATGTACGGTTTCTACAACTTGAGAATATTTTGTAATATAATATTTCCAAGGGTAACAATCGATACCGTAATTAATATCGACACCATTTTGGAGATTTAATACCGGTATGTGTACCGATAACGTTACTCTTTTCGGTTACAAATTATCAGTATTCAAATACAATTTCTCTCAATACCGCTGAAGAGCGGTATCAGTGTTTCGTTATAAAAGAAATTCATATAATACGCGAACAATTAAAAGCAAGTTTCAAATTATATTAAAAAAATTTAAAAATTTATTCCTAGTTGTTGTTAGTTCAACGTGTGCATCTGTATTGTACGCCCCAAACGGTAGCACCGCTTTTGATTTTATTATTATAATTTCTTTTTTTGTATGAGTTTGAAAGCTGAATTGATCGCTGTTTTTTCTTGGTTAAGATTCAAGATAATCTGTACAGACGGTTTTTTCTTTTTTGTCAATGAATAGACAAATTGATTTACGTAATTATTTATTTAAACATTTTATTCTCGAATCGCAAAGTTATTAACTTTCAAAGTGGCTTCACTTTAAGAAACAATTAAAGCACTTTGATCGCACGCCTTGGTCGGATATCGTGAATACAATGATCTTTATCAAATTCTTGTTGCATATATTTTTCGAGATAAGAAGGCTTTTAATTTTTTTTGTACGATTAAATACATTTTTGCTATTACTTATGGCGTTTTCTTTTCTAAAAAAGGTGAAAAATTTTTTGCCGTTTTTATTGAAAATTTGTTATATAAATTTTTTTTGAAATATTGAGTTTATTAGAAGTTCTTGTATCATCACTTACAAGGCATCATATTTGTCTTAACGAAACTTTGAATAGCAATTTTTTGATAAAAATTAAGGAAATGTTACGCTGAGTTTAGACGATATGTTGAATCAGCATATGTATGCTAACACTCATATGCTTTAAAATAATAACAAATGCCTCTATCAGCATATTCAATATGTTTTTTGATGTCAGCATCTGTAAGCAAATGAAATGACAACATACAGATTAGCATACGATTTTTGTGTTTATACGATATGTTGAACTTTATGTGGTGCTACATGTGCTGAGTCGTATGTGAAATAAGTAAGCTTGACAACAAGTTTTAATTATTATTCAACTTATGTACTTATACGTATAATTTTTGCAATAAAATTTATTAATATAAATTAAAAAAAATTAACATAAAGATGTCTCCGCAAGATATATCACTGGCTATTGCAAAACTTACCAAGTACAAAATCGAGATAAATTAAGATAAAACACATTCACGATAGCATGCTACACGGGTACATGGCTGCAAATGTCGCTGGCTTTTTAAAAAATTTGCAACTTTTGGCGGAATTTCGCGTTTTTTGTGACTTTTTCTATTTTTATTGTTTAATCGACTTCTAAGTGATATTAAACATTTAAATTTTCCCAATGATTGGGCTTCGGCTTGAGGCGCATATGCATACGAATTTGGCATATCCTGAAAAGCTTGCATACGCTTTTCAACAAATAACATATCTGTCAGCACACGAAGGATATTCGTTAAGCACTAAGAATATGATGCTTACATGATATGCTGAAATTACCAACATACGTTTGTTGGTATTGTTAACAAAGTGTTAGCAAATGCTGTTAAAAATACGAATGCTGCAAGCACTTGTAACAAAATTTTCAGCTTTACATTCTTTTAGAAAAGAAAACGGCATTAAATTTAATTTCATATTGTACAGTTTCCTATTAAATGTGTCCACAAATTCACCCTCCTAGCGGATGGTAGTCCCAACTTAAATAGGCTTTCTTCCCTATTATCTACACACCATCTGATAATTTCCAGCGTCTGCTACGATTCACAAGACAAAGTTCTAATTCAAAAATAACACCTCATGCCAATTGCTTAGCTCAACATTATTTTTATTATTTATTGTTACAGTAATCATAGTACATAATATTAACTTGTGAAAATTTAGTGTCTAATTACTACGGTTCACGAGAAAGATGGATACACATTCGAGCGTTGACAGTTGGGTGTCATTGTCACGATTTGTATACGAAACTCCAAAAATGTGTTAAATAACGTAAAATTAACCCCACGATATGTTAAAAATTAAAAATTTGTATTAATTTTGCTTAAATCTATTAGAAACGATGAATTTCAGACGGATTTCTCATAGGTGATACATCTGATAGAATGTTATTTCAAAATAGCATTTCAAGCGATTTCACATTAAAAATTATGTTCCAGTATACAAGTTTCGATATAAACAAAATAGCGATACCGGAATAGAAAACATAATGAGTTTGACTAGATTTTAAAATAATATAAAGCTAAATCACGTTTGAAATAGAGCTAAAAAGAGCTAAAGAAGGACATTTAGAGCCAAAAATAAAGCTACATTTTTTATAGCTTTCCACAATTATTTCAATATTTTTCATAGTTTAAATAGCGTTTATTTGTTTCTGGCCTTATTCACAAACGCTTAATAAATTTTTCCATATAAAAATCCAACACTAAACCTACAATAACTTTCTTAATCGTTTGTGAATAAGGCCATTATTATAATACAAAAATATTGTTTTCGCTCATTTAAATAAAAACATATTGAATTAATAACAAAATAAAATTCTTTATTAAGCAAAAACTTCGTTCATAAAAATGTATATAACTGAAAGGGAAAACAAAAAGTTCTTCAACTAAAACTAAACACTCTTATGAAGGGGAAAAATATCTTAAAACTATGAAAAATAACATCTTTTCAGAAGTATCCTTACCAAAGTTTTTTAACAACATTTATTTAACATCTGACGTACAGAAGTGAATTCATGGTATTTAAAGTAAATCTGTTTCTAATTTTACTTTTTATTATAGTTATACCACAGAATACGCGCCCAACCTCTGCGTTACTAAAAGGCAAAACTAAAATTTCATCACAAAAGATGACAATTCCCTAAAACGGGTTTCATTGATTGCGTTTTTGTACTCAAAAATATGAATCCAAAATTCTGTAGTTGACTTTTGTTTTGTCCAATTATAGGAATTTAATTTTTGCCATTGTAATTCCAAAAGAGTTGTGTAGATCATCTACGATAATATTTAAAATTTTTTCTTTAAAATGTTCATACAATTTGCCTATTGTATTGCTTAGACTATTTTCTAATGAAAAGATGTTGTGTTTTGTAAAGTTAAAAAATTATTTGGCAAACGTTGTCGAAGTTGACATATTAATTGTTTAATAAAATTTCGGTAAGTGTATCTAATTTTTTTTATCTGTTAAAGAATCTATTATGTATTTGAAATCAAATATTGTTAAAAATTTTAGTTAAAATACGGTGTTGGAATTATAAAATCATCTGAGTCTGATTTTAATGGGTCACAAATTTCGAACTTCAAAACGATTTCATTACAAAGATTTTCCTTATCTTCATAAGATTGTGTATGTAGATTTAATTTATTTTCATAAACACAAAATTGAAATTAAAGAAAGAGCTAGTAAAAGCTAAATGCATCATGGAAAAAGCTAAAAAGATAAATTAAATATTTCAATTTAAACATTAAAACATAAAGCTAAATTTAGCTCGAAAAAAGCTAATATGGCCACACTGAACATAATAATACCAGTACCGTTATAGTTACCGTTTTGTATGCTTACACAACACACCTACACAAATTTTGAGTTTTTAAATAATATACTTTTTATGGTGGCGGCGGCAAAAACGTGTATAGAATATTTTTTTTGGGGAATTTATTACATGACAGTTTTCAAATAATATTTGTAATTTCAATGGTCTCTCTATTGTGTCTTCGCCACCACTGTGCAGATACGGAGAGTTCATTTATTAATGTAAAATTTTGTTATAAACTATTTTTTCCACACCTCTACGCTTTCATTTGACATTTGATTTACATACGTACGAGTATGTACACACTTGTGTATGAATGTTTAAAGCACTGGCAATGCTGACTGACAAACCACATTTTATAATTGTGTACCTGATTCCAGAAAAGCAAAATGATTAAATAAGTTTTTTGATAAATTTTTGTTTAGTTTTCGAATTATTATTATTTTTTTTTATTGTTTGTGTATAAACTTTTTTAATGTTTAAGCAAAAGTTTGCCAACAAAATTTTTTAAACATTTTATCTGAAATGAAATTTTTTCAATGCAATTGTTTTGTTTTTGACATTCTATCGAGTTAAATTAAATGCACATGTTCGATATTAAGCTGATTCTTTTTTGGAGTAAATGGTATTTTTCTATTTTAGTATTTTGGAAATTTTCAAATCCTTATCAGTTGACTGTGGATGTGTATTGTACTCGTATGTGGGTGCCACTTTTGGACACGATTCACTACTAACATTTGTACGAATATTGATATTGTAAATACTTACACACACACACACTACCACACATGATGTAAATATATATGTGTGCATAAATCGACCACCCAGAGAACAAAATTCTTAAATTGTAATCAGCTCCGACTCAAAGTATACAATTTCCAATCAAAATCTCTGTTTCTACGACTTTTCGCAGAAATTTTGTAAAATGAAAGGGCAATTCCTATAATGGGCATTTCATAAGATTATTAGCGATTTTTTTCTAATTAAGACTTTTAAATGAAATTGCTTCCTGGGCTTTTACCATGCTAGTAGTTTGTTTTGAAACTTAAAAATTTGTTTCAACAAATTTTTGTGTTAAAACAATTTCTCTGGCATCAACCGGCAACACATCTATGCTTTAGCCAAAAAAAAAATTAACCTCAAATAAATTTCTAAGCCCCACTAAACACAAAACACAAAGCTGTCGTCCACTGGTTTTTTTCTCTCCTCTTATTTTGTATTCATTTTATTTATTTCCGAAATGTGAAAAGACAAAGCATTTTTAGGCTAAAATTTCTCACTTAAAAAACATTCAGTCGGAGGCGTTCGTTTGCTTGGCCATTTTCAACTATAAAAATGATGCTGCCTGGCCTGCAACGCTGTTGAATGGCAAATAATAAACGCTCTGGCGGAGTGTCATATGTAAAATGGCTAAATGTTGTTGCAACTCAACTTGCTTGATATTGTAGTTGAAAATTTAATCCTGACCAACAATTTTTACAGAACTTTTTTCCAATTGTTTTGCCAAAAACCAAAAAAGTTTGAAAATACGAGTCAATGCATGAAAAAGTAATTAAGGCCCAGTTGACTTGAATTGGGAGTAGAAGTATAAAATGAAACTCCTAACGACTACCACTTTTGGTTGCTAATACTTTTTTTTAAATCTGAGAAAAAAAATAATGTCACAAATTTCGACAGAGTAAAGAAACGTAATTCTGCATGTCATAAAAATAGTTCCTGTTACTAAAATATATTTGTAAAATACATAATAAGTTGTATAAAGCAACCTTTTACAACAAGAAATTACTTTATATATACTTATGTATATAAAAACGACATTTTTACAAAGAACTATTTATCAGAAGTTCAGTTTAAAAAAGTACCTTCTGCAAAAAATAGATTCAATAAAAGTTCTTTCACGCATGAAAAGTACATTTATAAAAGTACATCCATAAAAAGGACGTTTTATAAAAAGTAGATTTTATAAAAGGTACCTTTTAAAAGAAGTACCATTTCTAAAAAGTATTGTGAAAAGTACCTTCAATAAAAAGTACATTTAATAAAAACTTTCTAAAGCTATCTTTTATAGCAAGTACCTTTTCTAAAAAATAACTGTAATGAAAAGTACCGTCAATAAAAAAGTACCCTTAATAAAAAGTACCATTAATAAAAAGTACCTTTAATAAAAAGTACTTTAATCAAAATAACCTTTAATAAGAAATACCTTTAATAGAAAGTACCTTACATTAAAAGTACGTTTAATAAAAAGTCCCTTCAATAAAAAGTACCTTTGATACAAAGCACCTTTAATAAAATCACTTTTAATAAAAAGTACCTTTAATAAAAAGTACGTTTAATAAAATGTACCTTTTGTAAAAAGTATCTTTAATAAATAGTCCATATAATAAAAAGTACCTTTGGTAAAAATTATCTTTAATAAAAAGTCCCTTTAATAAAAAGTGCCTTTGCTACAAAGTGCCTTCAATGAAAAGGACTTTTAATAAAAAATGCTTTTTCAAAAATGAACCTTTTAAAAAAAATACCATTTATAAAAAGTACTTTTTATAAAAAGTGCCTTTTATAAAATACACCTTTAATAAAAACTGCATTTTATAAAAGTGCCTTTTATAAAAAAACACCTTTTATAAAAAAGATAAAAAGTACCTATTAAAAAATACCTTTTATAAAGTATCTTTTATAAAATACCTTTTATGAAAAGTACCTTCCCAAAAAACGTATCTTTACTAAAAATCTCCTTTTTATAAAAACTACCTTTTTAAAAAAATTCTTTTTACAAAAGTTATCGCTCATAAAAAACTATCATTTACAAAAAGTACCTTTGATAAAAATCATATTTTAAGGAAATTATTTTTTATCAATTAATCTTAATCTCTTTCTATGCTCAAATTTTTTCCTTCTTTGGTATTTTTATCTCCCTGTAATAACAATTACTCCACTTCACATGCAAATGGAAAGTATTTCAATATATAAAAAAAAGCACTACTATTTTGTTGTTCTACATTTGCGGACTTGCACGACAGGAGGTGGGGCAAAATTTATACAATTACGTTTTGTGAAAAATCGTTTGTTACATGTGTTGTATGTAACCTGAGCCAAACATTTGTGGACGATTTGCGGTACTTTGTACAATTTTAGAATGCAAAACAAAAATGTAACTCTTTGTCTCACTCTATTTGACCTCTTGGTTTATAGACGTTATAATGCATGAGTATGAATAGTTTTGTCTATGTGTTTGTGTTAAACATACACAATGTTTTAAGCTTGCTGAAGCAGCAGCAGTTGTAGATTGGTGGAGCCTTAAGAGACCTTTTGCTGCTAGAACGATTACCTAATTGGTAAATGAAGTTTTTCAATGTTTTTTTTATCACAAATCGATTTTCTTGCTGCTGCTTGAAAATTCTATTTTCCAAAAATCTGTAACCTTTTGAGAACTTGCTTAAGCTTTTGAAAAACTCCTCTTTCGTTGTTAGATTTTTTTTTATTTTCTATTTTTTTTTATTGCATAGAAGCAGCAGCTGCTTGAAATACATTTGTAGGGAGATTCTGATTTTATTGGCTTTTAGGTTTCGTTCAGTTTAACCTTTTAATAAAGTATCAGAAAAATATTTTTCAGAGATATAACAGTAAAAGTTGTCCTCTATTTTGCACACATTTGCACAACGACACTATTTTGCTTTTAAAATAACAGAAATTGAAATACAAAAACTTTTTATTTTCGTTTTGCTATCGATAATTTTGAGACTGCAAAGATGTGTACTTACAGAGACTTTAATACCGCCACTAGAACAACATGGATGGCTCTTAAGCAAATAATATTACTAAAGTATAGCTAACAATATCCCAGCAAACACAAGGTTATATATTTGAAAGATTTTTCATTTGATTTTAAATGGTAAAGTTCGTGGAAATACATGAATTTTGATAGTAAATAGAGCCGTGAAATTAAAATTTAAAATCGAATATATGTCGATTAGTGAAAATAATTTGACATTGACGATTTCTCAATTCGATATTAAGTGTTCTTTAAAAATTATTAAAGTACCTTAAGTTCATTTTACATTTTTATTGAAAATATAAATAATTTAGCGGTCGTAAGCCTAATTAAAAACTCTTGAATTTAAAATACTTACTGAGTTGCAAAAAATTCTGGGAAAAAATATTTTTCTTAACTTTAGTTAATGAATTTCTAATATTCATTAAACTAAAAAAAAGTTCGAGTCTGAAATTTTTTGTGAAGTGTTTTCTGCTGCTATTTGTTAAAATCAGAAATTAGATATTGAAAGTTATTATTAGTTTCATGTTGAACTTTGAAATTTTCGTATTCTAATTTGTTAAATAATACGGTTAACTAGTTGATATTCCTATTCACTAGTATCCACCGAAATACCCCTGGTAAAATCGAACAACGAACGCTGAGAAAATGCTTCAGCGACCTCGAAATTCGTTCTGATTCATTCTGCTAGTCTATCCATCCGATGAAAGTAATGTTCCAACATTGCTTTCATCATAAAAATTATTTAAAGTTATCAAAAAACAACCATGAAAGAGGAAAACGAAGTAAACATTAACGGCAAATTCCTTGAGTTGAGCAGACAATGGTGCTGGAAAAACCGGGAGAGTAATAATTTATGAAGTAATCAATCATCAAAGATTGGAATTTCAAACTTACCAAAATTTATTTAAGTTGTAAAAATGAATAGAAACATTTTTCGCATTTTCATTTTTGATATAATACCGGTCAACAATCGATATTCCTAGTCACTCGTATTCACCGTCAAAAATGGTAAAATCGAGCAAAGAACGCTGATGAGATGGTGTAGCGACCTTTAAATCTATACTAATACGCTCTGCTAGGCTGGTGGTTAAAAAGTCTTCCAATATTATGCCGTTTTCTTTAAAAAATATATAAAATTTTGTTTACTTTTTATCGAAAAAAATTGCTATTCAAAGTTTTCTTAAGACATATATGTTGCCTTGTAAGTGATGATACAATAACTTCTAATAAACTCACTATTTCAAAAAATCATTATATTGTAAATTAAAAAAAAAATTTTGCACTTTTTTATTGGAAAAGAAAACGCCATCAGTTTCTTGATAAAAATAATTTTAAGTTATCAAAAAAATTCTTGACTTAAAAAGAAACAGTTCAACTAATCTTTTTTATATATGAAACAATTTTGTTCAATTTTACCACTTTTGATGGTGGATACTACTGATCAGGAATATCAACTATTTAACCGTATTATTTAACAAATTAGAATACGAAAAGTACAAACTTATTTATTGTTACATGTTAAATCAATTTCGGTTACTACGAAATCCCATCTCTGATGAATAGCTACTCCATATATTCCTAGTATCCACCGTCAAAAGTTGTAAAATTGAACAACGAACTCTGATGAGATGGTGTAACGACTTCGAAATCAGTACTGATCCGTTCTGCTAGTCCGATGAATAATAAAAATTTTTCTCTCTTAATAAAAATAATGAATTTATCAAAAAAATTTTGTAATAAAAATGAAATAAAAAATTAGAATAAATAAATGGGTAAACTCGGTTTTAAACTTGCGCCAAATATACAATATATATATAATTACTTACAAACATTAGTTTTCGAATAAGATAAAATTTTTGAAGCTTTTCAAGGTCTACTGATAAATCAAATAAATAAATATTTAAAAAAAGTAAATAGAAATTGTTTTTATTAAATTTTTTTATGGTTTATTTAATTAAGTGAATCATTTTGAACCAACAAACATTTAGAGTTAATCCAATATGAATATCGGTTTAATTTTCAACGAATTTCGTGTTCAATCATTGAATCGTATTCATTCAACATTATAATTACTTACACATTAAATGAATTTCATGCTGAAAACGTATTCATTCAATATGTAATTTATGTTGTGTCAATCTGAATAAATTTTGATTCAACAAGATTCGTCATATTATTTTAATTTGGGGTATATTTTTATTCAATTAGACTCGCAAGTTATATTGAAATGGGCTGCTGTTGTTTGCAAGTTATCGTAAAGTCATGTTAATTTAACACGAAGCGACTGTGAAGAAAAATCATTAACGAAAAATGTTAAATCAACCTTGTTTTCGGTGGTTTTACATTATGTATTTTTTTTTGTGTGAACGCGCATGTTTGCTGGGCAACTAGAAAAGGTTCATGTTGCAGTTTCACTAGTGGCAAAATTCAGTGTGAATTAATCCCTTTGGATTTTATTGCAGCCTTTAAGTGAACTTTTTCTTTTCTATTTATTAACTTTTTTTCTTACAGTCAAAAGTTCAATTCCATTTTAATATGGAAAAAGTGCACTAAATGCAGTAGAACGTGGATTACAAGAAAAACATATCAAACACTTTTTCATTGAAGAAAATTACATGCCGTTTGAAGTAAGTACTTTTATCTATAAATATATTATTGCTTCATTTTATATATTTAAATATGTAGTTGACATAAATATGTTATATACAATCAAATTATATGCCAATTCAATGTTGCAAAGGAAGAACGTCCAATACTTCTTTTTAAAATGCGAAACTACAAAAAGGCATTTGCTAAGGAGAAACTCTGGATTAAAAGGAAGACTCGCAGCATTGGAAAGTAAATCCGTGGATCATGTAAATTGGCATGATATAAAAAATTATCGATGTACTGGAATAATTACAGCGTGCAACAGCATTTTTCATGATGAATTATTTTTGTTAGGACTATTTCTTAGGGGATTACCCCTGCATATGCAAAGCATTATGCTAAAACTAGGTAAATAGGTTATGGGAAGGTGGATAGAGGGAGTAGTGCTTGTGAAAATTCGATTTGAATCTTCCCATGTTAAAACTGGTGGGAAAGACCTCTGCATGGACTTTATTCCACATACGAACTGTCGGCCAAAAATGGAAGGGCTCGTAGTGCAAAACGTGTGGATCTCACGTTCGGATATCGGGAACAAGTTCCCTGACTCATTAGAGCACATTCCACTGTAGTAACGATAAAACATCGGAACGCATGTGCTCAATTTTAGATACTCATTCTCTCAACAGTGTTACCGTGTTTTCATGAAATCTCATACATGCGCATGAGATTGTAAAGTTTGTGAGCTTGTTACTTGAAGTTTGATCATGGTTATACGAAAAATTAAGAAGTTTAGATTTTTCGCATGTTGTACAACTCGATCGCACCGTTAACGGGTATGTTACACAACCTTATTCTACTTGGTGCTTATTTTCGAAAAAATTATTGTGCGCGAAATTTATTTGCCATCTTTACTTGTTTGCCAAATGAAGTTGTGAATGAGATTGTACACAAAATTGTATAGTTTGTGGGCAAAACAATCAACTTGATTACACAGAAAGAAAAACGCCGTAATAAATTCAAGTAATTTCTACTTACTTCGAGTACGAGTCGTACTCAAAATTATGAGAGCAAATAACTATAAAATGCACTTTAATCAAGCCGAAAACATGATTACTTTAGACAACCAATCCTGGAGTTTTTTAAAATGAGTACGAAATTCTTTAATCACGTGAAAAATCTTGAATCAGCTAAAAATTTCTTAAATTAAATTAAGCAATTAAATCCATCCGTACTTAAATCAATCTTTCTGTACTAGATTTTAGTAAATCTGGGAAACACCGCTTGGAATTAATTTAAGTAAGGATGGATTGATTTTTCTTATTAGTGTAGTATCGACTCTTGCATTAGATTTGCTTTCTTCATTCATGAATTCTCATGTTCATTAATATAATTTTTGCGCTTGTTGTATGTAACTAATTCGATCTTGATCCACTTTTAAGTGAAACTCAAACTCAAGTTTTTAAGCGCAATTTTCGCAAAATAAAACTTGGTATTCCTAAATATAGAATGTCCTTTTATATGTGTAGAAATGCGTGCATTAGCACTCATCTTCATACTTTTGTTTTTAACATTTTGAATTTATTAGTAGAAAACTGTCCATATGAGTATATTTTCTGTTAGATTTATTGAACTAAATTGAACTCAACTTAGTTTTAAAAAAAATTTACTCAAATTTCACCTGGTTGTTATATCTCTTTATTCAGAAAATATTTTTTCTTTTATAGAACTTGAGGTTAAATAAAATATTTATTTAACTTTTCAGTTTAAGAACAGGCACACAGGATAACGACTATAAAGTGTACAGAAATCACAGAGTGTTTTAAATTTAAAATATTCTACTTGTATCATGTCTTCTGAAAACGTACATGAATTAAGAGATTTTAATTTTTATTGAAATCAGATTTACTTGTAATTAAATCTCGTATAAAGAAAATAATGTTTGTACGTACAGACATGCTTACATGTAAATACTAAAAGAAAGTAAAATGTGCAACATGTTGCTAAAGGACTTGGCACTTTGGGTATGCTAAGAATATTGTTACAGACTTATGTGTTTGTATGTGTATGTATGTGTGTGTATATGTGTGCGTGTGAGTTGTGTTTTTTAATCGCTTTACTGTCATTGGTTAAGGGAAAAAGGGGTTTCCTTAATGTAATACTCGATAGAGAATCATTACCAATACGAGGGGGATTCAATATTTATTGTTCAGGGATAGCATAAACCAAAAAGAACACTTTTCTTTGCTCGGATTTTGCAGCAGTATAAATTTAAATTTTATTTTTATTTTATCAAACAGTTGCTGCTTAAGCTTCTTGGCTTGTATACAGAAACATCTAGATTTCTGCCGGGAATCGAACCTGCAATCGTCGGTTTTATAGAACACACTATAAACTAGCTTTTTCACATTCTTGCTATCTATTCTTCAATGTCGAATTAAAAACGCAGCTAACTTTTCTCTCTACTTAATATTAAAATTGTATGTAATATCGTTTACATTGAATGAATTTGGCTAGAATTTTATAAAAGTGAATATTTGTCTGTGTAACTGTGTAACCAACACACAAACAACAATTTGTTTTTATAAATATCCCATTTTCTTTTACGATAATTTTCTGTATTTCTCATGCACAATCTTTATACTCGTATGTATGCATGCATGTAGTATGTAAATGTATGCGTTTTACACTTGAGTGTTGAACTATTTGTGAATGTATAAACATGTCCTTGGCAATTTTAGTATGTACGTATGGAGTTCTACGAGTGAGTGTTTATACTTTACACCACGATGTTTGAGGCTGTATGGTTGATTATCGACGTCTATATAAAGATATACTTATGAGAAATATACATCTATCCAAGGATTTATTACATACATATGTAAATATTTGTATGTGTTAAAGTTTGTGTCTATTTGCAAACCCATAGAAGCGTGTATGTGTCAATGGCCATTCAAGTGCGAATTTGACAAAATTAAATTTTCACATTTAGCTTTACAGTCACAACAATACTTTGGCACATTTACACTAGCAAATATTTTTTAAAATTTGTTATTTTATTTCTACTTTTTTACTTAAATACTTAAATACTCATTCATGCATGTGATTTACGTTGGACTGATTTGGTTTATTACTGAACATTTTTTTTAAAAATTTTTTTAGCAACAAAATGTTCAAAAATGAACCTCTTCCATTTTTTGTTATCTTTTAACTACATTTAATTTGTGTCAACAAGTTCAAATCTTTTTAATTTCAGAAATTTTTTTGATAACTGCAAACTATTTTTATTAAGAAAATAATACTGGAACATTCTTGATCATCAGACTAGCAGAACGGATGAGTAACTGGGAATATCCACTACTTAAACTTATTACTTAACAAATTAGAATACTAAAATAAGTTTGAATAATTTTTAAAACTTAAATCAATTATGTATAAAATTTTAATTTCAAAAAGTTAATTTTTTGTGGGTTGAATCAGTCTATATTCATGGATTTCATTAAAGATTAAGCCAAATTATCAGTAGACTTTATGACTTTTAATAAGCACCAATGATATCCATGTATAGTAGTTCAGCTCATCCAACAGTAAGTAAAAACTTTTGGAATTGGCATGCAATATCTTGTATAACAAATTTACTAACTTTCGAATTTCCAAAATTTTAAAATTTCCTAACAGTTTAAAAAATTCAAAACTTTACAGTTGATGCGAATGATATGAAGGATGTTCCAAAATTAAAGCAAGATTTTAATTAAATAGAAAAGACAGTTTTTAGTCTTTTGATTGCTATATTTCTTTTTATTGAATCATAAACTACATAGAATAGGATTATTTATGGAATATTACTTCGGGCAAATGTCCTCCACGGCTTTGCATGCACCTACACATGCACGTTTGTCGAGATTTTCTATGACAATTTTGCATTTCGTTAGTTAGTACGAAATCACATCTCTGATGAATAACTACTCCATATATTCCAGTCGTTCTCGGTTATTCAGCGCCATTGGCTGCTGAGAATAAACTGTTTTTATCATGTTGTCTGGTTTTTGTCATTTGTAGTTGAATTTCTTTTTAATATTCAACCAACTATTATAATTTTTATATAAAAATTGTTAGAATTTTTAAACTTATTTTTTATACCATTTAGCTTTTTCTGGCCGCTTTTTTAAAAATCGACTTAGCTTCTTTTTTCTTCAGTATCTGGCAAAACTGCCCATCTAACTTTGGCAGTTGCCACGACTCAACCACCACATAAACAATAATTCGCACAAGACCTTATGATCCTTAAGTCAAGTTGGTTCAATATATTTACCGTCTGCGGTTACTGAATGAAGCCTTTTCCATTGCTTCAGAGTTTATTTACTTCCTTGATATTAAGCAGTTTATAAAAGAATAATTAACAATACGAGTATTTATAAATACACATTTCTTTAGAAATCTACCAATTAAAACAAAAACCAACTAATGAGTACATGCTAATACAAAAGCACTTGCCTTCATTGAAAACAATATCTGCACTTATTATCACCTTCAGACACTGAAATCATCCTTTTGAAAAATTGCATTTAAACTGCACCCTCTGCGCTGGCAAAGCAAGCCCCAGCTAATAAATTCCCCCCTTTTTGCAGCTTTTTTTTTTTTAATAAAACTTGTATCTTACAAATATTTTGCATTAATTACAAGCAGAGAGTTTAATAATATTTTTCGTTTATGATGCACATAAATTCTCCTTGAGAGTCTTGTAACTCTTGTAACTTTGCTGATGCCTTTCGATCCCTTCGAATTTTGGAAAACAATTGTTAGTCTAGTTAGAGATTATCCTTGCATTTATAATTAAAACATGCATTATCAAAATTCAAACTGAAGTATAATTTACTGTTTTATACAGATAGATTTTTGTTATTTCTTCTTTTATTTTTCATTTTACTACAAACTTCCCTCGAAATTGTAATGACGGTTCTACAGAAGCAGTATTTTTAGTCTTGTATGAATTTTATGGCACAACAGCCAGTTGAAAGGAGGGCATTATAATATTCTTTGCTTTGTTTTTTTTTTATTGTGCATTTTCTAACTTTATTTTTGTATTAAGCCAAATATTAACACTTGAACATGTGTGTTCCATATCCTGAGTGCAATTAGATAAGGAGGTTGTTTGGCTGGTTGGTTGGTTGGCTGTTTGTTTGAAGATTTCCTCTCATTCTAATGCAAAAAAGATAAAGTAGTAAAATCTGCACAAGGGGTCTTGCCAAGAAGTAGCTAAATGTGTTGTGAGATATTCACATGATTAAAGTAAAGGAGCAAGATTTGGTAAGGAAACATGTAGACAGTTTGTAGCATGCCAAACAATGGCAAAAGTTTAAGCCAGGCTAATGATATTCAGCTATTGGTATTATTATCACTTTTATTATGAGTGTTCTCACTAGTATTATTTTTATCTTATTTTATGTTTCTTTTGTGTTTTAAGCAAAAGTTGAAGGCATCAGGACTCTAAATCATAAAGGAAAAATAAGTGTTAGACAAGAAATTGTAAGGGGAAACTTTCGCCGCAATGAAAGTGTTGACAGTCGAACAGTTGTGTTAAGATGGAATAGCGGTTCAGTAGTCGTCGTTGAACTAAATAATTTGATACGATATTTAATAAAAAAAAGTAAAAAATTGATTTGAAGTCTAAGCAAACGTAACCAGCTTAAGTCTGCGTTTAGACAAAGTAATATTTGAAAGGAAAACAATTAGTTGGGCAGCATATTAAGGAAAGAGCGTCAGTTTTGTGTTCGCTACTCGGCGACAAGATTTGCTGACATTTACTTTGCTTTTTGCAAATAATAAAAGAATGTTGGCGGCATCATGTTAGTCTGTGTAAACGCGAATGAAACAACAAACGAGAATTCCAGATACTTTTCTCCCAAACGTTAGTCCGTCTGAGCTTGAACTAAGCTATATAGCTTTGCCACTGCCTTATTCATAAAAGAATATTTTGCGTTTATAAAAGGATAATCAAACAAATTTTGTATGGCAATCTGTTTTATTAACCTTTTGTAAATCAAAAATATTCGATAGGATTTATTTTCGACTCACTCTATGCGCACAAGCGTCGAAAAAAAAATTAAAAAATTATTTGCTTTCTCAATGGTTTTATTTTTCGCGTATGTTTTATACTTATGAAATATTTTGTGGTAAATAAAATAAATGACAATCACATAACCGCATCACACATTCATCGAGCATTTCCTAGTTTAGTTAAAATTAAAAAATCTCACCTTTCTTTAGAATATAAGCAATTTTCGTGTACAATTTTTTTTATTCTTGTTTTGTTTATATAAATTTTTTTCATATTTTGTATTTCGTAGTTGTCTCTTTTTTCGCTGACTGTCGCCACAGCTTATTTGGACCATCTGCAGCTGTCAAAATATTCATGTCTAGTCTTAGTTTATCTGCGTTTATCTGTTTATCGTCGGTATTGTAGCAAAAATCGCCGGCGAAGTAAAATAATTAATAAAATGGCTACAACCAAATGGCTTTCACCATCTGTTCTCTCTCACTATCGCTTTCCCAAAGAAGGTAACACACCTACGGGTTGGTAGGCATACTAATTGCCTGAGTGTTACTTCTCTTTAAAAAAAAAATAATGAAATGTCGACTATGGATATGTTAGTCCGTGTGAAAGTGAATAAAAAAACAATAGATAATTCCTGATGAGTTTCTTCCAAATATTCGCCTGTCTAAAATCGGCTTCTGTGGCTTTGCTCGAAGCAGGCTTGTAAACGACAGTTGTTGCTTTCTGTTGTGTCTCCTGCTTCGAAAAGCACTTACAAAAGACAGTTTGCGACGCTTCACTCTCTCTCTCTCTGTACCTCTTCGTTCCCGTTTTTTTTTTAAATTGCACATCTTTAAAATCATGTCTCTTCATTTAATTGCGATGTATAACTTTATGATCGTCGAAAAAAACATTGAAGACGATTGCCCTTGCCGGCTGCCTTTGAAACTTTCCGCTCAACGCGCTCAAAAATGTATATATTGCATAAATAAGAGCGATATAAAAAACACTTTTGTTAAAACTTTCTGCCGCAATATCCTTTGGAACCACTTAACAAGTCCAAGTTCTAACTCGGAAAAAATAACAGAATCCTGAGAATTGATATTAGAAGATGTTTTGAAGTATTGTAAAAATAAAGATTTTTGCTTGTCCTGTAAATTTTTTTCAATGTAACTTAGAACTTTTATAAATCCAAAGCCTTAAGCAAAATTCGCCATATGGTGATTTTGGATAACCCCAATTGTTGAGAACGTCGAGGAATTTGCAAATTTGGATCTTCTTCAACGCTGTGGTTCACGGCTGCAATGTTTTAAGTTGAACGACCCGGTCGAAGACGCGTTGGTCTTGGCACATTTTGTATCGAGCTTGTTGACTCAAATTTAACGAGCAGTCTTAATAGCGGTCTCAGAAGGACGATTATGTTGTCCGAAAATATCACGAATTTTACGAAATGTAACTTTAACACAATTGAAAAACGATGTTCTTGTTGAAAAATCCTTTACTATTATTAGCAGTTTTAAAAATATTTCTTAATAAAATTGAAATAGCTAAGGTCAGATTCAAACTCCCTCAGAAATAATTTTCCTTTGTTTTGCAAAACCTTTTAGTATATTAATTTCTCTGAAGCTGCTATATTTTTTCACCCGTCTGTGTGTTTAAGAATCGCATCGCTAAAAGTGTGTATGTACGGGTATGCATAAGACTTGGTTATTGGGTCTTTTCTTTTTGTTGTTGTTGAAAAAGGACGTATACAGCAACGTACTCATTAAAATTGTTTAAATATTTCTCAGTTGTTGCTGTTCGTGTTCGTGTTGTTTCTGTTGCTGTTGTTATCGTTTTGTTGCACGATAATGCGTGTTAATGACAACTTGTGTGTTTGTGTTGCCAAGAAAAATGTTAAACACCAACAAACATATAAACACAAATGAGGCAAGAAGACACAACAACACAGCCAAAGCCAAACAACGTATTTGAGATCAAGTGTTGTTGTTGCCACTCAACTTAACCATAAAGCGTCTGTGTTTTACCATACTGCTCTAGTAAGCTTTTATATATGTATTGATATGTACATGTATTTGTGCATGTGTGAGTGTGAGTGTATCTATGGGTAAGTTAATTTTGTATTCGTGTTCGCTAGTTAAAGGAGTATATTTAATTTTTATTATCCGAACTTAAGTTTCAAGTGCTTTGAGGTTGTTGCAACAAAGCAACAAAAATTTTGAAAAATATGAAATTTGTATCTTTAAGAAAAGCGCTATGGCATAAACACAAGCACGCTGCAAGTTCTTAAACACTGGCTTATGCAGCTTTAACATTGCAAACATTCTCTCAAGTCATATAATAGAAAAAAATATGTGCAGCAATTACTGAATACAATTGTTGGTGGCACATCTAATAACAATTGCCACAGTAACAACTCACAGTAGCTAAAATTATGCCAAATGCTAGTTGGGAATTTGGCATGCTGAAGAATTAAGTTTAAGTATATCTTTACTTTTACTTGCTGTGATATTTCTGCTGCTACTGTTGCCAAAGAGGCGCAAGAGTCATTCAAAAGTCAAGAAACTTTCTTATTTCTTATTTTTATTTTTTTGTTTTTGTTTTTACTTGAAGGCTTTTTCTCTTTATTTGGTACCCATATTTGCATGTTGCTGCCAAGAGCTTAGCATCGCCTTTGCCATATTTTCATATCCCAGTGAAAAAGACTTTCCAGAAAAGTCAATAAGATTGGTCAATGGATCAGCTAAAAGACTGATTTCCCTTCGTTTATATTACAACTCGTATGCTTGTACGTATGTATGTTCATTAGAGGCGGGATTGTGAGTAACTTTTCACTCACGCTCATACACGCGCATGATAAAAAGATTTTACTCATTCAAGACCTTATATTTTTGACTCACGTTTATGAACGCTCATGTGAGTTGACAAAAAAATGTTAGTCACTCTCACGAAAACTCACGCTCTCGAAATAAAAAATTTTAAAATAATTAAAATAAATTAAAAAATTAAATGAAAAAAATTCAATAAACCAAAGAAAAATTACGAAACAATTACGCAAAAAATCTACTCATGCACGCTCACTCACGCTCAGTTTTTATACTCACGTTCATGCACGCTCATGTGAGCTGACAAAAAAAATTAGTCAGTATCACGAAAACTCACGCTCACGAAATATTTACGAAATAAAAAGTTTTTAAATAATTAAAATAAATTGAAAAAATTAAATGAAAAAAATTTCAAGAAACCAACGAAAAATTACGAAACAATTACGCAAAAAATCTACTCATGCACGCTCACTCACGGGATTGAAATAAAAAAGAAATTACGATTCTATATAATCACCTGAAAAGCATCTTCATTTTTATTTACGTAATTAATTTTTTTTTATTATAATTTTTGAGAACCACCGCGAATAAGATTCGATCTGAAAGAACGAAAATGATGATCTAATGGATCAAATTGAAGTAATGAATAAGTCGTAACTGAAAACTGAATGCCATTTGCTTCACTGGGATACCAGGAACTAATGTTAGTGTATTTTTGTGTGTGTGTGTATGTGAGAGTGTGTTTGTGTGTTTTTAAACTTTTTGTTGTGGGTTTTCTTCTTTAATGCATTTATTTTGTTGCATGCACGCAAACGGCTTCTGTTCTGAAATAGAAACAGGGAGTTTCTAAGCGTCAAAGCGTATGAGTGTTATAAATACTTATCAAACGAAACAACATTAGGGGTGTCCTTGTAGTAAGTGATTGTAATTGTGGCCCCATTGAGTGGTAAATTCATTTAAATTTTAAAATTTTTATATTTTTTTTATAGTTTTTGTAATTTTTTAGTTATTTTAAATTGTGTTTTCTCGTGAATATTTCGTGAGCGCGAGTTTCCGTGATTGTGAGTAACTTTTTACCCACTCATAAGCACGTATGAAAGTGAGCATGACCGTGCATGAGTAAAAATTGCTTACGGTCCCATCTCTAATTTCAATAGATTAGAGAATCATCCCATAGAAATACGCAAAAACTTCTCTTAGGAAAAAAGTTAGTTGTGACCAAGGCAAGTTTTTTATGCTTTTTGCAATTGCATATTTTTTAAATTTTTCCCCAAAAATGCATTTATGATATAACTTGCATAAATTTGCATATTACGCAGGTAGGTATTTTTTAAGACAAATTGCTTGTGATAATTGACGCAGCTCCATATATGGTCTTCACAATGAGATCATAAGAAATTTTTTACCCAAAAATTTTAATATTTTTTGCATGCATATTTTAATAGTTTTTGTGCATATTTAAACTTGCCCCGGTTATGGCCTTTCTATATTAAGGTAGAGACATGCATTATATTCGAAAGCAGTATGTTTTTTTTTTTAATTTTACATTTTCTCTCAGCAAATTTCCTACATATAGAAATATTTGATGTTCCATGATGGTTTCCTAGCGCAATGCAGGTGCCTTGTAATTAATTTAATGTTGTTTTGATTAAAACTAAAACTATAAATAAATTTAGACTGTAAAAATGGCATTTTATTAGGCCATAGTAAATGCCACAAAAAGCTTGCCCTGATAATTATCGACGAATTTAATGAATATGTAAGTAAAGCACGAATCCTGCAGAAATCATTTTCCAACTGTCATTTTCTTATATTCCTTCTAAAAATAACCATATGAGCATTATAGACCCACTTTTACAGCAAATGTATGCATATCATGACACTCATTTGGTAAGCATGTATGTTGAATACTTTGCCCGCTAATAACATTTGAATTCATAACCCAATACCCAATCCTTCCCTCTCATATTTCGTGTATTAGTCCTTTTTTTCTTTAGTTATTAGTATTAAGAGTCTTTGGGTTCCTTCGGCTGATTTCAGCCAGAGTTCTTCTCAAAAGCACTATTTTTGTTTTTGTTTACAAAGCCGGTATTTGGACTTGACCATAAAAATTACATTTTCCTCCAAAAAAAAAACTGCCAATTGTTAAAACTTAAAAATGTTGTGCTGTCTAATGTTTTCCAAAACGTCAATGTGTTTGGTTGACTGCAGTCAGTATGTGGTGTTTAAAATTTGTTTGCCTGTTTATATGAGAAACATTATCTGGGGGCTCATAAAATAAATTTTTGCCATGAAATTATTTTTAAGAAAATTTTTATGCTGGAATAGAAAAAGTTAAATGTCATAAAACTCTTTTGTTATAAAAACTGTCGCTATGTGTCAGAGAAATTTTGTTATTTTCGAAAGAGCCATTTCATGTTACAGAAGTTAGTGAAGTAAAGCGGCAATCGATGGGTGTTTAGAGAGCGAAATTATGTACATATAAATAAAAGTTTGGACCCAGTGTAGACGTCTTGAAATTTGTTGGCAAATAAATGTCTGAGGTGGGTGGCAGCAGTAAAAAGCTGGTTTCTGCGGCAACCAAGTGGATTACGTGAAAACAAGCTGGAACAAAAATGAAAACAGCGCAAGCATCGCTCTCCAGATGTACAAACGGCTCCGCAGATTTATGGCCAAGGGCATTATTGTAAGTCAGTTCAAGTGCGAAATGTGGGGAGTGCTGTCTGGCTTCCTTAAAAATAAAGTCGTATCTGCTGTGGCATTTTGTGGACTATAAATGACAGGTCTAGACTAGAGGAATATGAATTGATTAGAGCTTAGATCTTGCAGGAGATTGTCAAGGTAATAAAGCTAACAGAAGACACTTGAATCCGATCGAAGAGCCGCAAGCTGAAATATAAATTAATAAATTATTTTAAATTGGTCACCAAGAATTCCCCATATTGATAAAAAAATGTATAATTATATATGTATAATGTGTTGTTCATAGAATCCAAGCAATCAATCGACTTGAGTAGAATATATGTATGGAAAGCACTCGAATAACTGAGTGTTTTTCACACAAATTGTTCACTCAATTCGATAGCTTGGGTTCCATGAATTTAAAATTTTTTTATATAATTAATTTAATTAAATTAAATTTGTAAAAAAATCATAATTGCTAAAAATTATATATGAATATAGATACGAGGGGAACTATTTAAATATCGGGAATTGGCAACAATAGCCAAAATATGGCATAAATTTTGAAATTTTTTGGCATAAACGTACTCACAATGTTTTGATGTACAAGTGCTATTTGCTTTGTTTATAGTGAGTTCTGAAAATCAATTTGACAAAAAATGGAAATTTCAAGATAAGGATTTATTTGAATTATAGTTCACAACTTTCGACGTTGATTATCTCAACAAGAATGAGTCGATGAACTCAGTTCTTTGTATGACGCTAAAGCACCATCAAAAATCACAGTATATCTATCGCTGGTATAGGGAATTCCATCGTCGTCGTAGTTCCGTCGCCGACAAATTCCGTGAAGGTCGCCCAAAATCAGTTGTTGTGCCACAAAATATTGATGCTGGTGCGTGTACTGATAATGTAAGATTGTCATGTGACATATTGTGACATAGAGGCATCCTTGCACATTAGTTCCACTTCAATATATTCGATTTCGCGTGAACATTTACATAGTTGTACAAAAATTTGTTCTCGTTAGATGCCCCATAATTTATCAATCGCTCAAAGAAAAGGCTTGCTTCAAGTGGTGTAAGGAAATGATTAAAAGGTTTAACAGTGGTGCTTCAGAGGACGTGTATAAAATGACAGGTGACGGATCATGGATATATGCTTAAACAAAAAAGCAATCCAACAGAAGTTGTTCGTGGAAGAAGCACAGCGAAGCAAATGGTCGCCTGTTTTTTTGGCGGAATGGGTCAAGCAACGTTCGAAGATATTCGTAAAACTAGCCCCCGAAGACGAATCAGTTCGTAACATTTTTTAGTCATAAAAAATTGGACATGAGACAAATATTCCAAAGGAACAAGGGAAAACTTTTTTTTCATCATAACAATGCGAGCTCTCACACATCTCGTCAAACATGTGAATTTTTGAGGAGTCAAAACATCGACTTGATGAGTCATCCTCCGTGCAGTCCTGAATTTTCATCCAAAGACTTGTTCTTGTTTCCGAAAATCAAAAGTAAATTTCGTACTCAACAATCTACGAGCGCCGAAGAAGCAGTTGAAGCGTTCAAGAACCATGTTCTGGAGGTGTCTCAAGAGGAATGGAAAAACTGCTATGACAAATGGTTTGAAGAAATGCAAAAGTGTATTGATCATCAAAGAGAATATTTTGAAAAACAGTTAAGACATTTTCATTTAAAAATGTTTGTTATTATTTGCTATTTCCGAAATATAAATAGTAGCCCTCGTATTTAAGAAAAACTTTGTAACTTTAAATAAATTTGAACTGATATAAAATAACGTTTCCTTAATTATCCAATAAATTCTTACGTAAAATATTTTCTTGAAATCATTTCCAACAGGGAGCAAAAATGCGGCTTATGGTCGATATTTCAAATCAAACAATCGAATGGAAAGAATTTCTTTTATACCATTTTGGAATATAACAAAAGCGTGCTTCTTAGCTAAGGATCGTTAATCTTAAAAGATCATAATTTCTTTTCAGAGAAATCAATAAATATTATTTTTATTTTTACTAAAATGTTCATTTTATTTTTCAAGTAAAAAACAATTTCCATTATTATTTCCAAATCACATTTTAAATTTTATTTTTGACCGTAAAAAATATCAATCAATTTTCATAAACCTTTAATTTTTGACCGTAAATAGTATCGTTAAAAAAATTTATTTTATTTATTGTCTTCTTTCCCGTTGCCCACCTTTCCCCACACCACTTCTACTCTACTGCTAAAACTGCCAGCATTAAACATAAAGTAGGCACAAGAGTGAAGTTGTTTGTTTAAAAGTAACAACAACTATAAGAACAATCTAAACAAATTCAGCTTTCTCCAGGAGACTATAAAAAAACTGAAAAACTTTTGCGCAAAGAAATTAAAAAGAAAATAAATAAATATATAAAAGTAGAAAAAGACAAAGTGTGAGAATAAAATTGTAAATATCCATAAAAAAAAGTTTCTTTGGCAAATAAACAAGACAAACAGGCAGCAATAACTTGAACAAACGATTATCAGCCAGTGAACAAAGTTAAAATGTGGAAGGATAAAAGACGAGCATGAATGTTATAGAGGAAGGAGAGGAAATGGAAGGATATGTAAATAAATGTTACAAAGCAATTTTCCAATTGGCTAGACATAGAAATTCACACGTACACTCACTGTTACATACATACAATTGTAAATACATATATACACATATACAGGCTCACATACATTGAACCATTTATATTCAATAGATGAACAAACAGCCAATATTGCAGTCGTGTGAAACATTTCTAGAAGAAAAAACGAAGCAGCCAACTGTCTGTGAAACTTAAAAGTGACATCTTTGACAGTTTACCGAAGTTAGCAATTCGGTTTTTGAATTCTCAATGTTCAGTGATATAATTTTGATTTTATATTCCTTTTTTGTTTTGTGAGAAAGAAGAGAAGGCCCTTGAGGAGTTTAACTTGCAAAAACAATTTGCAAACTTAACACAGATATGCAACAGTTTGGGCAAAACCAAATGATTCTAATCGAATTTAAAGTTTGTAAAGAATAAGACTACAAAATATAAAAACAAAACAAAAGAATTTAACTGACATGATTTAAAACGTTTACTTTTAGCATAAGTTTGGAATTCCATTGGTAATTTCTACAGTATGAGGATTCAGGATTTTTGTAGGCAGGAGGTCGATCCAGCAGAATCTCTCTGAACTCTTATTGAATAAAATTGGGCTTCCGAAGACTTGTTTGCAGACACAAGCCGTACGGGGAAGTTTGCTTTTACAAAATATTCCAATTGGTGAATATTCAAATTAACATACTGAACCAAGGCAAATTCATGACAGGTAGACTCTTCTCAATTCGCTTTGAAAAATACCTGCTTTCTTTGTCAAAGCCAACGTCAAACACTTTAAATAAATCAAACATAAACAAATTTTGACAAACAAAACATATCAAAATGCGAGGAGATGCAAGGAGCAAAAAATAATCAGCTGAGCTGTCGATACCACCTGTTATGAATTCGCCTTTTATGTAAACAAATAAAATAGTTTAAAAAATTTGGCAGCCAAAATTCAAGCGAATGCAGAAACCTGATCCCTTGAGGCCACCTGTTGTGAATTCGCCTTGATTTATATAATATGATTTGTTTTTGACAAGGCGAATTCATAACAGGTGGATCAGGTGATTATTTTTTGCTCCTTGCATCTCCTCGCATTTTGATCTGTTTTGTTTGTCAAAATTTTTAAGACGTCTGATGATGCACATGTCTTTTCAATAATACATATTTATTATTATTATTTAAAATTCCCCTTATTTCTTGAAATAGTCCAATGCATTTAGAATTAGGATTTGGCCAAATTGTATAATGAATAAATCAAATAGTTATTTTTAATTAAAATTTTGCTTCACAATTCCTCTCAGAAGGACATATTAAAAAACGTTTATCTTTTACGACTTACGTTGAACTAATAAGATATCATTATAATATTACCAAGTGTTGAAAATTAAAAACAAAAAATGTTCCAAGCATGTTCCTCATGCACTCCCGTTTCAAAAAAAGACGTTACTTATCCCGTCCTGTGTTTGACTGGAGCTAAAACAGCCAAAGATGTTCTTCATTTATTTTTTCTCAACTCATTTATTCTTTTATAGAACGTTTTTAAAGTTTCAAACTAAGAAAAAATAAATGACAAACAGGAGGAGGACATTAAAACAAGTTGATGCGGTTTTACATATGTGACGTGTGCCACGTGAAAAAAACTAAATATGTTGTTTATTTTGTCTGTTGGACTGAACAAAAATAGAATATGCTCGTAGTAATGGAATTAAAGTAGTCTATTGTTTTTTAAGAAGAAAAAATAATACATATTCCCTCTTGCATTTTTTCGGAAAATTTCCCATGGGAAATGTGTTTTTCTATTTTGGTGTGTGTGTGTGTGTGAGTGCAAGTGTGTAATCGTTGTATTGTGTCTAAAGTGCAAGTGTGTCGGCCATTTAAATCCAACGTTGCGGAATACAGGAAACAAAAGAGTTAAGTATGTTAGAGTATATTCAGAAAAGGCAAAGCTTAAGTGAATACAAAACTTTTATTTTCAATAAGTAAAATCCTTTGAAATCAGGGCGAGGTCAAAAGGTTGCTGTCTTTTTTGAAGCCTTTATAGAGAAAAACAGTGACTTAAAGTAAAATTAAAATATTCAGTTAAGTTTATTATACGAGATCTCCCAATTTAATTTTGAAAAAAAGTTTTAATTTGTTTTGGGCAGATACTTTTCAAGAACATAACTTAAGATCTACTGATGGCAATAAAATGCCAGCTGAACCCAGAAGACATGTAAAATTAATATTTTAGAAAATCATTGGCCACCCCCGCCAATAACAGAGAAGTTGTTTTTCGTTTAACCAAAAAAAAAGAAGCTTTATCCTTATGGTTTTGGAAGCAACAAAAGCAACAAAAGCAACAAAAACCAAATAAAAGTTTCGTTTGAAATGTTAGTTAAAGCCATGGCAAATCTTCAAATGTAGTTTACTACAGTTTTTCAACTTTTCCTAGGAAAAAAAAGTTTTAACTCTTCAATTCTGCAAACTAAAATGCATTAAACTAAAGAGAACGTATAATTTTTGGAAAAAATCAGCCAATAAAAGAAGCATGTTTGGCTGAATCGAATCTTGTGTGGCCCTCCAGCAAATTGGGAAGTTAAATAAATGTGGTAAGGAAATGCTTCTGATGAACAAATGGTATTCCTAACAACTGACGGCTACCTTAAATGTGAAACAAACACTAACACAGGAACTGTGATAAAAGGATGTAGGATAAATGACATAATGTTATACTATAAGCACCACCACATTTCAGTGGAAATAATTTGCATGTTGCATTTGATATTTAGATGTTGTCCAAGAAAAATTGAAACATTAGTTGTTCCCGATGTTGGTATTAATAAGTAATTTTTCTACCTTTTCTTGATATATTTAAAAAAATGTCTAATTAACTAACGAGGTTGAGGTCACTTTTATATAAAAAATTAACATCAAAATTTATTATCAATATTTCGAAATTATTCATTTATACTATTTGTAATTTAATTAATATTTTAATAGTCAAACGATTTTTCATCTTGAGGAAACCAAACAAAGGAGTAGTGAAATATCGATAATAAATTTAAATGTTTTTCCTATAAAAGTGTCCTCAAGCTTGTTAATTACTTAGAAAATTATGTAAAAATTAGTTATTCCCACTAGATTTTTTTTTAGATAAAATTAAAATATAAAAAAAATTAAGTGTTTCAAAAAAATGCTACGCAAAAATATCGTAGAATAAAATCAAGCAGTGCAGATATTTTTTATCTATATTTTCAGAAACGATTGTTTAACGTAAAATCGAATATAAATGGTGTTTATTTAAGCCGGATAGAATTTTGCAAAGTAAAGCAACTCTGCTTTGTTTAACAACCGCTTTGACAGCTGACGCTTGCATTCTCGTTAGTTTAAATTGTCATTTTATAATGAATAGACACTCACGCTGGACCAACGCTGGCAAATTGTACTGAAAAAAGTTTAAAAAAATAAATAAATCATGTACTTCTTTTTATAATTGGCCAGCAATATCGTGCTTTCTAACTCCATTCAATCATTTTCTCTGGCGGGATGTCGCTTGCTTATGTCGATAAACCAGAGACGATTGAACAATTAAAACACAAAATTCGGTGAGATATAGGAGAAATACGGCTGCAATTATTGCGAAAAGTGTATGGAAATTGGACATCTAAATTGCGACATCTACGCGTCAACCGCCGCAGTCACATGGCCGAAGCCACATTCAAATGTTAGTGAGCATTTCCGTGGACTAGTGGATAGTATACAAGACTGTTAGTCTGGGGAGCGCAGATTCAATTCCTGCCTAGACCTTAAGTGTTTTTGTAGACAAGCCAAAAATCTTTCGCATTTGTCATTAAAAATCAAAAATAGGAATTATATTTCGAATCAAGCCGAATTCATCCCAAATCACACAATTTATCTGTGGGTTATTGTACATACATAATTCAAAGTTCTTTTGAGTTAACAAAAATACCCTTTATACTTCAAAAAAATCAATTAAAGTGATTCAGTGATCTGATTCAGTGAAAATTCTTTAATACGCGTATCCTGCGCAAGAGCGACACGCACAATCGTGAAGCGTTCCACATTGTTTTTATTTTAATACAAAGGGATCATAATCACTTTCGGACCCAAATGGGCTGGTACCTTTTCCTACCTTTAACACTAAGATCTAAGATCCTTAAAGTTTTTGAACGTGAACTTCACATATTGAAGTTGTGTGAAAATTTCCAAAAATTTATTCGCAAACTCAAGCCTGATTTAATAAATTCTAACAGCGTCTAATTTTCACGGCAGTGTTTTTTTTTTCAAATAAATTGTTTTTGCGATTTTTTCTTTTCTCTTAGTTTAGTGAACAAATTACACGTATTAAAAATAAAACCAAAAGAATATTCGTTGTTTCAGCTGTATTTTCCTTTCCGAATGTACGAATACTTTTATTAGTGGAGGTGACCCAAAACAGCACAGAGAAAAAATGGCGAAAATTCTTGGCTGAACCGTCCCAAAGAATTTACCTAAACGACCAAAAGTATAACAAATAACCCGAAGTGCACAATGACCAGTCGCCCAAAATTTTTGGGGTTTAAATTTTTTATTACGGAAATTAACGCCAACTCCACTAAAATAAATTTTAAATTTTGTTTACCTAGCATTTACACATGAAAGTAATTGCATGAAAGTCGCAATACACTCACACTTTTTCACTAACACACTTAAAGTTTTTTTTTACTTTCCACTCAGCTTTCAATGATATTTTCAAGAAAGTAATTTTTTGACGTTTTCAGAAAGTAAAATGACAAAGACTCAAACACTGTTACCCTCATATAAAACTTATACCAATCAACAGGATGTTGGCAAAATTTTAATTGCAAATTTAACATATTTTGTAAGTATATTTACGGAATTATTATATTTGTTCTTCAAATATACATAAATAAGACAATTGCTCTATAAATTTGTTTACGTTATAAAATTGGTGGCTCTAATGAGTAGAAGTATCAATTTTTGCAACTTTTTGCTTCGACGACATTTTTAAAATGTACTTTCACTTTCTTATGAAATCGAATAAGAAATTTTCATGAAAGTCAATTATTTCGCTAAAATTTTTATTTATAATACATATACAAAAATTTCAAGAAAGTACTTTCATGTGTAAATGCAGTGTTAGGCAACGAGAATGGAGTAGGAATTGTTCTAAAGCGAAAACTGTTATGATCATGAAATCCTATTTTAAAAAATGCTTTCCCAGACTGCCCAAATCGAACATAAATGATATTTTATTATTATTTTGTTTCTAAAAAGAACTTAAAAACACAGCAGAAGAAATATCTTCAGACTGTTTAAATGTAAGCAGCACTTCTGGTGTGAAATCACATCATTATATTGATTCCCCTTCCAATGATCGTCGCATTAAAATGAGTCATACAACAGGGTTTTTAAATATTTAGTTCCAGTTGTAACTCATTATAAATATAATGTATCTTATCTCAATTTGGCCTATGGGAATGAAATTTAAAATCAAGAAATCTATAACCATTGTTATTGCAATCGAGCCCACTGTGCAGGAATACGTTCAAAGTTTCCCGTGCAATTGCAAACAAAAAAAAAATAATTGCTTTAACTTCTCTACTCATTTCATTGTAGGGGTGAACTTGGAAGTCAAATAGCAATTTTATATTATAATTATGTGCACATCGTGCTTTCGTTGCAACAGCGTCATAAGTCTAAAAGAACGATCTTCGAGTTAATAGATCAGATTAAATAGTCATACCGTCTTCTTATTGTGTTGTAAAATGTCATACAAATATTTTGTTTATTTACGTCTTCAGAGAAGAATTTTATTTCATTTTCTCATCATGTTTTGAGTACTTATTATGTCTTCAAAGAAAAATCATTTTCCCATTAAGCTGTGCGTAAGGAAAACTTTATACTTGCTCTCAGTAAAAGTAGTTTTTGTTTTTGGAGTTATTACTCTATTATAGGAAAGGCTCAAACACAAATACATACTTCTTGCTCATATGCCCACGTATTTGAAACAAACTGCCCACAGCAAATAATTCTCAAATCTCCACATTCAATGCAATTTTTAAAAACCACTAAAAAACAAACAGAACCAAAAACCACTAAAAAACAAACAGAACGAACTAAAAAAAAGAAACTTTTATTTGGATGGATACTGCTGCAGCAAAAAATTTAGAAGAAAACTAAATGGATAATTGAAGGTACACGATGAATGTAGTGGTTGGTACAATGCTGTTGGCCATCTGAAGCTTATTTCGGTTACGCACACATCGATAAATAACCCAAAGTGGAAAAGTAAAGGAATCCATATATGACTAGAGAATTCAAACAAAATTGTGTCTTAGAACATTCATCATTAATAGCAATATATTTTCTCACTGTGTTCGCGAATTTAAGTCAACTACAACTTCCAAAATATGACAGTTAAGTTATCGGATCAATTCATAAATATGCTTATGCTCAATTTGAAATGGTCCTAAATTATTCCTACAGACATGCCCAGTCATTTTTTTCGCTACAGTTCAATGACAAATCAAGCCAAACGTACACGCAAAGAAAACCAATGGTTGAAGCAATCGTAATCTAAGAGTAATATATTGGGATCAGATTACTTGGTTGCAGTCAAATCATATTATTATAAAAAAAAACTTTTCAAAATATTATAATTTTGTGTAATTTAATAATAAATTTATGTCACATAATTATCGTATTGTCATGTCAAAATCATATTACAAACAAATGTAAAAATTATTTTGTCATACACAGCAACAACATTGTTAAAAATTATCATGTTTAATTTAATTTAGGGTGAATATTTTACATGATCAAACTGCCTGTTTTTTAGAAAATCAAAACAAAATTATGAGTGATAATTTTTATTGAACACAAAAATAAATTTTCGTATTTTATTGCTTTTTTTTTTAATTAATTTTTACTCACGATTTTGTTTTCTTTTTCTAAAAAAAAATGCAGTTAAACTCATAAAACTCATAATAATAATATGGCTTGAAAATATCATATAATTATTACAAGTAATAATAATTGGTGCTTTTTATGGAAGTTGCTATAATTTTAGTACTTTTAATTTTTAATCGCACTATTTTCCCAAAATTTATATTTTACATATTTAGTAAAATATTAATAGTTTAATTAAAAACAAATTGAAATTGATTATTGAGAGTTATAGCGAGTTCCTATGTGCACTTCACGTTTGCTAATGCAGATGATCAGGGAACTTTACCCAAATATTTCTTAGAGCAACTGGAGATATTATATTAAATCTTCATTAAAGCGAATTTGGTTTTTGTTTTAAATGCAATTGTACGAAAGAACGAATACGTGTGAGATCGTGGGACTGACAAATATAGTCCAGTTTTCCAGAACATCAGAAATGAAAAGTTTACTTTTCATATTTGATTTTCATTACTTTTCTAGAGCATCCCTGATTATCTTTTAGTTTTGATCGACCTAAAATAACCTTTTTTAAAATATTTCGTTCTACTGCATTATACTGTGACGCCTCTATCTATGATTTCTCTTCGCACTATATCGCGATCGTGTCTAGCAAATACTTATTGATTGCCGATTGTTTTACTATTTGCCTACCGTTCGTTTGGAAATTTTAAATATTTAATTTAATAAATAATGTTTGTAAATAATTAGTCGAACTTTTATTAATATTCAAACGATTAATTTAGATCAGTACTGATTTCCGTTCTGCTAGTATGATGAATAATAAAAATTGTTCTATATATAGTACTCTCTTAATAAAAATATTGAATTTATCCAAAAAATTTTCTAATAAAAATTTTAATAAAATAAAAAAAATTTGAATAAATAAATGGGTAAACTCGGGTTTGAACTTGAGCCAAATTAATTGTTTCAATATTTAATTTAATTTAAACTTGAAAACTTAACTCGAAAACCACAACAACAACTGGACCAGGAGTGGTAAAAATACGGCATATGTGCATGAACTTGTCATTTATTTGTTGTCCAGTGTAAATATTTATTATTGTTGTTGCAGTTCTCCATGGTTGAAATAAAACAAACTTCACACGGTCGTACATTAAATGCATGTTTGCTTTTGTTCATACAATAGTTTTCGTTTCATTTGCCAACAAGATCTGTATTAAATGATGCGGCATGTTCAAGTGGTTTAAATGTTTGTAACAAAACAGAACCAAAAAAAAATCATGAAAATTTTAGCTCTAATGTTCATGTTTATGTTCATGTTATTATTTTAAACTCAGTGTCTGCGTGTACTCGTATGTATCTCATGTCTGTGTTTAATATTATGTTTTTTGTTTAAATATTTAGCGCTTTTTTGGTTTCGTCCTGTTGTGCTCCATTAATTTTCTATTGTAGGTTTTTTTGTTCGTTTTCTGTTCTCATGTAGTTTGGCTTATAAACAAACACACATTCACGTTTGGGGGCTTCTTTTTTTCATTTCGTTTTATTTTTGTTTTCGTGTGTTTTTGGTTTTATTGCACATCTTTCTTTTCGTTGTCGATGTCCTGCAATTGATTGGATCTGGGTTCATTTATTTGTCTGCATGAGTTTTATATCGTTGTTAAAACAAAACAGAAGGAATACCAAAATATGTATTTGAATAGAAATATAGCAAAAATAAAACTAAAAAAATAACTTGAAATTAAAAACAGAAAAAAAAACAAATTTAAATTAAAAATTTAATTTAGAAATAAAAACTGGGCGAAAAATTTACCTGCGGCAATTTGTTTCGTAATTAATAGGTAAAATATTATTTTTTAGTGTGAGCCACGAATTTTCCAAAATCAGAAGTGTTGCCGAGGAAAAAAAAACAAAATTTTTATTTTATCTTTAGTCAGAGGACTCCTCTCATCAGTAACCAGAAAAAGTATATCAAATTTCATCGGAGGTGGTCCAGGACATAAATTTCTAAATGATTTAGTCAGCAATCAGCCAAAAATAATTACAAGCTAATTTTAATTACTGGTATCACTTTCTTGTTGTCCTATTAAACAAATTTGAACTTATTTCTTTGCCGATGAACAAATAGTTCTTGTAACGAAAATTCTTGTGAAAACTCTTGTTAAATAAGCCTCAACTTTGCACAAAAAAAGAACAAATAAAATTATTTATCTTTTGAGCAGAACGGGAAAAAATCGTAATAATTCCCTGCTGTGAAAATGAATTACAGCAGGCTAAACAAAAAAAAAAGAAAAAAAACAAAAGCAGAGTGTAATTTTTATTAAATGTTGGCATTAACCACACACAAACTTATCAAGTGAAACTTTAACTGGCGGTGCTTACAATCACACAAGTTGAACAATTAAAGGACTCGTTTGGCCAACAAAATATATATTTTATACAAATAAAATTTTATAAAGCCAGTAGTGAGTGTAAATAAATATTTAAATGGCAAATTAAACCGAATATTTATATAATTAATTATAGTTTTATAAATTGGCAAACATATTAAAATAATTTAAGCATTTAAATATTGTGAAATATTTGGAATTCTGTGTAAATTTATTTTATGATTATTGAAACTGATGACGGGTGTTTTTTAAATATATATATAAGTATTTAAATAGGTTGCAAGATAAAATCTTAAAGTTTGTTGAAAAATGATCTGCCATATGAATTTGTTAAGTGTCAATTTAAATATGTAAATAAAATCTAGTAGATCTCTGGAACTTTCGTTAATATTTTTTGTGCAAAACTTTAGCAGGTCAAAGCCAGGAGGTTGTTTGAGCAAATTTAAAAGATCAAACTTTACTGATAAGACAATAAGAAATAAGAAGAGATTAATTAGTCTATTGAATAAGAACAACTTAGGTTTCATATAAGACTTTATTTTATAATGACAGGGACAAAAAAACCACAACTGCAAATGAATATTATTTTATTATAAAAGCTCAAGTTATTTTTAAGAAAGTCAACAGTTTAAACAATCAACATGAATAAGAAACTTGTAATTTGTTACCTCTTAATGATGGCAGCATTAAATGTAATGGCCAAAAGAAGATATGGTAAGAAACTTTAAATGGTAATGCATTTTATATCTTCAACACTTTCATCTTTTACAGTTAAAAGGATCCACAAAACTCCTCTCCATCGTTCATTAGAGCCAGATATTTCTTTCACCGCAGAAGAACTGGAAATTCCTAAACTGGCAACTGAAAGAAAACTACTGGTTATAAACCCTCGTAACTTCGAGGAGGATGAGGGTCGTTTTTTCAAACATATATTTTTACTAAGCGGCTTACTGCAACCTGGGAGAAATCCTTCTGGCAATATGCTGCCTTATTTGATTATTAATACTCCAACCAATTTGACAAATATCAATAATAATACATTGAACAATGTGGCCCCACCCCCTGCCGCAGCTGCTGCGGCCACTGGGGCAGGTACGGGAGCAGCAGGTGCCCGCATTACGTACATACGAGATTCGCAGGCCTTACCGTATGCCATACCCATGCCCTTGAATACACCAGTCTATCAACAGCGTCAACAACCCGACTCGCAAGTTGTCTACGGAATCCCTTTGAATAGCTTCATGGAAACTAAACGCAGGCCCAATTGGTTTGGCAATGGAAATGGCAATAACAATAACTATCCCTTGCAGGATACGGACAGGAAGTATAGTAATCCTTTCGAGCTATTTACTTATAATTTAAGAAATAATGCATTTTTGTAAATTTACATTTTATTACAATAAATAATAAAATATCAAGCAAGAAACTAAATTATTGTTTAATTAAACTAACAACTCAAACAATCAATTGTAAAGCCAAAGTAACTAAAGCTTGTCTTATGATAACAACTGCGAATGCAAATTTGTTTTAAATTTGTTGTTGTTAATATTCACATGGTATAGGCGTGGCACTGCCCACCTTACTAAACGGTAACTTGTGTTGCCAAAGGAGCACAATGTGCGTGCAAAGTTTCAAAAGAATCGAAGAAATAGAAATAGATGAAACAGAATATTTGCCTTCTGAAGGCGTGGCACTTCTCAAGTTTGAAATCATTAAATTTTATTGTAACAGGAACTGAAGTAAATTAAGGCTTCAACTGGAACGAACTTCTCTGATGATTAATGAAAATTACTTTGAAAGATTTCATTACTTTTTAAGTCACAGATGGGCAAGGCACTTCCCACTTTTACAATAATTACACAGTTCAACACGAACAAAATTACGGTCTTTCGACGACTGATTCTGGTAGAGGAGAAAAAAAATATTTATGTGTTGAAATTTTATTTTAGAGGCGGTTAAAGTATCCCAGCTTTGGCATGTTCTTGCAGCATGTTTTTTTGCTATCTCAGGTATAAAGTATGCTCAGCAATTTTGTAGAAAATGTCATGGAAAATATTTTTGTGGAATAAATTAACTCTCTAACTCCCCCTCGTAACAACATTTTTTAGCTTTATTCCAACAAATCATGAAAAATACCACAAGAAAGGTGAAAGGCGGGTATGAAATGTTGTACAAAAATGTTGGCCATAAGATTTTCTACAAAGTTGCTGAACATACTTTATACCTCAGATGTAAAGAAAACATAGTTTTATGTACCAATATGCTGAAAGAACAGGCCAAGCTGGGAAACTTTAACTGCCTCTAAAATAAAATTCCGATGAGATCTTTTAAAACGCCTACACATGCATATTTTTATTTTTTTGGTCTCCTTTACCAGAATCAATCGTCGCGATGCGTTGAAACACCGTAATTTTGGAAAAAGTTCGAAACTGTTGTAAAGTGTTAAATAGCACAATCTGAGGAACGTTGTGTGTGAGCAAAATTTCATAAAAATGGATTAAGTAGAAATAATTGAAAAATAATATCTACATTACGTGAACGTGGCCCTGACCATTGCGTAATGAATATTTTATATTAATTAGCAATACAAAGTGTGTATAAAAATTTTCAGAAAAATATCTCAAGTAAATGTTTTTTTCTCATTTATGTTATTTATTGGATCTTCAATATATTGAACTAACAATAAGGCGTTTTCGTTATAAAAAAGAAGGGCAACATTTCTTGCCCTTTTATTGAAAATTTGCAATACAATGATTTTTTGAAACAGTAGCGGTATTCAGTGTTAAGTGCAACTCCTTGCAAGCGCAAATATTTTGTCATTAATAGTGAGCGCTATTTTTAAAATATTATGACACCATACCAAGCTAACTAGCGCTAGATGGCAGCACAGGCACAAAAACTTTTTTTCTAGAAATTGCAATCTGTCAAATGTCAGCTGTTAAAATTTCACCCAAATGTATTAATTAGTTTATTTGTTGTAGTCGTTTGAAGTAAGCAACTTTTGTGTTTCTTAAAAAATGGAAAAAAGTGAATTTCGTGCAGCGATTAAACCATATTATTTGAAAGGGAAAACGGGCGAAAGAAAAACTCGATAAACATTACGGTGAGTCTGCTCCGTCAGATTACATGGTAAAATATTGGATTGCTGAATATAAACGCGGCCGAACAAGCACTGCAACAATACCATCAACAGGAAGGCCAAAAGTGGTGGTTACTGAAGAAAATATCAAGAAAATCCTCGATATCGTTATGAATGATCGCCGAGTCAAGTTACGTGAGATTGTTGAAATGGTAAACACATTACATGAACGTGTGTTCAACATTTTGCATGAACACTTGCATATGAAGAAGTTATCGGCAAGATGGGTGCCGCGTTTGCTCAGTGTCGGACAAAAAGGAGTTCGACAGACCACTTCACAGCGGTGTTTGGGTATGATAAAGCGTAATCCTGTTGATTTTTGGCATCGATTAATAACTGTTGGTGAAACGTGGGTCCACCACAACACACCTGAAACCAAAAATCAATCGAAACAATGCGTGGAAGCTGGTGGAAGTGCTCCGAAGAAGGAGAAGACAGTGAAATCGGCTGGCAAGGTTATGGCCACTGTATTTTGTGATGCACACGGAATATTGCTCATCGATTATCTCGAAAAAGGATCCACAATCACAGGAAAGTATTATCGTGCATTATTGGATCAATTGATTGATGCAATCAAGAAAAAACGACCACATTTGAAGAAGAAAAAAGTACTCTTTCTTCAAGACAACGCACCGATTCACACAGCATTAGATACGATGCTAAAATTACGTGAAATACACTTCCAGTTGGTTGATCATCCACCTTATAGTCCAGGTCTAGCTCTTAGTGACTTTTTCCTGTTTCCAAACTTGAAAAAATGACTCGCAGGAAAAAGATTCATCTCAAACGAAGAAGTGATTACCGAAACTAACGCGTATTTTGTGGGAGTTCCCAAAATCGTATTATTCAGATGGTATAAAAAAATGGAATATCGTCTTACTTAGTGCATTGCAGCTAAAACGAGACTATGTTGAGAAATAAATGGTTATTGAAAAAAAAAGTGTTTTTTCCTACTTAGATAGCTTCAAAATCATTCCGCCCTTGTATATGTGTAAATTTATCAACAGCTGATATACATACGTACAAACAAAGTTTATATTTGCGGAAGTTTATATTAGGAAGTATTGTATCATCACTTACGATGCTAAATTTTTGCCTTAAGAAGAGTTTGGATAGCAATTTTTTGATAAAAAGTAAAAAAAAAAACATTTATATTTTTTTTTTCGAAAAGAAAACGCCATAAGTTTTGAAATCTCAGTACTAAAAAATATATATACCTATATTTATTTAAACAAAAAAAAATTGTTTTAGAGTTTGACTCTGTAGTTGTGTTACGTCTCTCGCAATCTGCTAAAAGCAGGGTGTCCTTCCTCTTCAGATCAATGTGCCTTCTGTATTACATAATGTTTTGGGCTAGCGGGTTTGGGTGAAATTTAAACTACTTGACATAAATTGGGAATTGTTTAGAAAACACAGTTTTTACCATAGGAACATGTAGATCTTGATGGATGCGTGAATTTTTTACATACCTTGCAGCGGTTGTAATTATTACAAGAATTTTATTTTGCCGCCGTTGAATTTTTTCTATATTTTTTTTTTATATTTGATTTAAGACCCATATGCTGCTATGAAATCCAACTATGGGGTACTGCCTCGGCATCAAATAAAAAAATGCAAGTAAATGTATTAAAAAAATATATAAGGGCTTTGTGTAGGCGTGGTGCTGCCCACATTTTCTTTAAAATATTGCATTATCAGGGAAATTCAATGTGTGTACAAAATTTCATAAGAAGCAGTTAAATAGAGGTAGTTCACAATAATAGGCGTGGCACTGCCCACTTCTGTAACCTAGCTCATGGGAAGTCATTTTGTGTTCAAAGTTTCACAAAAATCGATTAATCGGAAGTAATTGAAAAAAAGTATTTACATTGTAGGGGCGTGGCGATGTTCAGTTTTCTTTTTATAATAATATTGTATTGACATAAGAACTTAAGGCATGTGGAAAGTTCTACAAAAAAAGCAAAGTAAAACTGGCTATATTTACTTATTATGGGCGTGACTCTGCCCAATTATGCCATTATAATATTGTATGGTCATGTGAACTTAAAGTATGTTCAAAGTATCATAAGAATCGATTAAGTACAAGTATTTAAAAGAAAATATTCTTATTTTATGGGCGTGTTACAGCCCAATTTTCTTATTGTAATCTGGTTTTATCACCTGAGTTCAATGCATGTGAATCGCTAAATAAGAATAGCTTTGAAGAAGTAGTTGGAATATATTGCCTGGCCCACGATGTCACACGTATTCGTTCTTTCGTAGAATTAGTACATTTAAAACAAAACCAAAATTTTTGAATTTGCTTTTGTTTTAAATATAATTGTACGAAAGAACGAATACGTGTGACGTCATGGGACTGGCATGTAATAATTACTTCTGATGGGTGCGGCAGTGGCCACTTTTCTAATCATTTAATTATATTTTCAGGGGATCTTTGATGTGCACTGAAAGTTTCATAAGAATCGGTTACGTAGGAGAACTGCTAAAGAGTATTTTCATTGTCCACTTTTTTCATTCCTTTATTGTCTAGTCAGAGTTGTTTAATGTTTATGCAAAATTGCAAACGAATTTGTCACAGCCAATTTTGTAGTCAAAAAATAGGCTTCTTACAGTATTCTCAAAACAAGTTTCAAGTAAATCGGATGTCTTGAAACGTGTGAAAACCACATGGAAAGATTTGACTACATCGCTTCAAAAAGGACGAGTAAAAGTAACCGCGCTTAACTTGTCAATCCTTTTTTGAAGAAACTCATCACATTAATTGAAAACTTATTCATTTTTAATAGAAAAAAATATTACAAAACAGTAATAAGACTGACTAAAACTAATTATCGAATTGTGAAATTTTCTCAACAATAAATAAAAGTCAATATGCTGACTAACTGATAAATGGACAACTAGAAAACTTTTTCTCATTTATGGTTAATACAAAGACAAAACTTTTCAATAGCAATTATTGGCCAGAGGAAAAACATTGCACGAAACAAAATATAACACATTCCCCAGAGGCATGCAAGAAAAAAAATAAATGAAAACTAATTGAAATTTTTCCATTTATACACTTCAGTGACAGCTTTTTAATATCCAGTCCCTCAACATTAAGCAACCAGGCAGGCAGCCAGCCAGCATTGATTAAGTAGCCAGAATAAAATGTTTTCGAAATATCTTAATCAGATGTGGAAGATAAGAATGACTCCCACTAAAATTTCAGTAAAACATTCATTCATATTTGATGCATTTGCCACAAAACAAACAGCAACTAACATGCAGTGTCTGGTTAGAGAATAGAAATATATTTTCTGGTTCTCTGTAGTCCTGGCATGTCTGTAGTGTTTGATTTTTACTTAAACAAAAATGAAAGATGTCCAAATAAATTTTTAAGAAAAATGATTTTCAAAGCAATCACTAACTGTAAATAAAAACTATTTTCCGATTAGAGTTTTTGAAAATTTCCATAGAAATGTTTATCAGTAAAAATTAAATACCACTATGAATTAATTAAGATTGACATGTGTGTGAGTGTAAAGCAAACATCCTTATAAACAAAAAACTTCTCTTAGAGAAAACTGGCAAATAATCAGTTCGGAGAAATACAAATACAAAAGCACATCATTACACACATATTTGTATCTACTAGCGTTGAGATAAAATTGAAATATTCCTAGAACTACATAGAAATAAGGGAGTACATGTGCCACGTAACTTGCTGAAATTTTCTTCAACGGAAATTACTAAGAAGTGATCACATTAATTATGGTCTTTATATAATAGAATCAATTTTAACTCGAAGAGAATTTGGTCTAGCAAAAACTTAGTTATTATTTCAATTAAGCACAACAAGTATAATTGGGTCAAGCTCGTTCATACGCTCATTTTAGAGAAAAACCTTTGATCAAACACGTATAAATTAAATGGGTTTGATCAGAGGTTTTCGTCGGACTCAACTCTAACAACAAGATCTTCAACACAAACAATATATCATCAGTATTATCTGGGAGTGGCTCAGCAGTAGAGCGTTTGCTTGTAGTGAACTACATTAGCCCCAAAATATATTTACAATAGAATACTGAGTAAAACCCTTGACATCAAACACAAGAATTACTTCAAAAGCACAAGTTTAATTCTCAAGGCAGACAATTGATTTTTGTAGAAATTATCACTAAGTGTTAACTTTATTAAGTACGCACATAAGTTATTCATAGTTGCTTACTTTCAGCACGAAAAGTTTCAACTTAGTTATGGGTGAAGCTGTAACTAAATGATAACTAACTAACACATTCAAACAGCTGATTGGTTTCTATTGCGTCCAAAAAGCATCCGTATAAAAAAATATATACAATAGAGATGTGTTTTTGGTCAACAAAGTTCTATTGAATAACTTTATTTTTACAGTCCCTTATTTTAATTGATTTATATAAAAGGTGTTTTTTATAGATTGATACAACTTTGAGTTGTCATCACTGCTTTATTTGACCACCCATTTAACAGCTGATAGTTGCTTTTTGTTTGTTTGCTTTGACATTTTATTATGGATCAACTTACATCAGAGCAACGCGTGCAAATTGTGGAAATTGTTGATTTTGAATTTCCATTCAAAATTTTATTTTCCAATGAAGCCCACTTTTGGTTGAATGGGTACGTAAATAAACAGAATTTTCGCATATGGATTGAGGAGAGTCCACAAGCTTTTGTCGAAACACCATTACATCCACAGAAAATTACTGTTTGGTGCGCTTTATGGGCTGGCGGAGTCATTGGCCCATATGTCTTCAAAACGATGATGGTCAGAATGTTACTGTCAATGGTGAACGGTATAGGAACATGATTCGAAGTTTTTTCGTACCTCAATTAGCTGGCATTAATCTTGCTGATATGTGGTTCCAACAGGACGGAGCCACATGCCACACAGCGGGCGCTACAATTGATTTACTCAAGGAAACTTTTGACGAAAAAATAATTTCACGAAATGGCCCAATTGATTGGCCCCCAAGATCGTGTGATTTAACCCCATTGGATTATTTTCTTTGGGGTTATGTAAAGTCACTTGTGTACATCGATAAACCACAAACAATTGAACACCTGGAAATCAACATTCGAAGAGTTATCGGCGAGATACGGCCGCAAATGCCGCGAAAAGTTTGTGAAAATTTGTGTTCCAGATTGCGGCTTGTACGCGCCAGCCGTGGCGGCCACATGTCCGAAATCTTATTTAAACATTAATGTCATAAAATTTTTAATCCAATAAAGACCGTTTCATTGATATCAAAAATATGTTACTATGTTTTATTATGATTTAAACTTGTATCACTCTATAAATTTGCATGAATGTTCTAAAGAATAAAAATAAATAAATATTAAAAGTAGAAAATTTTTTTTATAAAAAAACGGGGAGTGATTCATCTGGAGGTGGTGAAAAGATACTGCGGGTATTTTTTTCATTTCATGAACAGTTTTATTTAATTTAATGTGAAAGAAATTTGAACTGTTTTTATTTTATAACAATTTTTTTGTTTGCTATTTTTAGTTTGTGTTATTTGAACTAATTATGATCAGTTGCTTCTTTTAAAACAATTTATTTCCGACATCTTAAACAGGATTTCTTATTATTAATAAATTCTAGAAACAAATGAAAAAAATTCCTATTTACTCAAAGAATACTTTGAGAAAATATATCGAGGAGACCTGACTCGAACAATAAATTTAATAATTCCTATTTACTAGTACACTCACAATATTATTATAGTAACGGACTGTACGTTATTCAAGAAGTAATCCGTTCAGTAATTTTTAAAAGAATAAACATTTAAGATTGTAAGCAATTTTATTTTTAACTGACATTTATTGAAAAAACTAAGGACATATTAATACGCATTTTCGGTTGCTTTCAATATTGTCCTTTGTTTTCAATTGCTGTTTTTTTTCTTTGCTTGCTTTATTTGATTTATTGAGTATTATTAAAAAATTAATTATTCATTATTTGCCTTTACCTGATTTATACATATATTATTATATTTACATTTATATATGTATATATGTAATACCAAAATTTTTATTGACAGTAAACACAGCAGAAACAAAAGAAAAGTCTTTTATTTTTGGGGAACTTGGGGATGATTATTTGACAGTAAAAATATCAAAAACAAAGGAAAAATCTCTAATTTTTAAGGGATTAAGTCAAATAATTTTTTAACATTAAATATTAAATGAACTTTTGGTTCAATTTAAATGAAAAATGAGTAGACCGGTTTTTAAGTGAACTTTCATTTATTTTAAATTATAATATCAGTTAATTTTACGTACAGAATATTTTGAGTGTATTCATCATCAAAAGTGTTAAAGTCCAACAAAGAAAGCTGATGGTGGAGCGAACTCGAAATCAGTACTGCTTAATTCTGCTGCTCTGATGATGAATAAATTTTTCTAAAAACAACGCTCTCTTAATAAAAAAAATAATGAATTTATCCAAAATATTTCAGAAATCCAAAAAGAAATGGGTAAACTCAGATTTGAACATGAGCCAAACAATTCCTTTCAATGTTATAAGAAAAGTTTGAGTTTAGTGCAATTTATCTAACAAATATTTATATGATGTTTAGTTTAGTGCAATTTATCTAAAGGTATGGTCAAACTTAGCAAACATTTGCCCAAAAAAACGTAACCAAGACTTTTGCTTAAGGTTAGTGTGATTTAAATTGGTTTTTGTATCACAAAATGAAGTCAATTTTGCCGCAAAATGCAATTTTTATATTATTTTTAATAAATGCGAACTCATATTAAAAAAAATATTAGAATTAAAGAAAATGCAAATTTAGCTTGTCTGTTGGTCACCTTTTTTTCGGCAAATGTTTTTCAGATGTGACCGTACTTTAAGAAATATGTTTGTGATGCGTGCACAACAAACCCGAAACCGGAACACAAGTTAAAAATCTGTCAGTGCTTATTTTTAATTGGTTCACCATTTCAGACGTATAATGTCTGCTTGAAATTATTCAGCTGGTGTTATTCCTCTTTTTTCCAACTCGATTTTCTATATTTCTTTCTCTGTATTTTTCTGTTGGCAAAACACTTAAGATGATTAGAAAATGTTGACAATAGTGTTTAAAGTTTCACAGTCGTTTTAGTATTTGTTGTCATTATAATGATAATATTTGCTTGTAGTTGCAGTTGTTTTAATAATATTTTATACAAACATAATTTGTTTATTATATGTGTATAAATACTATAATTCATTTAAAGGAAACACAACTTGTATTACAGTTATTTAAAGAAGCATATATTAGATTTAACAGATTAAGAATTAAATATCAGGCATATGGGTGCACAAATGCACTCTTTTCGCATAAATTTGAAATAAAATGCTTTTTTATATGTGTTAGCGTGACTGATTTATGAAAACCAAAACTAATTTATTTTTTAAAAATATCATAATAAAAATGATTCAACCGAGCCACCTAAGCAGTGGTGGATACATGGAAACACACATGAACACTGATGATAGGAGTATATAGCGGCTCCCGAAAAACAACGTTGTTTCTGTTCTGTCGTGTAAGTTGAAATTAATTGATGTCGCTCCTTTGGAATATTACCTCATGTCCAAGTCTATATGAATAAAACTGTTACGAACTTTAGCTAATAATAATCACTTTGGCTTAAAAAAAACAATAAAACAAAAAATTTTTTCGAAAAATAATCACATTAAATAAAATGTTTATTATTTTGCTGGCGTATTTTTTATATACCAAAAAGTTTAAAAGGATTGCTCATGATTTAAAGCAGTTGAGTCTAAAGTCTAGACAGTCAAGAAAATGGTTTCATTGGCTTGGCTTCTATTTCCTCTACAATGTCAAAAGTTTAGTTTCCGCAACCAACTGGGCCAGCTTAGAAAATCGAATTTATTCAAAATTGTCAGTGCATATTATATCGGGCTACAGCTTCTTAATCCTTTATCAACTTTCACGCTTCTGTATTTATAAAAAACATAATTAATTTAACAAAAAAAAATAAATACATGAATTAAAAGAAAAACTCTTAATTAAATTTTAGTGTTTCTCACCACACCACTGTTGCTACAAACTGTGCGCACAAATATCCCAGCAAACAGGACGATTTCAGCCCAAATCAAGAATGATTTGAAGTCAAACACCAATCGCTCAAAAATAACTTCAGGGATATTGGTTTTTTTTTTTAATTTATGAAAGTTGAACCAAATTTTTATTCGCCAATCTCTCTGTGTATGTTTCAAAAAGAAAAAATAAAACTAACAATGTTAAATAGATAAAACAAGCAACATATGCATGTGTATGTTGCACATTTAATATACAAACATTCATAAGTGTAAGTTCACATGTACATACATGCCAGGCAACCCAAGGGATTGTGTTGTAAATACTAACAACATTTAAACGAGATACAAACACACACACAAAGTACTTAATTTATTTAAATAAAATATGAAAACAGATGAAAATGAGGAAATAAAAAATATTAACAAGAAACAGATAAAACATTAAATAGAATTAAATTAAATAAACATTTTCAACCGTAGTAAATTTAGATTAAAACAAAAAAAATTTTTTTTTGGTAAATAAACTGTGAAAGATTGTGGCCTCTGGAGTTCACAGAAAAATAAACTAGGAAGCAGATTATGATATTTACACAAATCGAGTTGATAATGATAATGATGATGATGATAATGATAAAATGAAACACATGCAATCTACTACTATTTCCAGCACTTAATTAAATTTCCATCAATTTTCTCGAAAATGTGTTAATGGAAAAAAAAACAGATACCACAAAGAAATTTATTTCGAAAGTAAGAAAGACTAAGAAAAGAAATTTACTAATTTTTAATAAAGACATACAAAATGTGTAAGAACTTTCATTGCGAAACCTTTTAAGCATTTTAAATAGAATTAGTAAAAAGTGGTAATTGCTTTTTTTTGCAAGAAAAACCTGACTTAGCAGAATAAAACGGGCGGTATATTAGGCAATGTAGAATATTACGAATATTACATGTGCTAGTTAATGTATCAGTAGAAGAGGAGGTGGTTTCACATATGTTTATTCATTAGTTTTTGATTTAGTCACGGGAAGGAATTTGTATTTGTATTTATTATTAAACATTTCAATTTTGTATACAACATTATGGAAGTTGTATGTGAATAGATTTTACAAAATAGCTTTGAAATGTTGTTAATAATTTCAATGAAAAATTTTATTGTACGATACATACAAATTTTTATTCTCTATTTTTCAAATGACGTATGTGAAACGCCCTAAGAATAGTATTTGATAATATTTTAAATTTTGATTTTAAATATTTTATAAAATTTAAGAAAATCTAAAATAAAAATAAAATAATACCAAATTTCTAATCAAAATCCAAATCTTTCCGATTTCTTTTGAAAAAAGTGTGACATTGGGGATCATAACAATGTGAACTTACAACGGTCCTGCTCACAACTTTCACAGTTTTCTTTTGACAGAATATTGTAGATCACAACGTTTCTGAACTGAACAATAATTTTTTAGTTTAAAACAATAATAATAAAAATGGGATAATGAAGTTGTAAAAAATGTAAACAAAAAAATATGAAAAATTAAAAGTATGACACAATTAAATGATGACAAATCAACATATAGCTCATTTACGTACACAACGTCATAACTCAAAAAATCTCGTTCTTCAGAAAACTCGCTTAATGCCGAGGCACATAGAATCCGTCGCACGTTATACGTCGCCTTTTCCAATTGACAACTGAGTTGAAATACAGGTTTTCTTATGATACAAACAATTTTGCAAATTAAATTGAAATGAATAAACTACATATTTATTATTAAGAAGAATTGCTGGGCTTACATATCAAATATTTAAAAGATTTTTACAAATTAATCTAACAAATAGAATTTTTCCATGGCTGGCCTCAATACAACCATTTTCAAAACATATAAAATTCAAACGTATAATAATAACACACTTTTGTATGAAAATTAACAACAAAAAAAATAAAATATTGTATAATTAGACGACACAACACATACGACATTAATACGAGCTTGTGAATTGAAAACCCCAAAAATAAAGTATCTTGTGTGCACGAAAAATTTAAATCGTAGCGAATTTTTTTTATTTTTAGTGCGACTTAAACTACGAGTATTTTGCTACAATTAGGTCCTACTAGTTGTGTTCTTAAAAAACCCTGCAACAAGTTTGTATTATCTCTTGTGTTTTAGGAGATATGCGACTTTAAAAATTTTTAATATCATATTTCGACTTGCCATAGTCCTTTGTTTTTATAACAGCACAAGCTTGCCTCATTACAAAATTATTATTTTATTGAATTAAACACAAAATTTGAAATAAAAAAATAAAAACTAAGAGAATGTTCGCGTTCATAAGACGCAACTGTTAGGCAACCGTTGAGTGTTTGTCTTAGAAACGCAGAGTTGAGTAGTTCCGCTCAACACAACAGTTGAGTATTTGCTGCCATTTTTTTCCATCATGAATTTTTTTCGTTACATTTATTCAACATGTTGTGCTTAGTTCCACAGCTGATCAAGAGAGTTATGCGCTTTTATATTCTAATGCAATGCCGTTTTGTTAGGTGCCGACTGCAAATTAATTTGTTAAATTTTGCATTACAAATGCGATAAAGTAACGAAAATAAAGAAATAAAATTAAAATACTAATTTCATTAAATATACGTCGGTTTATTGTGGTGTCTATTTATATTAATTACATAATTAGTTCAATATACGGTATAAAGATTTTTTGAAAATAGTGCCGGCTCAGCGTTGAAATATAAATTATTATCGGCGCATTCTTATAATTTTATTGCAATGTTTTGTTGTGCATTTTTATGTTGTGAATATTAAATTTGTGGTGCAGATTTTAAAATAAAAATTTAAAATTCCTGCCAAGAAAAACTCCATTGCAAATTCTGTGTTGTCCATACTTTTTTGTATAAGCTAAACTAATTAATTTTGCAAATTAAATTTTTTTCTCTTGCAGCACTATGTATGCAATATGTATGTTAATGATTTTTTTTTGTCATCACAAAATAGCGTAAAGGAAAATATTATAAATCTTATGTACATATTTTTTTGCAAGGTTGTTTCACAAAGCTTATCAAGTAAATCTATATCAAGTTTTATTTCGTGAGAGAACAACCAGAATCCCCTAAGCAGCTGGTCGGATTTTTAAAGTAAATATCAACTTAAACAAAGACTGAAATCAAAAAAAGAAAAATACAATTTTCAGGGCTCAAACTGCTTGCACCGAAAAAACTGAAAAACAATGTTTTGGGATATTTCTGAACATTTTTGAGGAATTGTGGGACTAGAAGCTAAATTTTTTTATTTTTTTTATTTTGTATTTAATATATAAATTCTGTATTGAAATGCAAAATTTTACTAATAAATATTGTTAATTAAAAATTGTATAAAAATGTTTCCAAAGATGACATATTTTTAAAGTTTTTTTGCAAAAAGTCTTTCATACATTTTAGGGTTTTCAAACTTGTTTACAGTTTTTAAAAACCGGCAAGCGGAATTATCTATAAACTGGTATAAAATATGTACACTTTTCCTGTTCCTCGTGTATAATAAATGTGTTCAAATCGAATTACTTACAGTAAAATTGCTCTGATCTGTATATTTTTTCTGCGAACAATTTCAATAAAGAAAACACTACATATTGCCGCATGAAATGAGTATAAAAATTAATTTTAGGACATTTCAAAATCCAAAAAAATATGCAATTAAAAAAGAATTGAACATGCCAAGGAACAAAGGAAAACTTAACGTCTAGTAATGTCAGCCTACACAGGACGAAAAGAGCAACGTTCTTTTCGGAGGACGCGACAATCTTTATCATACCAAATAGACTTCAACAACGAAATCAAGTAGGAACTAAAAATTACTTTAAAGACATAAGTTTCTCGCATAGAAACTCATTTAAGCTCTATAATTTAATCCCCGGCCAACTACGACCCTCTAAAGTCGCTGTTTGCCCATCTTTTTCAAAACTAAACAAATTTTTTTTCGTTTAAAATGCCCTTTGGATTTAATTGGAGTTTTTTTTTAATGCTTTATTTCAAAAGAACAAAACTTTCTTTTCTCCCAACTTATCAAACTGTGAAGGCCAGTCAATAACCCAGTAACACACAACTTAATATTCTATAAAAACACAAAATTCATTACAAAATCCCAAAGATTTGTGTTAAAACTACGACCAGCAAAGAATGCAATTCAATAAAGTTTTATTAACTTTAACATTTGTATTCATAGTGTGTTGCATGCAAAGCGTATTAGCAGCCAGATTGCATCACAAAAGCAGATCAGGTAAGCGAAAGAGGAATGAAGTACAGCATTTAAGTAAATGTGCAACTGTTATTGACACTTTTATATTTTTTTCGTAAAGAAAATGTTAAATTAAAAAGAAAATTTATATTCCGAAATCTCTTTTATAGCTTCACCATCACACTTATTTACATTGCATCAAAGTAGTCATAGTCTTGAGCGTGCTTGTCTTTAGCAGCAACGGCCAATAATAATGGCAGACATTAAGGGCAAAAAAATTCAATCTTTTCAAATCTTATTTCTTGGAACGAAAATCAGAGCCCAGGAAAAATATTACTCGAATTATAAAAAACTCAACCACGAACTAGGAAGGAAGCTGTCAAGGACACACCAACTATCAGAAGAGCAACAAAAGGCACTGGTAGCACAAAAGCGACCGCTACATCTGGAACCATTACTAATGCAGTTACAGCTAAGGACTCGTATAAATTAGTTGCAGAAAAAAAGAGGGGCAAATTACGGCATTCGATATCAAACGAAATCCCATATAAAATTTTGTGAATTTGTATGGAAATTTCGTACGATATCGAATGCCGTAATTTGCTCCCAGATGACTTCTCTCCTTCACTTGATGAATTGAATGATTTCCAGGTGCAGGAAATTGTTCAGAATTTTATCGAACAAACTAAACCAAAGAAACAAAGTACTAATTAACTTGCAAAGTTCAATAGCAAATATTTTGAAAATGACAAGCCAAGAAAACGACCTGTACGTAAACGTAAGCCAAGGCGTAACAACAATAACAACAACAACAACAACAGCAACATTAAATTAATGCTGAAAATTTACTCGTTAATATGAATTTAAATAAAAAAACTAATCGTTACGGCAAACACAACAACAACGATAATGAGAAAAGCCAACAGCACGAACAACAACAGCCACTACACAATAATTATGCCTCTGGTGCGTTAAATCTGAATGATGCGAATATGCGTTTACAGAATTTAATGAATGCCTTCCGGAAAGAAACACCAATCATGTATAATTACTAAAGTTCATCTATCTCTCCTTCCCCACACACACACACACTTTTTTGCTAACTGCTACTTTAATATCTTGGTTCCAGCTTTTTGTAACGCACTGTACAATAAAAGTCACTGCGTGTCTATGTGAGTGTTTATCGGTTGTATGTTTGTGCATTAATTCGACGCTTAAAGTAAATTTACATCAAATTAGTTTGTTGATCAAATAAATCAGTTACAATCAAAATGTTAATCTAGAAAATATCTAAAATGTCTGTTGTTCATTTTTTATTTTCTTAATGCAAGAATTATTATAATTAATTTCTTGTTTTGGTTTTTTCGATTTATTAAAGAAGATTTATGGCTGTTGTAGTTTTTGGCGTTTGATTCGTTTTTTCTTTTCTTTGGTTTTGCAAATGATTTTGCGATAATGAAGTGAAGATAATATTGAAATAAAATTTAAACATAAAGCTAAAAAGTTTTACAAAATAAGTGTTGTGAAAAAGAATTTCAATGGCGGAGACTTCTTAAAAGGCGTAACTTTTGAAATCAAACTAGATCATAAAAAAATATTTTTAAATACTCACAAGCGTGAAATTAACTTTTTATTAAACAAGCAATTTTACGCCTAAAATTTCAATCAATTAATATTAAATATTAACAAAACTTGTTTAACTATTTTCAAACATCAATTAATTTATTAAACACTGAATATAAATACAAAATTATTTTTCAACATCATCAAATACAAAAGAAATATTCTTTAGTTTACAATTAAATTTAGCACTTTAACGCACAAATAAATATGACTGAAATTGAATTTAAATTTATTAAAGTGCATGTCATTTACATGACCACTAGTAAGAGCTCAAGGATTTGTTCTCTTTCACACACAAATAGGTTTCATTAAATAAGTTTCATACCAATATTATTATTGTTAATTAATTTTAAAAACAAACCTTTAATCAGGGATCAGGGTAAATATCATGAAATTCCAATGCCGGCACAAAACTGGACAGGAAAACATAAAGCCAGAATCAGTATGGAAGACGGGGATATTAAATGAAATTTAAAATGGTAATTGATTGCTGACATGATATTTAAATTTTAAAATTTAGTTTTCCAGGGTGAATGGAAAACTTATTACAAAGAAAATTTTTTAGCCAAACTAATTTATTAAATATTTATTGCAAATAAATTTAAAAAAATCTTTAGAATTTAGAATTAACACCACTTTGATCCCAGAGGTTACAGGAATTGTTTTCAATAAATATATACTTTTGAATCATTTCAAATAATTCGAAGCATTTCATGCCATTTGGAAGCATTTGGTGCCATTAGTTTTTTCAAATCATTTGAATCATTTCACATTAAAATCATTGTAATCATTTGAATGATTTCGAATCAATGGAATCACATCGAAATATTCGAACCACTTGGAATTATTATTATTGGCTTCATTCGAATAATTTCCCATTATTCGAATAGTTTCGCAACATTCGAATAATTTAACATATTTCTTGTTATTTTAAATATTTTCGAATCGTTCGATTATTTTGAATCATTGATTTATGCAAATCATTTTAATCATTCGAATAATTTCATTTACTCAAACTATTAAAATCATTCCAGTTATGTGAGTGATTTGATGTATTAAATTCATTAGAAATTTTCGAATCACTTGAACTATTCCCGAATCACTTCATTCATATGAAATTATTTTCCATCATTTCTAATCATTCAAATTATTTCAAATCATTTCGAATCGTTCGAATTACCATTTAAATCACTTCGATTCATTTGATACACTTCGTGTCATTCGGATCATTTCGGTGGATTCCAATCATTTCAAATCATTTGAACCATTTAGAATCATTTGAACCATTCAAAATGATTCGAATCATTCGAATCATTTCAAACCATTTCGAGTCATTTCTACTCATTTGAATCACCTGAACTTATTTGAATATTTCATTTCGATTTTTTTCGGTTCGTAGCTGTTTATGGCCATGGCGATTTTAATCGTCGTGTGTCTGTGAACGTGATAAAACTACCATTCGTAGCCGTGAGTGATCGTGACCTAAAACCACATAACTACACATGAGTGCAAAAGAAAATTATATTAAAAAATGACGATTAACAAAAGGTTCAAGCAAATGTAAGTTTCAAATAAAATTTATTTTTAGGAAATGTTTTCTTTGATTTCACAATTTAAAAAAGTTGACTTCAAAACCGAACGAACATGCAAAATGCTTGTTCATAGAATTCCCAATTGGTTCTTGAGGTTAAAAAAATTCAATTTAATAAGTTCTGTAAAGAGATTTTAAACAAATTATTTTTAGGATTAAGAAAAAAAGTTTATTTAAAGAAATAATAGTTAAATAACAAAAAGTCAATAACGATTTTATTGGTTTTTGTTAAAATATTTGTTAAATTTTTTTTTTCAAATAACTTTTTTTTAGCTAAAGAAGTCGTGATCTTCCGCCATTAAATCGGTGTCAAGTTTGTGTTCGAATTTAAAAATAACTTTGCAAGTACGTATCCCGACAAAACATTTACGAATTCATTGAAATTTTTTATTAAAAATGAATCAAAATTATGGTCAACCATGACTCATTTTTTTATGCTACTCGCTATTTTAGTTTTGATATTTTCTTCGAAATTTTTCGTTTTGTAGTTTAAAAAACGTTTACTGAAAGGAATTTTAAATTTTATTTTTAGTTTTTGTGCATTAAAGCCCACTGTGCATGATTAAATAGACTTGAATTTAGTTATACATTATTCGCATTTATTTATTTATTTTTCAAATTTTACTGCAAGTTTGTAGTAAATGTGCTGGAATTGGAAAATTATTTATATAAATAATTTCAACGATATAATTTATAAATATTTTCAAAGAGCTTATCAATGTGTGAACTGTTTAATTGTAAAATTACAGAATTGTTACGTCGCAAAAGTATTTGAAGGACAATTACAGGATTTGTTTTATTTCAAATAATTTAATGAATGTAGAAACGTTAATTTGTTTAATTTATCTAAAAAGATTTTTACGATTCAATTATTATCTGGAAATAATATTATTGAAAAATAAACAATTAGATGATAAAATTATAGGAAATAAAATATAGTTATCAATTAATCATTTTATTGTTTTATGTTAAAAATTTAATTTTTTATTATTGTTATTTAAATACAAAAACGTCAGTGTGAAAAATTGTGAAAAAAATCAAGTCTAAGCAATTATATTTCAAATTAAAAGTCTTAGAAATTAAATATGAAATACATTTCAGGCATCTAATCTATGAACGACGTATTTCATTCCACATTATACTTCCATTTTTATATAAATTAGAGTTCGCCGAGTGGTCCAAACTCGACCGCCAGTTTAAACATATACCTATTTTAGTTGCATTCATTTAAAGATAAAAAAACTACCTAATTAATCATTCTCTTCGCCATGGAAAAAATAATAAACAAAATAAAATTGCAAACAAACGTGTACATCTATTTTGTTAAGTTTTGGCTTGACGCGAGCACATCCATACGTAATGAGCATGGACATAAGTAATCAGCAATGAGTAGTGAAAAAGTGAGTAAAGTTTAATCATGACTTATAATTTCTCATACGCACACATACTTATTCCAATGCTGTCCAATTCACACTCACTCGAAAGTTTGAAGTACTCATCGAACTCATACTTTACAACATTTATGATGTTGCTGATATTCCTGAAAATAAACGAACTTATGTTTTCCAAAAATTCTTCTTGATCTTCATCTTATTCCAGAATGGCATTCAATATTTTAATGTACTGCATTACAATTTGGAATTGTTCTTGCAAAGTAACAACTGCTCCAATGATTAATGTTTTTTTAAATCCATTATGAAAGATGAAACATGTTGCCAATGTTCATGTTTCACGTTTTCAACATCTTCCATGCGTTTCACAAAAATGTTGTTCAGTGTAAAATGCGTAATAATGGTTTGTTTTACTTAAGTTAAACAAAGAAATATGTGTAGAAATACACATGAATGATTTGAGTGAGCTGAATGAATCAATGTAAGTAGTAGAAGTATTTTCCTGAAATTATAAATCAAACAGAGATGATTTATGAATGTGGTTACGGTATGAGTATGATGTCGCTGTCGCATTCATATTTATTCTTATAAGTCAACGTTATCGTGAGTATGAGTAAATCAGAGTAGTTGAGTTTAACTGCTGCCTACTCACTTATATTTAAAATTTCATGAGCCAGTACGAATAGCGAAAAAACGTTGCATTACCGATCTCTGAAGTACAGCCCTATTCCTCATTCTGATCTCTATTTCTTTTTCAACTTCACTCATTTGAAGAGAAAAATTCTTGTTACTCATATTCGGGTCAATACATATGTAGTTACGCTAAAACACTCTCATTGCTTTGCTTATGTATTTACTTGAATCAATACTTGCGCAAGTGAAATTACGTGTGTATTTTTAGCATTTGTACTGGTTTCAACTTTAGGAGACTTTTATTCCTTTAATACTGAACCAATTTAAATAGTACATAATCGGTTCACTAAAGCTCAACAATGTCTACCATTTGGTAAAAGAATGAAAAAAAAAATCGGTTGACAAACAAAATCCAAAAATTTTTTTTTTTTGCCTAATTCTATAATAGATATTGGGAAACCTTTAAAACAAACTTTATAATTATTAAAATAGTTTTTTCTTATGAGGTAATAGTGTTCTTGACATCTGCCTTAGCTTTAGAAGACATTTTTTTATTTTAACTTTTAACAATAATCTTTTAGATTTTTTGATTAAATCTGTTGGAGCATACTTTTCACCAACCCTGTGCAAAGTAATCACTCACTGCATATTAATTTAATTTAATTTAATTTAATTCAATTAAGTTTTAAATTAACAACAGAACTATTTTACATGAGCATAAACTGATGAAAAAATAAAATATTTCAAAAACTGTAACTATAAGAAGAATATAAAAATTAAAAATAAACAAAAGTCTGCTGCAATTACCTGGAAAAATTAATGATGAAAATTTTCCTGAAAAAAAAATAAAAAAAATTATTTATTAGAATTGAATTAATCAGTGGCAGGAAGAAGTTAATTTTATTGGTTGAAAATATTTATTTTTAACTGTTTTTCAAATTTATTAATCGAGATTGCCTCGATATCTTTTTTTTAAACATTTTCAAAAAGCTTTTGTTTGTTGAGCGTTTTTTAGTTAGTCTATATATGTACATGCATTTCATTGGTGCTAATGCCAAATCATAAAAAAACAAAACGTTTTTGAAAATCTTTGAAAAATTATATCGAGGCGACCTCGATTATTAAATATAAAAAATACTTAATTAAGATTTTATGTTCCGTTTTGCCTTATTAATACTTATAATACAGTCAAAGGGCGGTATAACGAATGATATAATGTCAGACCTATTCGTTATAGTGAAAAATTCGTTATATAGCAAAGTTTTTTTTGTGCATTATTTACTGATTTTTAGTTGATTTTTAATAGAAATACTTTATTTAAACACATTTTCTACACTTAATGTTAATAAAATGAGCTTATTCAATATTAAAAAACTAAACAGTTGTAAAAAAAAATTCTTAAAGGTGTTTGGTTCTAAGCGATTTGCAGATTCTTTGAATAGCTTCTTGTATTTATCTTAATACTAATGACTACGAAAAAGAAATATTATTTTGCTGACTCCATTGTATGCACTTTTCCAAACACTGCATGTTGAATTTTGGTATCAGTATTGGACAATGTGCTTACAATTTCTACGTGTTCTTCATTCTCATCGTCGGCTTTGTCAAACATAAAATAATCAATGTGGTTCCAAAATTACCATATGGTTTTTTTTGCCTTTCCAATAGAAAGATGAGTAACCTTCTTTTTAGCTGACGCATTTGCGCAGAAACGAACAATTATTCTCTCTTTTAATATTTTCCTCCCCGGAGTAGTTGCTTCTCCAGCATTAACAAATGTTTTGTCTGGAAGTATCTTCCAACATAAACCTGTTCCGTCCGCATTAAAAATTTAGTCATGTGTTAAACAATTTTCTAGTATAGTTTTCAGCAGCTTTCTTTTACATGGCTCTAATAAGTCTTCTCTTGATGGTAGCTTTTCACCAGACTCTTTTAGAAGTCGTATTCCATACCGTTTTTTTAAATCTGCCTAACCATCCATCACTTGCATTAAATCCAACTGTACACAGCTTGCCGTGTAGTTCTAGAGCCTTTGCTTTTAATCCATTTACCGGAATACATTTTTTTGTGTTTTAGGAACCATCAAAATTTAAATTTTTTGACTTAGACGAATTAATTTTCTCTTTCCCATATTTCTTTGTACTGCCAAACTCCACTAAAACTCAATCAAAAACACATTTCAATTCATACGCATGATCAAATGTATGAGAAAGATGAGCATGTGCAAACATAGAAAGAAAAAACGAATCATCTTGTCTATGTTTATCATTAACCATTCGTTATATTGAGCTTCAAAAAACAAAATATTCGTTATACAAGGTAGTATATTAAAAAAATACACATTTGTTATATCACGAATTCGTTAAAGCGAGTAATTTGTTATACCGGGCTTTGACTGTACTTATAAATACATTGTCAGCCAAATCTATTCATTCAATTTGTAACTTGTGTTGTTTCAAACTGAAATAATTTTGATTCTACAAGATTCGTCATATTATTTTAATGTGGGGTATATTTTTATTCAATTAGATTCGCATGTTATATTGAAATGGGCTGCTGTTGTTTACAAGTTATCGCAAAGTCATATTGATTTAACACGAGACGACAGTGAAGCAAAATCATTAACGAAAAATGTTAAATCAAGTTTGTTTTCGGTGGTTTTACATTGTGTATTTTTCTGTGTGCTTGTAAGAGGGTCGAAAAGAAGCCCCTTACAGGTGTGCTCGGTTTCGATATTTTCCTTAGAAATAAATTTACACAAATTATTTACTTTCATCAAATATTAAAAAAATAATAGTTCTCTTAAGTTCATTTAGAGCTGCATCATCTTTACTAAGCTCGTTTGTATCAACATCCAATGATTTTAAGGTTTTACTTTAAGGTTTTATCTGAATTTTGGACAAGATTTAATGAAAAATTACCTAGAACATCATACAAGCATTCGTATATACGAAGGTAATCGGTTAATCGAATTAAAAGAGCCACCGATCGAATCGTTAAGCGAAGACGGCTCATTTTAAATTAATCGAATTATTAATTGCGTGTAGGTAATCTGAATATCACATCACATTATAAAGAGCAAAAATAAAGTGTTTTTTCAAAAACATGGAATTACATATTCTGTTTTATTTGATTTATTAGATAGTTTCCGGATTCTCCCACTTCTTTAAGTCCTCCGCTTAAGATTTACCCAAAAAAAAAACGACTTCTGTTGCGAAGATGGCCTCCTCATTTGACTCGAATCTTTTTTAGCTGAACTATTTCTGAAGAAAAAGCAGCAGCTATTTGGAATCTACAATTGATTAGTAGACACGAATTATGGAGATATTTTGATCTTTTTACTTATTGGAATCATTTTGCATTTTTAGAAAAATAAAAAAAAATTTTGTAGTTTTTAATCCAAAGTGATTATTATTTTTTGGCTAATGTTAGTAACATTTTTAGTCAGAAAGAATTGGACATGAGACAATATTCCAAAGGAACAAGGGAAAATTTTAATACCAATTAATTTCAACTTACACGGCAGAACGGAAACAACGTTGTTTTTCGGTAGCCGCTACACTCCCATCATCAGTGTTCATGTGTGTTTCCATGTATTCTTTCTGACTAAAAATGTTATACGAACATTAAAACTACTAACAACCAATTTATTCGAAAAATAATCACTTTAATTACAAAAAAATTTCTTCGCATTAAACTGTTGGTCCCCTTTTATATTTTACGTTTCTTCAAGCAGCAAAAATGGCTCGAATTCAATATGACCCGAACTGAAAATGAAATATTACCCCAAACTTTTTCAATTGATAGCAATAAATAATATTTTGAGGGTAATTTTTTGGGGGGCTTTTTTTAATTTTAAGGTTATTTTACTGGATCGAGATAATTATACATGTAAGAGCGAATGTTAATTGCTAGCAGTGCACACATTAATTAAAAAGCTTTCTTCATTTTACGTAAATTAATAAACAAAATTTATTGGTTAGTTCTTCTTAATTTCAATTTCATATCTATATTTGAACAATTCCTTGGTCACAGTTAATTGAATACACAACAATATGATTGTTCTTAACTCTAATCGCTGCATAAATTGTACCTTAAACTATTGAAAATACATGCGTTAATGGACCGCAGAGAAACATACACTTATGCCTAAACAAATACATTCTAATAAACACAAATACACGAACAATAATTTAATCGCAGGTGGATACAGCAGCAAGGATGGGCGTTTTGTTGCACTGGTTATTATTATTATTATTGTTATTGTTATTGCTTACAACACTGCTGACGATGACGATGGTGTTGCTGATAACGCCGATGTTTCCAATATGAATGACGTTGAATTTATGTGTGTTTATATTTGGTTTTATGTTCGTGTGTGTATATGTTTTGTGTGTTCATGTAAAGTGCCTGGTAAAAAGCGAATGGTGACAATGAGTCTTATAACACCTAATTACAAATTCGAACAGAATATGCAACACAAACACACACTCTTAAACATTCATAAAATTGAACAAGATAAAAGGAGTGTGCATGTGAGTTGCATGCAAACATTCATACATGTATTTACATGTAATTTGCACATTTATGTTGCCACATTATAAACACACACTTATGCTAATATCTAACACATCTTAGCATAAACAGATGCACACATTCACATACACACACACACACACACACAAACCCATAAACGCATGCAAATTTGGCACTTATCCCAAACCCAGTCGCTCACATACTTCTAGAGACACATTTAATTGATAGTTGCTTTGACTGGTTGGTAGGCTGGCTGGATGGTTGGTAGGCTGACTGGTTGCCTGTTTGGTTTGCTGTGACGTGTTAAGCCCATCAGTATTAAGAAACTTATACACGGACAACAATAATGACAACAACGTCACTAAGATAAAACACACACACACATTTTTGTGTTGTATGACAAAACTAATCACAATCAGGGAACAGTGATTCCAGTTATGTTTTTAACTTCCGGTTTGCATTGTTAAAGGAAATTTTAACAAATTTGTTTGGAAGTATCAGATAGAATTGCATAATATTTTACTTTTGTGCTGCATATTAATCAAGATCGCCTTTCTTGCATTGATGTTGTCCTTCAATGCCTTTGGAGACTTCTCAGTATAGACTTACAATACGGCAGTTCCTTTAAAAACTAACACATTTTTGTCATACCACTGTACAGAAGACAAGTGAATGATAATGAATGACAAAGCAATGGGTAAGAGAATACATGGAATTTAGACAGTCATGTCATCTTGTAAACTTCTAAATTTTCGCCTTTTTCTTCTCCAACACCAAAAAAATTAGAGCAAACAACAACAACAAAACAAAACAAAAATACACACACACATAATTAAAAAATAAAAAAGAGATTAAAATTCTGCATGTTTTTAAGAAACAAACATGCACATTAAAGCCGAGCATACATGCTGGTACGTGTAGTTGTGCGTTTTTGTTAAAAAAAATTGTCATAGAGATTTATTTGTCTTTATATTGTGTTTATGATACGTGTAATGCGTCATGTTTATGCAAATATGTTCATTGTGAACATGTCGCATTCATGCCTCATACCGTGTTTACAGGAAAACTTTCAAATACACTTGCTGACACACCCATACAAACAGCACTCACTCATCCACTCGCTCCTTCGCTCACTCACACTCTTGTAGTTATTTGCATTGTGCCTGTTTGCCGCATAATCATTGTGTACTCAGTCGTGTGTATTTGAATTAATTTTGCAACATTGTGAGACAAGAAAAGCATTTCCGGTTGCTGTTTACTTCTTAAGTTCTTAATTTTTTTTACATTTCCATTTTTTTTTCTTTCTCTTGTTGTCTTGTTTAATTCATTCATTAAATACTTACAAAAAACAGGCTAAATTCTCTGCTTCATATCGCTCAAATTTTTGTTGAGTTCGTTTTTGTTTTTTTTTTGCAACCAGATATTTTTTTGTTCTTGGCTAGAAACAGCCTCCCTCTCGGCTGGTAATTTTTGTATTAACTGAATTTTGTGAAAAAGGTTTTTTATTTTGGATACAGGTATAGCACCATGAAATGTATTGCACTTCATCGCCAAGCTTTGTTTGTATTCTATGCTGGAACGAAATTAAATTTTTTTTGTTCGTCGAAAAATTTTGCTGTCAAGTTTTTTTTCTTGTTCTAAAGAACAAAACTGAGAAACTATATCGCTATATTTTGTTTTTCCATACGTTCATTTTGTAAAAGATAACATGACTAATTTTTTGTGGATGCAAGTAAAGAAAATAGCACCTATAAATCCCAGCAGAACATGTGGAAAAAATTAAGCTCGTGTTTGGATTTAAAGCTTAGAGTCGCTGAAAAAAATAATCACGATTTTGATAACTTATAAGAAAGATTGATAAAATTACATTAAAATCCTGTAAACTGAGCAGTTCTTATTACATTCTATGCTGTTGTTTTTCAGTCTATTTCAATTTTAGTTCAATTAAACCGATTGTTGCTGTATAAAGATGCCTCGCTGTGCCTTGTGAGCTAAAAAAATTCATATTCATTAAACATATCTTATTCCAACGCACAGTGGGACATTTCGCTACAGAACGCTCGCAAGTCTACAACTTTTGAGATTGATAGTAGAATTGAAGGTTAATATTCTTTTTCTATCGACTGTTCGTCAAAGAAAACTTAGCGTTTCTATTTTTACTTGTGAGATAAATTCACACTCGATTGATAATGAAAATATAAGAAAACAAAACCGCATATAAGAACGAAAGCTTCTGCGACAGGAATATGACATAATTAACATACTGGATAGCAAGTGAGCAACAATTTCAGTGTATTATTTTCATAATTGTATAATTTATTTTTTGAAAGTTTTGAAAATTACTCAAGAGTACTTTAAACTTCAAGTCTCGCCAAACCTATTAAAAATTTTATTTTTATATTCCACTATTTACGTCAAAAATTTCTTCCAGTTTTGCCATCCATCCATTCATCCATCCAGGTATTGGCGCGCCAAGAGCATTTAACACTTTTGCGATTTCTTCCCATTGTTCTTTAAAATTACTTGAAAGAGTGCCTCTTCAAAATCCCACTGAGAGGAATTCTTCTGCAACTCTTCCACTAATTTCTCAAACTGCGTTGTAGTTGTGTTCTTCCACAATTCGTGTACCGATATGCGTAAGGCGAAAACTTGATATCGTTCGTCTCAAGTAGAAAAGGCCTAAATCGAATAATTGCAACTTTACAGGCGAGGGTAAAAACATACAAGAAACTGTACAACTTCTTGTCCAACTGCTTGTTAAAGGGTTATTTTTTACACTATTGCAATAAATTGTTGTGACGAGGTGTATTTGTGTGAAATGTATTGGAAACACTGAAAAACTGAATTTCATAAAAATACAAGTTAGAATCTTTCTACTTGAAACCATCGATACACTGGCTCCTCGAGAATTTTTGATATGGGCCAGGGTTATACATTTTTTAGTTTCAAAAGTAATGTTGGACCTTGACATTATGTACAAATAAAATGCTATATTTAAATGACCGCCTCTTGATGCAGAAGTCGAAGAAGTTGCAGAAGTCGATCCTTTTTAGGTAGTTTTCGGCCACTTTTTCGCACATTTTGGGCGGTATATCCTCAATAACTTAACGAATGTTGGTTTTCAAATGCTCCAACGTTTAGTGATTATCCGCGTAGGCCCCCATAAAAAGTCGAATAACGTCGAATCGCATTACATGCCAAAACATGAAATTACGCGTTCAGGAAACTTCTCACGCAAGAAAAACGCAATCGGCTCGCGGCACCTTCTTGTTGAAACCACATATTGTTCAGCTCATAATCTTCAAGTGCAGGCCAAAAAAAAAATCGGTTATCATGCGGCCATAGCGCTCAGAATTGACGGTAACGATCCTTCCACAGTCATTTTCAAATAAATACGGCCCAATGACACCTCCAGACCATAATGCGCCAACAGTCTGAGCTCTCTGAGTCCCATATGCGAAAATTTCCCTTGTTGACGTAACCATCGAGAGGGAGATGAACTTCATCGCTGAAGGAAATCTTGTTAAAAAAAATCAGCATTGAAAGCGTGTTACTCTAGCACTCAATCAGCATATCGACAGCGTTGTGAATGGTCAGCCTGCTTTAAGGTGCAAACTCAAATGCGAATTACGCCATTATGAGCCGGAAGATAGACTCAATTAGTGACAACGCCGTGCAATCGATTAATTCAGATTATCCAAAACAGTTTCACTAAAAGAAACGATATTTTAGGCAGTTCACACATTCCGATGATGCACAGGCCTGACCACATCTGTAAGGCTTCCAGTCTCTTCCAATTTCTTTATAGTCAAGCCAATTCCTTGCACAGTAGGACGATTATGACAATCATCATTACTCTGTAATGCTCGAAAAATTGTCACGTTTGATTCACTTCATTTGCAGTAAGATTTAAGTATTTGTACACGTTCTTCGGTTGTTATTCGATCCATATTCAAAAATGGCAAACATTTCACTAAATAGATGACACTTCAGATGGCAGATATTTAACAGCTGACAGCCTTGCCAAGCCGGAGTTTTTTAAATCTATTTATTTGATCATAATTTTAAGCCATATTATGATTACTATTAATAATAATATTAATGTTATATTGAAAAATATTATTAATGACATAAGCAGCAATAAAGTTCATAATTGGTGTCCCAAAATTAGAGCAAGATTTGAATTATCGGCCATATGTGCAGTAAATTGTTAGTAATGCTAAAAAATAATTTGACAGCTGACAGTTAAGGGCTGGTAAAAATTAAATTTTGAAACAGAACTGGGGCTGACGTTTGTTTACAATTTGACATAAAATTCTGCCAGAGAATGTGGTCATGAATAGAATCTATTTTATTTTTACAGCGTTTATTTTCTTATACTTTTAATTTTAGACACTCATTCTCTCAACAATTTTGCCGCGTTTTCATGAAATCACATACATTTTTCATACGAAAAATGCAAACAAAAGAAAATCAAACAATAATAAGAGAGTATTTGAAGTTACTGCCGTCGATTTTGTTATGGGCCACTAAGCGATTGTTCCTGAAGTTGCAGACTTGTTCTGTTTAATCATTAAGTGTTACACGGCAGAACAAAGTGCTTTTAGTTCATTAAAAGATCTCAAAAATAATGAGAAAAAAACGAAATATATCGTTTTATATTTGATTCAAATTTTGAGTTAATCTTAGAACACCCTTTATAACGGCATTGGTTTGACAATAACATGATTCAACTGCAACCATATAAATTAATCATATTATGTTTTCTTTGCACATGCTGTTAATAATCTAAATAAATTTTCTACTCTTACAACATCGCTTTTTTTTCCTCGAAATATTACACAATTTCTAGCAGCAACCCAATTTAACTTTCAGCGATGTTCAGATGTTGTTCAATTTCGGGTTTCCATAGTTAAATCTTTCAATGAAAGTACTTCTAGTTAAGGTTGTAGTGGTAAAAGTTGTTCTCTTAACACAAATTAGTATTGTTAGTAATTTCATTTCATAAGATTACAACAATAATTGTGCATTTGTATGTGTATGTGTGAGTCTGTGTCTCTATCTGTGTATAAGTGCCACAACCAGCACCACACTGGCCCCAGCACCATTAAACTGAAACAAGAAACCAGAGTTTCGCATTAAAAACGCTGCGAAACGTAAATGTACGAGAATACGACTACAGAAGATTTAAAACTAAAAGTTGAAAAGAAAGTAGAATGGATGGCTGGCTGGATGGCTGGCTGACTGTATGCACTTTTGTTCCGGTACTAATTAGAGCGTATGCGAGAACAATTTCAGATTCGTTGCATTTTTGTTATTTAATTTTTTTTCTCATTCATATTGCGTTGTCGATGAGCAGCAATTGTTGTATACAGTTTCGAAACGTAGATGCTGCAGTTGTTGCTCTTGTTGTGTTGTTGTGTATGGAAGATAATAATTAAATTTCCACATAATTCAGCATTCACTTAAACGAGTATATGGCAAAAAAAATATATATATAAAAAAAAGAAAGAAATAGGGTTCGGATTTTAATGGGAAATGGAAAGATATAAGTGAAACAATAGCAACCAAACAAATAAAATAATTGTTCATGGTATTTCACACCCACTCACACAAATTGCAGTTATAAAATCCAGAATCCAGTTTAAATTTCAAATGAATTAAATGATGAAAATTAAACTTAAAATAAATGGCTAGAGACAGATATTTATATAGAATTTTGCTTTCAACATTTTGTTTTTTTTTTTTTCTTTTGCTTAATAAAAACATAAAAATATACAAATATAAAAACAAATAAAGCCTTGGCCTGATTCAATATTTATAAGCTTTTTTAAAATGAGAAAATATGTAGTTTTTGTGTTCAGCTCTACGGAATCATAAATAAAAATCAAATCTTTAAGGCTCTTCATGCTTCACTGTTGTAAAAACTTTGCGAAAAAAATAATAATAAATTTAGCCGTGTGTAGGACCGCTACAAAAACTTTAATGTAACTAAAACTTTTGTCGCAAAATAATTAATTTTTCGTTTGTTTCCAAAAATATTTTACAGAAATTTGGTAAAAAAAAATTCTGATTCAAACTTTATCGGCTGAAAATGCACATCTTTGTGCAGAAATCGTGCTCAGAAGTCGATGGTTGATGATTTTATTTATTTTTTCTTTGCAATTCCCACACATAAATTCTTGGTGTGATTCACAAGAGTTCATTGAACTTTCTTATTATTAATGGAAATTTTGAATTTCCAAATTAAAAATTAAGTTTATACTACAGATAGGCATCGCTTGTGTGATTGGCATGATAGTGATTAATTTTTTGTTTCAAGCACGTGAGCTTGCATGAATGTGAGTATAAAAAAATAGAGCGTAAATGGGTAGATTTTTTTGAAGTTGCTTTATTATAATTTTTTTCATTTCATTTTTTAATATTTTTTTAATTATTTTTTATTTTTTTTCCGTATGTATTTTGTGAGCGTGAGTTTACGTTATTATGACTACCTTTTCTTATGACTCACGTGAGCCTGCATGAACGTGAGCCAAAAATATAAGGTCGTGCATTAGCGTGCATATGAGTAATATTGTTATCGTGGGCATGCATGAGCGTGAGTGAAATATCACTACTGATCCCATCTCTGGTTTAGACTAACTGAAAGTTAGTTAACTTTGAAATTAAATAAGCATAACTAGACTTTGAGTTAGAGGGAGTTAATAAATTAAAATTTGGTTTTCGTAAATGTTTATTATAAAGCAATTATATCAGATCGCTGCCAAATCCAGGAAAAATATTAGCTGAAACAAATTAAAAATTACTTTTCTGTTTTAGATCAAACCTTTTTTTAATAATTGAAAAAATCTATAGTTTAATTAGTTCAGTAATTCTTTAACTATTTTAAGCAGACCACAACTTTTTGACATCCTCGCGTACGCCAGTAGTAGTAGTACTACTAGTAGTTGTAGTAGTAGTAGTACTGTAGTAGTAGTAGTAGGAGTAGTAGTAGCAATAGTAGTAGTAGTACTAGTAGTAGAAGTAGTAGTTGTAGTAGCAGTAGTAGTAGTAGTAGTAGTAGTAGTCGACAGTTCAGTATATTACTTTTTTTATTATTATTATTGATTGACCTCTCATTTAATTACTGACTTCAGCGTTTTTTTCCTCCAGATAGCAAAGAAAACTGCTTTGAGCATTTCATTTGAAAACATTTTTTTAATTCTTTCCGTATATATTTACGAATTACGGTTTTGGTATAGATAAACGTATCCAATCGGTATCGCCATTAATTACGTTAGCGGTTGCCAACCTTGTTTATTCTCTCTTATTCTGATCTCTGCGAAATAATGCTAAATAATTATTTTCACTGCTTAGAAATTTATTCGAAAAAAAAAACTGAGACTTTGTTTTGTTCGTTACGTTTATGTAAATGGACATTCAATTTTATTTTGGCTACTTGAAATAGAGTTCGTGATGAGCGCAACGTTGCTATAAACGAAGTTCGATATGTAACATTTTCTTTGAAATATTCATTCAAAAGTGTTGGAGTCGGAAAAGTTGTTCGTTATAAGCAAAAATTCATTATAACCGCTGTACGAGTACGTTAAAAGCAAACTCCACTGTAAAATAGCTTCTATTACTTTATCTAAGCAAATAAGATATCAATTTTGATAAGTTTGTCAAAATCATATTTATATGACAGTGGATATTTCAATTCGAACACAGGCATGCGGATAGATGACCATGAAGTAAACAAAAATAAAAATAGTTTTATTAAATCGACAAAAGATCAAATCGAAGATAACGCAAAAACATATTTTAGAAATTACAATTAGAATAAATACTAATATATATTTCTCCATGACTGGTACTAAAGTATGTGCGTAGTAACAATTATGGTGATACTACAATATTACAGCGTAAAAATATTAGGGCTGACAAACGGAAATTGTTTGGAAATGGCAAATCGTGCCATTCGGAATCCTATAACTTCCGATCCCGGGATTCGGAATTTACGAATTTCTAATTCCAAAATCTGATTTTTTTCATGACGGCGGAATTTCAAGATTTATCCGTTCCACAATTTTTCGCGAAAATAAAACACAGACAATTCATGAGGTGAATTATTTTAATTTTGTAAATTTAAAAACAAAAGCACTTAAAAAATTAGAAAAAAAAATTAGAATAAATTATTTTAAAAGTAAGTTGTCCTATGTTGATAATTTTATAGCTCGAGAACAACTCCACCGATTTACAAATCAATACAAGCGTTGGAAATGTTTACTTTCACTGATGGTTTTAGTAAAAAACATCAAAAAATGTACTCGGATATGCGCTATACGCACACTTTTGTTATCTGTGTCTTTTTCATATAAAATAGAAGAACGTATATTATTGTATTGACCAGCAACACGGACAGGGATAACATGAATAAATTATTTAGTAAATTTATTATTTGAAGTATGATTCAATATTTTATTTAATTTTTTTAATTAAAACTTTTTATGGTGAAATGAAGTTTTTGGCTTGATTTCAAATCTTCTTCTTTTTGGATAAATTCATTATTTTATTAAGAGAGTACTTTTTACTTAAAACAATTTATTCATCACACATATCAACTATTTAACTGTATTATTTAACAAATTAGAATACGAAATCATTAAATCAAGTGGTAAAATCGAACAAAGAACGCTGATGAGATGGTGTAGCGACTTCGAAATCAGTACTGATCCGTTCTGCTAGTCTATTGAATAATAAAAATTGGTCCATATATAGTACTCTCTTAATAAAAAAACGAATTTATTTAAACAATTTCTTAAATTAAGAAGAAATGCGTAAACTCAGATTTAAGCTAGAGCCAAAAATTTCATTTTAATATAATCCTTAAACAGTTTAACAATTACGTATAAATATTATTTATCAAAAACTTTCTAATATAAATAACTTTAAAAAACACAATAAAAAAGGTCCAAATTTATTATTTATTTTCAATAGCTGTGTTGTACCCGTGCGAACACTTGCCACCATTGCGCACATTACAAAACAGATAAATCTATGTAGTTAAAAACGTAAACTATTTATCATTAATCTAGGCGCACGGCAGTGCGCCAGGTCAAGTTCCGGCCACACAGTGTGTATTATTACACGAAACCATTGGAGCTGATTTTACCCCCCTCATAGCTTTGCTCCACTTTATCATGAAACTTGAAATATTAGGTTTACCTACAGAGGTAACCTCACAGGTGAAATTTCAAAGTTCTACCGTAAAAGCTTCTCGAGATGTTAAGGTGTAAAAAGTACATATTTTAGTACATATTCACTGACTCACTCACTGACTCATCAAAATTATTGGGCTCTTCCACTATAGTTAGAGTGCTGAAATTTGTTATGTAGGCAGGTCTTGGCGAGCAATTAATCAGAAAAATCTAAAAAGGGTGACTTTTCAACCGGGAGGGACTAGTGTGACCGCATTTTGTATTGGGCACATTCAGTATAGCTAGAGAGCTGAAATTTGGTAGGTCCTGATGAGCAATAAGAATTTAAATTAAAAAAAAATTATATATAAATTCAAATATAAGTATTCATACAAAAATAACTTAGAGAAAAGAAATGAGATCCGCACAAAAACATATATGTGAAAATAAGGCCATGTTCCTATCCAAAAGTTCGGCGGTAAAAAGTACTGAGAGCAAAATAAGGACCAAGTTCTTGATAAGCACAATACCATCTCATTTCTAAGCAAACTGTAAGCTTGGCAATATTTTTTGCCTTTCTAATATGGGAAAGAATCAGGGGGAAAATGTTGCCAAGCTTGCAGGTTGCCTAGAAATGAGATGGTATTGTGCCTATCAAGAACTTGGTCTTTATTTTGATCTCAGTACTTTTTACGGCCGAAATTTTTGGACAGGAACTTGGCATTATTTTCACATTTATGTTTTTGCGTGGATAATAATTAGAAATTAAAGAAAGTCCTCGTTACAAGATGGTGCAACTATTTAGATAAAAAAAGCTTCAATTAAATCATTTTGCAAACTAAAACTAATTAACATTTACTCAGCCCCTTGGGAGGTATGACTGCGCAGCCATACACACTGATACACAATTCAAGCTGGTAACACGCCTCGTTTTTGGTCGGGAGCTAAAAAAACCAGAGAAACGTGTAAAAGTCCTTCTTCTAGTCACACTTTCAATTCAATACGGGAAAATGTTTGAAATTAAATACCCTTGTGAAAAATATATATTTTCTAAATCTGCATGTAAGAGAGACAGACGTGTGCAAGGACATCTAATTGAAAATAAAACAATTTAACCATGGGATCAGCTTTGGTCCTTTTTTTTGAAGTCATTTGAAAATACAAAAGCATACAGAGAATCACTTGATTTAGTTTAGTTTAGTTTTTTTCTCATCCCGAAGAATTTTAAATGTATAGTTTGAAGCCACCTGTAAAATCATTTAAAAAATAAAATTTAACAAAACATTTGTGGCCATTTTTGATTTTAAAATTTTCACAGCAATTTTTACTACATATTTGTAAAACTTCATAAAGCCAACCTAATTATCTTTTGTGGGTCAACGGCATTTGTTAGTAATCAAAAACAATTATGACAAAGTTATAAAATTTGTCTACTTCCTGTAAATCATACCACAAATTCAGGAATTTCGCAAAAAAAAATAAATTTTCAATTTCGGAATTATTTTCCAGCCCATCTTGGGATTACTGGGACGGGCCACCCTAATAATTATCAAACGAGCATATAAAATGTTATAATAGAAAAAAACTTTATTCAAACATAAAAAGATAATATCAGTAGAATCAAACAAAAAAAAACAAACAAACAACAATGTTCAAGGACAATTATTTATTAAACAGCGTTGTTACCAGTGTTATCTAATACTTTGTAAACCTTTTTTTCTGAACACGTTAGAAAAAAGTTTTGCTTCTATCAAGTTGGCAATTAATCAAGCTTGTGACTTGACTACTATCTACCCAATGCGTACAAAGAAAAGGCTGCACGACAATAAAAACAAAATCAATGCTCTAAGGACATACTCATACTCGTTTAACAATTAAATGAAATAGAAAAAACGAAGGCAAGAAAAGAAAAAAAAAAAAAAACAACGAAATTGAAAAAACAATAACGAATCAATATCCAAAATTGACATGTATTCAATGGTAATTTGGGAATTTAGTAGACGCAGACAACCTTTTTTTCTTTTTTGGAACAAATACAGCAAATACGAATACAACACACTTAAAAGAGCCATCAAAAGAGCAAGAAAGAAGAAAAGAAAAATCAACTGACATAAAAAGGTAATTTTATCTAAATGCTTATAAGCTTTTTCTAGTTCCAGACAACCATCCTCCACATCTTGAACAACTTGGCAAAAGCATAAGAAGCATTTGACATGGGTTTATTGCGTCCTAGAAAGTGAAAGATGTGAACAAAATTAGGCATTAACAGATCATTTTCGATTACAAAACAATTAAGGGGAATGCTTACGGCCGAGCCGAGTCTTATATACTCTTCAGGTACTCGTATTTTGACAATAAGACAGGATAGACTGAGTGCCAGTGGATTTGTGTCGAACTCTTTCAATGGCTCATGTTTGGGAAAAACATTTGATTAAATTCATATAATTTAGATGACTTCAGCTATTTACTGATTCCACTGCTCTCAAGAAATGCAGGCTTAGAGATCTACATCGGCAGCGCATCTTATGAAGAAATAACATGGTTGAGGCTATCATAATCTAAGAGCAACATATTAAGACAAAATTAAATGTTTAGGTTTCAATCATAATATGACTGCTTAATATGATTGTTATATTGATAATGGTCATATTGTTATCACACTAATGCCGTTGTATGTCAATAATAATATTTTACCATATTAAAATAATCAATCTAATTTATCTCGAACTATAGGTAAATTTTTTATTAAAAACGTTTATAAAATTATATTAGTTAACCGATATTTCGCCACTTCCTTTTGTGGCTTCTTCAGGGAAATAATTTCCCTGAAATTATCGGTTAATTAATAAAATTTTATAAACGTTTTTTATAAAAAATTTACCTATAGCTCGGGATAAATTAGATTCATTTAAAAAAAAAGTTCGAAAAAATATATAAGAATATATTAAAATAATAATATAATTCTATACAATCATAGTATGGCAATGAGTAATCATAATATGGCTTAAAATTACTATCAAATTTAATCGAATTATGGATCATTTAAATAATTTGAACATATTTATAAAATTTTCTGTAGAGTCCAACCATGTTGCAATGGTTATGAATGATATATATTCACTGGCCGGGCCCACAAATTCTAAAATTTAGTTTTTATTTTAAATGTAATTGTACTAAAGAGAGAATTCGTTCGACATCGCCGGCCCGGCTGGTAATTGTAATATGCAGAGAAGAACTTGTTTATCACGACCATAGTTATGTTCAATAAGTCTAAAAACCTTCAACTGTAATCGGCATTTATGAATATGCGTTTTATTCAAACTGGCTCACATGGAAATCTGGTTAAAATAATATAATATTAAAATTTATAATAATTAATATTTATACGTAATTGTTGAACTGTTTTAAATTATATATTAAATTGAAATTTTTATGGCTTGAGTTCAAATCTGAGTTTACCCATATCTTCTTAATTTAAGAAATTATTTTTGGATAAATTCATTATTTTATTAAGAGAGTACTTTTTATTTGAAACAATTTATTCATCAGACTAGCAGAACGGATCAGTAGTGATTTCGAGGTCGCTGCACCATCTCATCAAATTTTTTTAAAAATAAATTTAACATCTTTTAATCAATTTTGCAAAAAATTGTTCTGTCGTCTAGAAAACCTTGAACAAATTCTTTGTAAAAGCAAAGATATAATAAAAAGGATTTACTGGGCTTCCGATCCAAAAAGGGTCGCGGACTAGTGCTTTCCGGTATAGAAAAAGAATACTTGATGATAAAATTGTTATCTGAATGGCCATATTTTATGACCATCACAATTAAAGTACTGATATAACAAGCGGGATATGCCTGAAAATTGTAAAGCTGGCAAAATAAAAAAAATATAAAAGAGTTTTTATGCTTGTGTGTTTGTCCTTTTGGTTTTTAAATTGCCTTCCCAGCAGCAATAGCATCCCACAGGGCTATCGAACTTGAAAAACTGTAACGTCGATATCGATACCAAGTGGCACTTATGTGACATTTATACGAAAATATGTAAACAAACAAATGTCAACATACACCATGACACTTGCAGACAAACACATACTTTAGCTGGCACTTGGGCATGCACACACATGCTAACATACATATTGAATACACATACCAAAGATAAAAAAAATTTTGCCTTTTGAGGATTTTCTTCTCTCCACTTTAGTTTGCCTTGTTTTCCTATTTTATATATTTTTTTTCTTGTAGAATATTTTGCGGAAAAATGCCAATCCAATAGAGAAGAAGGTGCCTTAAAGTGCAAAGAATTTTATTAAAGCGTCTAAAATGTTCAAGGTTTTTTCTTTGAGTGAGTGATTATTGATAGAAATTGGTAGAAATAACTGACAAAGGATAATGCATTTGGAGTAAAATGTTAACAAATAAATTAAGTTGCTTAAAATGTTAACTTATATTTTTATTGAAATGTACTTAGACCCCTGTTTGTCTTTCAGTATTAAATGCTTTTTCGACAATCGACAGAAATCATACAAACAACTGAGATTTTTTCTTACAAATTTTCTCCTCAAGTCTACCGTCTGTGTTGTGGAAAGTTCGCTGTCAAAACATTTTTTTACATTTGTTTGAAATAAGCTTTTAGATTTCATCGATATTTTATATTTTAATTTAAATTATTTGTCTGGACCATGGAACAATTACTACCAGGTAAGTGCATTATAAAAAAAACAAGCATATTGTTTAATTGGAGTTTAGTTACTGGCTGTCAAAGAGAAGAGATTTTTAGACAATCAGTAACAAATCTTCCAGCACCTCCCAGCAATCGATATTCGTTCACAAATTTATTTTTTTTAAAGAACAAACACAAACCGCGAAGCCATTTTGGCTTGTCTGCAGAAACACCCAGGGTCTAGGCAGGAATCGAACCTGCGACCCCTCGACTACTAGTCTAGTACGCTATCTACTAGTCTACGGGGCTCCCCTTTGAATTCATGAGTTCGGTTATTGGTTAAGTCAAATAAATATTTTTTTAACAGTTTTTAAATTTATTAATGGAGATAGCCTCGATATCTTTTTCAAAGACACACATACATACATACGTACATATCGTCGTGGTGAATGCAATTGCTGTATGTCACTAAATCATACTTTTGCAGGAAAGACAAAAACTGAATATTTCTGAGAAAAATTGTTTGTTTTAGTTTCGCTGGCTAGAATATAATAATAAATCGCCACGATTCACACTGTATCCAATGTTAGTATCCAATGCAGAATGACACAATTTATAGGTTTTATCTCGAAAGAACACTCCACGCCACTGTCAAATCAAGCGTGCGATTGACATACGTCCTTTTGCAGTAACCAAAAAAAGCGCGCAAAAGCTCTCTTCTGATTGCCTGAACGGCACGAGATAAATGCTAGTTGTAGGAGCCCCAATTTTGGTTACAACGCTACAATAAAACCAAATTCAATTTTTTTTGACATACAGCCTATTGCATTCACCACGACGATATATAGAACAACTACATACAATATATATAAGTTCGACTAATTACTTACAAACATTAGTTTTTGAAAATATTTTTTAACAATTATTTTATTTGATTTTTTATTTTTTAAACAATTATTTTATTTGATTCCATGAAAGATTTTGTCCACCTTTAATTTTTTTTAATGTCAAATACCACAATAATTCTTAAATATTTTTATATAAAATTAATTGTTTGCATCAAAACACGTTTTCTTTGAATTAACAAATTCTTTCCTTGGTCTTTTTTTATGGAAATTCAGTAATTTTTATGCGTAACTTTCTTTTTATTTTTTTTATCATAGAGAAATTTTCAAAAAAAAAATCTTTATCTTTTAATTAAAATCTAATTGTTTGTGTAACATAAGATAGATCGCAACATTTGTAAAAAAAAGTGGAGTGAGTCAGCGCATCAGATCAGATCTCAATGGACGCTTGTCATGATTACAAATTATCCGATGATGGCGACAGGAGCACATTAATAAGAAGAATCAAGCTTTTTGAAAAAAAAACCCAACAGAAAAACGAAAGTTTGAAGAAGCATTCAGATTGAAGCTGTAAGACGAAAGAAAGTCGAAGAAATGGAAGAAGTGCAAAATAAACAGGTAAGGCGAATTACAGAATCAATAATTCAAGATGAAGAGATTAGGAAAGATGAACTGCAAACATTTGAGAAACTGAGAAATGAAAGAAGAACAGATGCAGAGGATGCATTGAGATTTGAAGAAAGAATCATAATGGAACTACAGCAGCTCAGGGATTTGGAAATACGTGATTCAGTGCAGCAATAAATCCGAAATTTTTAATAAAACTTCCATCAAATGTTAAGAGGAAATCAGTTGGAAGTCATAGCATTGACAAATGGCTTGGTGATTTTAAACAGAACGTTTGTTTATTAAATTGGACAAATTTTCTAATTCTCATTAAAATTCCAATTTCATCTAGATTCTGCTTGAATGCCTACGTGAAGAGGGCAGCCACGTAAACCAACCAAACCATACACATTTATGTGTGTGAAGGTAAATTAAAATTTAACCAGCAGAGACAAAAACTAACATTTTTAGAAGAGCTAATTTTCAGGTAACAGAGCACTTTTGAAGATTTAACAGAACACTGTTGAAGATTTAACAGAGCACTGTTAACAATTTAACAGTCTTAGTTAAATTGATTAATTTTATTTAGGAAGCGAAATCTACTAACAATGAATTGAAAATGTAGACCAAGATATACTTAAGAAAATTGTAATAATGTGAATTATAAAAACATTAAAAATAATACAAAAAAATAAAAAATTGTAAACAATATATTTTCTTGAAGAGATTAGTCTAAATTATGGGGAAAATGGTGATGTGACCATCTGGAGGTTCTTAACTTTAATAAATCACGAAAATCAAAGTAAATTTCTTTCAATGGTTTCAGTTTAAGTTTATTTCTCTGTGTACGAATAAAACTATTGGAAGTAAAATCTAATAATTATCACAAAATTTTAACTGTCACACAACTCTAAATGTTACAAAATTAATAACTACAAAAGCAGCAAGTCATTCTAGCTAAATAAAGAAAAACAAATATTTTGTTTTTCTTTCTTTGGAAATTCAAGCAACAACAATAAAAACTGTATTAGGAGAATTATGTAGGAAATTCATGATTGATTGGCTGTCAACAATTTAAGCAGTTAATGTTGTCATTCTGCTCTAGACATTTTGCTTAACTTTTTTTAATGCTGCGTGTGTGTATGTCTGTTTATGTGTTCGTAACATTTGTCTTCAGGATAATATTGACAGAGCCTGTGAGTGTTGTCATTAGTTAGTTTTTGGGGTTACGACATGGGTGTTTGCTCAACTGTTTGTGTATTCGTAAGTCCTTACAAAACACTTATGGATAACACAAATATGTAGGCAGAATTGACTTGAACTGTGCCCAACTCAAGCAGTGAGACAACTCTTGAACCCATTAACAAAAATAACATTTAAATTAATATACAAATTATAGTTTTGCTGACTGCACAGTGTGTCGTTTTGAGCAAATGGAAGATGTAAATATACATATATCCAATGTTGAGTTAAATTTTTTTTAATATGTAATAAAGTGCAAGAAACAACCTCTTGGAAATAATTCAATATGGGCTACACAAAGATCATTTATAGATAAATTTTTAACCAGTTAACACTCAAATGCCTGAGTTCGAAAAGGAGAAAATTCAGAGAGATTGCGACTGTCAAAAACGGATGATAAATTTATAAGAAACCTAATCAGAATAAGAAACAAATATTGATTATGTGTGTGAAGTTAAATTTTAAAATATAACATCCTAGACACAAACCACCGCATTTAACAGAGTTCTGTTAGCATGCTAACATGACTCTGTACACATATAAAATCTTATTTAATGCATTAGAAGTGGAATTATTTTCGTAAGGTGTCAACGTGGGCGGACAAAATTGTTTCTTTGTTGAGAGTTTCATGTGGCAATCATGTCATGCACATTAAAATTGTATTAAGAATTTGCATTTAAGTTCATTTAAATAAACGGATTCTTAAGAAACAAAAATATTTTGATTTTTGTAATAGATACACTTGACTCATTTTTAATTTTGCTTAAAAATATTAATTCTTTACTAAAAATATTTTTTGCTGGTATTTTCGTAAGAATATTTGTATTTTTGTTCAAAATTCTATACAAAACTTTAAAAACTATTTTGAATAAAATGGAAGGAAACTGTAATTGCACTGAAATATGGAGAAATACTGTCCAAGCCATGAAATACCATAAAACGTTCTTGACCAAATTGTCTTCGTTAAGAAAATTAAGTATGGAAACAAGCAGCTGGCCAAGGAAAAGAAGCTAGAAACAGATAATGGCAAAAAGGGTCCTTTTTCATCTTTTAAATTCCATTATTTTTACTTAAAAAAAATTTATGTTTTTCACACATCAGAATGAAAGCTCTTATTGGAAGATTCTATACAAGTGAAATTGTTGTTTTATTGTCCAAAAGCCGTAAATTTTTTTTTAATGTAAGAAATGAACAAATTATTTTCATAATTTTCCTAAAGTTCCTTTTTCGCGATGGTCATCGAAAAAAAACTGTTACGCTTATATCAGCGTAGATGAGCTTAAGATAAAAATCAAGAATGAGCATCATCATGAGTAAAAAGGAGTATTTACGAAGTGAAGTGTAAATGAAATTTTCCACCATTAAAGTTTCCATCAAACATATTTTTTTGCAGTATTATCAACACTGTACATGTGTGTCTTGTGTGAGCACAAGAGTGACTCCTGCTTCAGCACAGCCCATCATTATACCCATCCATAAATATATTAAGCCAAAACATTTTGACTTTTCAGCTAATTGTGCTTGAAGGCAATAGCAACAGCCACAGCAAGTATTAGAAGTCAAGTCGATACAACTGACACGACAGCCAATTCCTTGGCAATACAGTAGTGTAACAACACTCATCGCTGACAATTATTATCACATACTTACTCGCTTCGCTCACTCCTTCTTTTATATGCGACCAAGCAAGAACTATTCTTGATTTTAATGTTGTTGGCAAGAAACCTTCGTTTTTTTTAAATAAAAAACCACCCTGAACCTTTCTTTATATGTGTGTACTTTAAAAGCATTTCTTTCACAACGCAATTAGTATTAATAATGCACATACATTTGGGACACATTATAAAATTGCCATAGGGACGTATTTACATGTGTGTGTGTACGAGTATCTGTTACTTATAAGCAATTTGATATACGAAATATGAAATGTGAAATCAAGAGAGACAAAAACCAAATTTATATTAAAACGAATATAAATTTTTCACAAATATGTTAATATATTCTGTTCGTAACAACTGGAAAGGCGAAAACAAAACAAAACAACAAAAAAAAACTTAAATAAAATATAAAATATCACAGCAGAAGTAAAATCAATATTGCGAAAAATATGGGCTTTGAAAATAAAAACTAAATCATGGCAAATAAATCAAGTTGTATGCGATTTTCTATAAAATGCATTTAAATTAAAAAAATATATATAAATATAAATGTAGATGATGCATTTGTTTTATCGTTTATTTTTTCATTTTTGGTATTTATATCCCACTGATATGGCAAACAATCTCCATGGAACAGAAAATATTTCATAATTACTATTTTTTATTATTATTTTTTGTTTGCAATCAAATATAAATACTCGTATAACAAAAAAAAAATACCTTAATAAATAACAACATTTTCTAATTAATCTTAAAAATAGGATTTAGTTATTTTAATGTGAAAATTTTCATGTTCTTTGAATTGAAAGTTTATATTTATGACATGATTTGGTTTGATGAATTAAAGCGCAAATTTGTTAAGGAACATGAAGGTTTTGCAATTCTCTTTGGGCTACAAGATGAAAAAAGCTATCACAACCCCTTGTATAAGTTGTATGTCGCATGAATATTACAGTACAATATTTTTCAGCTCATTGATTTGGGACTCATTTCTGATAATTACACGTGAAAGTAGCCTCAAAAATAAGAACATCTGCATTATTCATTTTGTCAAGTTGACTGCATTGGCTTTGTTAAAATTTAAAAATAAAACAAAAATTTTTGTAAAGTTACTTAACATTTGAATCCTCATGTATTTTGCTCAAAAATGTTTGTTGAAAATTTATATGAAATAATATGAAAATAAGAAAAAATTAAAATAATTTATTATAAAAAATTTTTGTTAACAATAAAGCGCATTCAATTTTCGTATTTTCCATGTTTGTGTCTTCAATGAGTGTTTCTTGTAAAATGTGTAAGAGATTTTTGGCGAAAAATTGGATATAACTAAATATCTTCTAAACGGATGCGTCGATTTGAACAAAATTTTAAATGCGCAGTAAAGTAATGCAGTCGAGTAAAAAATGAGTTGGGGTTTGAAGCTACAGGGTGGCCCAAAATGAACGAAGGGGCTTGAATTGCATATAACTTTTTTATTTAAGACATAATTTTTTTTTAATACAGAATATAAATGGGAAATATTTTAAGTTTAGCTATGAAATAATAATATCTCGCAAGTGGTGGCCATTTGCTGCTTCGCATATTCGTGCTCTTTCCAACACATTTTCCATCACCTTTCGCAAAACTTCAGGTGTTATGTAGTTTATTTCGTCGCGTATATTGCTTTTTAATTGCTGGATGGTTCTGGGTTTATTAATATAGACTTTTCCTTTCAAATAACCCCAAAGAAAACAGTCTAGAGCGGTTAAATCTGGTGAACGCGGAGGCCAATTAAAATCATTTGTACGCGAAATAATTCGTTCACCAAAGATGTCTCGTAAAAGAGCCATTGTGTCCCTTGTAGTGTGCGCTGTGGCTCCATCTTGTTGGAACCATACTTGCGGATGGTTTTTCACGGCTGGCCTTAAAAATTTTTCCAACATTGTCCGATATCTGACACCATTAACGGAAACGGCGACCCCGTGTTCATTTTCAAACAAAACAAGGACCAATAATCCGTTCCGACGAAACATCGCACCAAAACGTACACTTAGGTGGGTGTAATTCTCGCTATTGAACTACTCTCGGATTTTCCGTAGCCCATATCCTGCAGTTTTGCTTATTAACGAACCCACCTAAAATAACGACGATATGAACTCTAAGTCAAAAAAAGTTATAAATAAAATCAAAAATTTATTTATATTTAAATAAACTTAAATTGGTACATCCTCACAATATACCACCGCTATTGATATTAATACATCAATTATGATTAATTTAATTTTTATCATTATATATATAAGAGCTTTCTCGGGCTACCAAAGTTTTACAATTCGGCTTAACTTCCATGCACAAATGTACTTTTGTTTAAAACACATATTCTATATCTACGTCACAGTACAGCAATGCGCAATCTTGTTTTCTTGATTCATGACTTAAAATAGTCGTAATTTATCTCTTGGATGAGACACTAATTCAGGAGGGACAAATTTCAGGATTTTATTAAACAAAGTCGGACCTTTTTTATTTTGGCCTACAAAATGCTGAATTTGTTTTCTAGAACCCTGATACTTGAAATGGAAAGTGAAATGAATTTCAAAGCTAAAGTCCTGTAGTTGATGTGTAAAAGTTCGAATTTGATGTTAAACAGTCATAAAAGCGGAGTTGCTGCATGTGCAATGTTGCATTCATGTTATTGCGAATGACTGGAGCAGTTGTATTTTATTGAATGTTCGTTGTAGAGACATTTTCGTTTTTCAAAATTGTGTCATAACGTACTCGAACAGTGTGTTTGCTCGAACGGTGTGCAAGTTTGCGTGTGTGTTTGTGCAATCGTGTTTGTATGCAGATTGATATCCCTGCGCTCACACAGTTCAATGTTGTTGTTCATTTAACAAATTTATTTATTTTTTTGTGCATATACACACACATATTACGGATGTAATAAATTGATTCAACCAGCAATCGACAAGATATTCCATGTGGAAAATTAAAATGTATAAATATTAGTTTATTTATATTAGTTTTGGTTATGATATTCTTGCTGTCTCTCTCAATGTTTGTTTGTACTAGTTTGTATTTTACCTCTGGGCTGCATGATATTTTTGTGACTGTTGAACTTATTTTGGGTAACATTTGTGCGTCATATAAGTAAAGTAAAGAATTCGATAGGCACTACAGCACGTTGTCGGGATGTGCAACATTGTGGGACTGGGACTGTTGCGAAATCCGAATTTGTTGGAATAACCGGGTATAAATTTCATGTTATTGTTTTCCTAATGAAAATTAAGGATATCAAATTATTCGATTTTAAAATTTTTAATTTTATTGTATGAAACACGTTGAACATAAAAGAATAAAATAAATAAAAGGTACAACATTTTTTTTATAGCTTAAGACGTTAAACAATCACAAAAAACAACATGGACCAGTGAGTAGTGGACTAGATTATTTGTGTGGGCTTCGCAGGTTCTATCCCTAGACTCTTAAACCAATTTTCTTAAAATATAAAAGGCAAAATTCAACTTCGTGTATGTATTTGAATAAATCAAACAAACTGAAACAAAATTTAAAAGTTGCAATAATCGAGTCACAAAATTATAAACTGTTGCGTTAATAGAGTCCGAAATGTAAGAAAAACTGCCTGTTGCAATAGTCAAGGATTTGAGGTAATTGCGAGATGCACAATGCGAGGGCGTACTGTATTTGATTATGTTTACTTTTGTATGTATGTATTCAATTTATTTATTTTTGTCGAGGAGTATCCTTCCGAGAAATTGCTGAATACAAAACGTATTTTCTAGCACATTTGCATCAATTTTGTATCTTTAATTGTTGCTGTCGGCGTTGCCATACTGGAGTTTTTCGTAGCAAATTTCAATAAATTTTTTTTTAAATTTTCTCTTTCACTTAATCTTACTTTGGCATCATTTTCATGGACATATTTGATCATCAGAGTATGTTTTTCAAAAGTATTTGTTTTTTTGTGCCTTATTTAAATGAAATTTCATGCAAATATTTTGATTTTGTATATTATGGAATGGCAACGCCGATTAATAACAAAATCACACGTACACGAATGTTTAATAAAATTATAGAAACTTCTGATTTATGTACTTATCAGCAAGGACGATCAGATGATGCATCAAATGACCGTCATTGTTCTTGAATGGATGTTTAAAGCAGCAACATAGTGTTGCAATCCCTTTATTGTTAACAGTAATTGAAGCCAGGTAATATTTAATGACGTTTTTTTTGTCTAGAAAAAAGTGAAATATTTTTTACTCTTTTTATTTTTGAGTAAGTTTATTTGAAATCATTGTATCATCACTTGAGAGTCAAAATTTTTGTCTTATGACAACTTTGAATAGCAATTTTTTGGTAGAAAGTAAAAAATATGTTACATTTTTTAGAAAAGAAAAAGTCATTAGCTAAACGCTAATATTTCCAGAAAAATCGTAAAGTTTTGTAAATAAAATCGTCAAAATCGTAAGCTTACAGTTAGGCTCACACCAACACCCATCATTTGCGTGGCCGTAACTTTTTAACGTAACATATTAGTAACGGCAATCGAAGTATGGGTAAAGCTGTTGGAGTTGCATCTGCTGCTTCTGCCGCCTGTGTGTCCAACAATACTTCCTGTTTCCAGTTTTCCTTAACCATTTTTCTGTCCGCACTTTCACAAGACATATTTTTATTTTTTAATTTTTTTTCTGATAAATTTGTCAACCGTTTTGGCACATCTGTTCTAATTTTCAACGCAAATTCAAGACTACCTGATTTGCATCTGCCTTGATCAGTATCATATTATTTGCTATACTCAGGGGTGCCAGTAATATTTTCAGAAAAATCGTAATTTATTGTAAAAAAATCGTCAAAATTTACAGTCTTTTTAAAAAAAGGTCGTCACTCAAAAATCTTCTGTTTTATACAACAATCTTTAATTTAAAAATTAACAATTCAACAGATTTATTAAAAACAACAAAAATTTTAAATATTTTATTCAATTCAAAGCAAGATTTGAGGAGATTTTGTGTCGAAACAGGTTATAGACTTTCCAAAATAAATGTTAATTTTTATTGGGTATTTTTTATATTTTAATTTAAATAGAAATTCATAGAAAATACTATTAAACAGTTTTCATAAACTTCCAATTCATGTGTAGAGACTAATTAATTTTTTGATTTATTCGATTTTATACGCGTCCAAATATAATTACATATAAAGTGCGAAAAGAAGGACTTATGATATTGATTTAAATTGGGTAATTAAAAAATAAAAATACTATACATACATATCATAGTTATGTTTTTTTATAATATTTTTTATAAGGGTAACATTGTAACATTCAGTGGAATTATTTTTTAAATAATCTTTTGAAAAATGAATCCCCTCAAGGGTTCCTGTTTCCAATGGTTTTATTAAGATTAATTTTGCTAAATCTTCTTTCAACATAAGCTGAAGAGTTTGACAAAGTCATTAAGTTATTTACAAATTCACATAAATTTGGAAAAACAGGTTTATTGTTTGTTAGATTAATTGATTTTCTTCTTTTCCAAAATAGATCTACATCTAATGCGCTGTCTCCAAAATCCAAAATTCTTAGTTCTCTTATTTCATGCTCAATATCTTGATATTTTTCTTTAGAGACTAGATTAGGAAAACCTTTTAAGGAAGGAAGAATTTCGGAGTTTTTTTATATATAAATTTTTTATAATTTTGTCAACGAAATGAAATCTTTTTTCTTTTATTTGGTAACACAATTCAATGTAAAATGATACAAAATTATCAATCAATTGGTTGAAAGTTTCAACATCAATTGTATATTGTTTTGACATTTCTTTTACACCAATATAAGCTTCTTCTTTTTTAAAAAAATTTTTTTACGGAAATCTATTTGATCTAGAGGCGTATTTTTTATTCAATCATCTATTAAAAAATTTATTAAAACATATTAAAAAAGTTTCGTCATTTCATAGTTTCTGTTGTGAATTTAAATTAATTCAATTTTGTTTAGATTATTCATCAAATTAAGCACATATTTAAAAAAACAAAAGTAAAACTCGTTAATACGATTCAAATTTTTAAATATTTCTCTAGCAGTATCAATATCATCGATATTGGCCGCAAAACAAATATAGATTTTTATAGCTTGACATTTTGCCATACGTAAAGATTAAGTTGAGCAAAAAATAGCGAAGTAAAAAAATCGTCAAAGTGTAAGGGATACTAAACAAAAATCATCAAACGTAATTTTGTGAAATTTGCCATCAAAAATCGTCAAGCTGACGTAAAATCGTCTAGTTTGATATTTAAAAAAGCGAGCATTTTATGCGAAATCATCGGGTGTTTTTGTAATTGTAGAGAGGAGGCTATGCCATTCATAATGGAAAACAAAATCAATCAAGAGACCGCCACTGCTACGCATGAAGTTTTACATCACCAATTCGCACATTTGCAGTTGTATGTCCATGATAACTTCGCTAAATTCAATTTTCAGATCTTGAATCGAATGTGGGCCATTGGCATAGATAGACCTTATCTTTCACGTAGCCCAAAAGCTGCTAATTCACAAGATTTCGATGGCTAATTGTGATCTCCTCTTCAAAAAATCACTCGGTCTGGAAACTTGTATGGCACGTAGCCCTGTCCTGTTGAAAATAAATATCGTCAATATTTATACGTAATTGTTGAACTGTTTTAAGGTATATATTGAGATGAAATTTAAATAATAAAATAATGAATTTATCCAAAAATAATTTCTTAAATTAAGAAGATATGGGTAAACGCAGATTTGAACTCAAGCCATAAAAATATCATTTCAATAAATATCGTCCACATGAATGTTTTCCAATTCTGGCCATACAAAATGTCCAATCTCAAATATCGACAAGAACTGTACAAAACTGGTGGTTCCTCAGCACAATGGACTGCAGTAGCAATATTTTAAATTGTTCTTGACCGATGTGCACGAGTTCGATTTTTCGCACCACCAACTTGGCCCAGCAGCTCAAATTTTTCTACTACTTCCAGATCCAAGAATGCTTTAGTTTTGCAAATTGTAGCCGAGAAATTTTCACCATATTTATAGAGAATTTCAATAGTTTCAATGTACCCTGGAATGTCTTTTGTGGTTTCATTCTGTTCGAGCCGAGCAGATAAGCGTCGAAATGTTTGCCAAGTTGGCGCAGCATGATCAGAAATTCACGCTGTGCTAACACCACTGACCAGTTATTGGAAAAAAAATCCAAACCAAATATTCCACACTCTTCTTGAGGAGTATAACGCTCCATTGGTTTTCTTTTTGTGTACTGCAGCTGTCTACTTTGCACATATCGATTATGATTGACGCACAAAGCCAATTGCAAAAATTGGTAATTCTTCCGATAAGTTGATGAAATTTGCGCCACCCTGTAGTTACATGTTGAGTCATGACAACTGTTAAAATGGCAAACTATTGAAAAACAAACGTCTGATTAGAACATCATGTCTGCTTAAATTACACCAGGACACTCGCTCATAAACTACCGCAGTTTAATTATCCCAACAAGCAAAAGTTAAAATATTATACGAGTAGCAAAGCGAATTAAATATTTTTTATAAAATGTTATCTCTAAAAAGATCTGCTGAATTGTGTTAGTATTTTAATACGTATATAAATTACTTTCTTTATTTCGCTTCTTGTCTTTTTCCTTGAATTTTTCCAAAGAATTTCTGTTACCTTAAACTTAGTCATGTCGCCAGTGAGCAACTTTAACGGCAAGAGGAAAAATAGTATCAAAATATATCGTCATATGAATTCATAAAAGCCCTAAGTTACATTGAAAAAATTTTAGAGGCCAAGCAAAAAACTCTCTAATATAAAAATTTAAGCAACATTTTTTAAAATTTTTTCAGTTTAAGCTTATTTTTTATTAAGGAATTAGTACAATTAAAATATATAAAATTTTCCAGGTACATGTATTTTTATATTGTGGATCGTAATCAATCCAGCACATTCTGGACGTCCAATTTCGGGACACTTTTTCGAGCTTTCCTGGCAGTATATCACAAACAAAACGAACAACGTTGTCCTTCAAGGCATTAATTGTCGCTGACTTATCAGTATAAGCCAGTGAGTTTACGTGGCTAGAAATAATCTGTGCTTTTCTCAATTGGACCGGTTATGCCTGATATTGCCTGAAAACATTTTCAATGGTCCATTTACTTCGAAGACCCGCTTCTTAATTTGTCGAGCTGGTTTGGCATTTTCTCGAACGACTTAGAATCTGACATCTGAACTTCAGATATTTGGAAGGAGTTCACAACGAACGCCAGTGGTTATTGCAGGACAATAATGTTATTTCAAAATGTAAAAAAATGTGGAGTATTAAGAGCCTGAATTGTTCCAAAATGTATATATTTCATCCTTTTTTTTTTTGCTTATTATTATAACTGCAGCCATTTTATTTTACGTACGTACACACACATATTTATATATATATGTATGTATTTAGACCATTAAATTTATCTACATTTGTGTAGTTGTTCTGTTGCCGCCACCATTCTCTCATATTTGAAAATTGCTCATTTCACGAAAATGTGTCATGAACCATTTAAGCTCATTTTAGATGTAATTTAAAACGCTAAATTATGCTCATAGCCGGAAGTTGTCATATACTACCTAAGTGTTTCCTTTTTTCCTGATTGCTTGACTAGCTTAAGCGAAACGAAGCAACAAAAAAAATATCATATAAAAAAATACTTTAAAGCAAAATGAAACGAGTGGAGAAATGAAATTAAAAAAAACCAAGAAAACTACAAACGAATGAAAAGGAAAAATAACCAAATCCCATTAAAACTTGGCAACCGTTTTTCTACAACAACGAAAGAAACAACATAAAAATCACATAAAAAATATTATTATTAAAACTAACAGTATGAAGAGTTTGCAAAATGTGCTTACAAATGCAGGAAAATAATATGAAGCAAGAAAGAAAAAAAAATGATAATAATAATAAAAATTGTAATAAATTTGTTAATTTTAAGCTGATTTTCTTAAAAATCTGTTACAGTTGCAGTTAAAAATTTGGAACAGTGGCCATCGCAGTCTTATGCTGTTGCGGAAGAAATGATCAACACTGAAAAAAAAATGAAATATATAATCTGTGGCACAGCAGTAGCATTAGTATACGACTTTCGCTAAGAAAAGAAATCAGTAAACTCCTTTTGTTAAAACTCCTTTGGTCAAAACTCCTTTTGTCAAAACTCAAAATAAAACAATGGAAGAGAATGTATTTGAGTTACAAGGAAACATGAGACTTCCCAAATGCTGACGCAGTATGTTTCTGCACATGGTTCAATCTGCTGGGTATTAGTTATAATCCAAAAGTTGGGCTCGCTGATGATGCCAAACGAAGACAACAATTTCAACTGCCGTTTGCAAATTGTGTTGTTCCCTCGAACCTCGTTTTGCTTTTCGATGTTGTCAACGCTGTAATTAAAAGTGTGGCTGCAGTATTAACGACGCTAACTTCTCTTACCACCGCGGAGCAAAATGATTCAACTAAAGTTGGAAATATTGAAAAATTATTTCCAAAGTAAATGCTATGCGTTTGTTAAAAAGAAGTTTTAGCCGAAATGAAGCACCTTCCGCGAGCAATGTACGCAAGTTTGTGTAAAAAGTTTATCAGACTGTCTTGATGGTAGACAACGCAACGCAACGCATTCGTCATTGTACGGTGCATGCCTCAAACATCTTAAATGCCTCAAACAGCTGATACCGCATTAAAAAAAACCGTGAATGCCGACAAACTGTGTTTTTTCCTTGAAAATTTAATTCTATTGGCTTTATTCACAAACGATTAATAAGGAAAAGTATACAATATTTTTGAGCGAGGGAATTTTGTAAGCACTTTTGTTCTAGTTTTGTGAAACGTCCCCTAACCACCAGTCACAACTCAGGAACTTTTCGTACCATTCCTATTTTCAACAGTCACATGACAGGTATGTTCAGGACAATTGATACAACATTTCCCGTATGGTTGATTATTATTCGCTGTATTTAAGCACATTCATTTCATTTAGCAAAATAAATACAAAATTTGCTAACGTCCACGTTCCTTTTAACGTCCTTCCCACTGTGCACTATTGATTTCATAAATACTTTTCTCGACCAAAGCTTTGACGCTTTTAATGAAAATTTACTAAGCTTTTTTTATGAAGCTATTTAAAGTCACACTTATATTTCACACATTCACCCATATTTTAAACTATTAAGAAATCTCCACATCTTTAGTTGAATTTTGTGTTGAGAAGCAAATTTGCCCATCAACAAAAAAAAGTTCCAGTTGTTGTGCAGCAAATTCCAATTAAAGCCACAAAAGTACTACACGAAAACATAAAAAATGTAACTTAAGTGCTTATTATTACGCTCATATTGTACACAACATACTTGTGTTCGTTTCAAGGTGTAACTTTGTGTGGCGTTTGTGTATGTGGGGTGGAACAAAATATTTCCTAATAGAAATTGAGTCATAATTAGATGTACCCTTAGCACAAAACATATGTTGACAAACATATTAGAAGCATGAAAAAATTATTGGGGGTTTTTATAAGATTTTGTTTTTGGCTTATTAAAATTTCTTGCACATCGGTGTAATTCATGGACACATAAATGTATTATTTGTATACTTTGTGTAAACGTATTAAGATTCAGGTTGTGGTTAACACAATTCAAGATTCAAAATAAATGCGATAGAAAAATTTTATTTCTTTTAATTAAATGTAGCATTTCATTATGGAACTTACTTGACCAACTTAATACAGGGCGTCCGCCTGGAAGGTACACTACTTTGTTTGTTTATAATTTTTTATTAAATGAAAGAGAATGGATCTTATATTGATAAATGTTTTATTTAATGTCGGCAATTATGTATGGAAGACAATATCAGATAAATTTCCGCCTCTGTTAGCCTCACAAATGCGAGCCCTTTTGAGCACATTTTTCATTACATTCTCACACATTTCACGCGGTATTTCATTAATTTCGTCACGAATATTTTGTTTGAGTTGCTCAAGCGTTTCTGGTTTGTTTGCATAAACCTTGCTTTTCAGATATCTCCACAAAAAGAAGTCAGGAGCAGTCAAATCAGGCGACCGTGGAGGCCAATCAACATCACCATTTATTGAAATAAATTGTTGTGGAAAGAGGTCCCGCAGTAATTCCATTGTAATCCTGGCTGTATGCGATGTGGCACCGTCTTGTTGGTACCACATGTTAATCAAGCCCAAAGCATGCAGTTGTGGCATTAAAAAGTTTCCAATCATATCACGATATCGCTCCCCATTCACAGTTTTTAATTTTCAAAGAAGTAAATTCCAATGATTCCTCCTGACCAAATTGCACACCAGACTGTCACTTTTAATAGATGCAAAGCTGACTGATGAATAATTTGAGGGTTTTCCATTGCCCAGAACCGACTATTCTGTTTCTTCACATGTCCATTCAAATGAAAATGTGGCTCGTCACTCATTGTGATTTTTTCATAAAAATCGGGTCGGGTTGTCATGGGCGAGCTGTAACATCCTATTGGCATATGTACGGCGGCGTAAATGGTCTTGTGGAAGAAGCTCTTGTGTCAACTGAGTCTTAAATGGAAACAAATGCAAATCCTTGTGCAAAATTGTAGCCAAAGTTGTTCTTTAAAGACCACGCTCCTGAGCACGGCGTCGAATTGAGGTTGATAGATTGTTTTGAACACTTTCTTGAGCAGCAGCAATGATTTCAGCCGATCTTGCAGTACGTTGTGGTCCATGCTTGGGTCTACAAACCCTCCTTCTTCGAAATCATACACTACAAGATAAATAGTGCGTTTTGTTGGCACGTTGTTTCTCCCAAAAATTTCACGTAACTTTCTCATCGTCACAGTAATCGATGATTGATTTTTATAAAATGTTTTAACGATTAAAAAACGTTGGTTTATCAAATATTTTTTTGTAATAAATATGCCACGTGTCGACTTCACGACTGCCAAATATGATCTGTCAAAACTAATGTTTACAAAAATGACGTCAAAACAAAGTTGTTTACCTTCTCGCGGACACATTGTATTAAAGCATGATTGTTTCTTTGTTTCTTTCTTTAGCTGTTTTACAGTTAGAAATCATTTGCACATTTTCGTTTATTGTAGTTCTAACATGACTGTTTAAGTCCTACTTGCCATTTATGTAAAGCAAGAGTCAGGTGTAAAGATGTTAAGTCAAGCCAGTTTTGCATTGTAATGTGAGAGTTTGTGAGGCAGTAGTCAGAAGTCAGTCGTCAGTTGAGTTTTAAATCGATCGGTCGTAAAGCTGTTTCCCTTTTACGTTGAAGGAATATTACAATCAATCTTTAATTTAAGTTTACCTTTTTATACCTTTCAATTATTACATCCTAAATTAATCTAAAATTATTTCGTGATAAATAAATACAATAAATGAATTATTAAAATAAAACATTTACAATATTTAAATTCACATCATTACATTTGGGGGCTCAACCTAAAAAAAAATATATGTATATATAAATAAAAATTCCTTACTGTGCTTATATACCTATGTGTTTAAACTATATTTAAAGAAACCGCTAGTTGAAACAACAAATCACATTTAACATTGAGCCAAGTGCATTTTTGTGAAAAAAAGAACAATTAATTTTAAATTTTTATGACATGTTTCTAAATGAGAGCTAATGCAAAAAAATTAAAATCAGTAATTTCGAAAACGCATAATACAAGAGCGTATATAAAATTTTTAAAACAAAAAGAAGTAGAAAACCAAAGCAAAAAAACAGAAGCAATAATAATGTCAAAGAGAGAAGAAAATATTAGTGGTGAAAATACAGAGTTAAAGGAATTAATAAAACTGTTTATGTTAAAGATGCAAAGGGAAGAAAGTGAAAAAGATAAATCAAATATTTCTATTGAGTGCTTTGGAAAAATTGTTCCTGATTTTGATGGAGTAACTATGTCAGTTGAAAAGTGGTTCGAGAATTTTGATAAAAATGCTGATGCATATGAGCTTAATCAAAAACAAAAATATGTTCATGCTAGGAACAAAATGATTGGTGCAGCAAAATTGTTTTTAGAAGCCGTGAGTGTTTCTGATTATGCCACATTAAAGACAGTTTTAACACATGAATTTCATAAAACTTATAGTAGTGCGGAAATCCACAAACAACTATCAAGTCGCAAAAAGTTAGAAAGTGAATCGTTCCATGAATATGTTTTACATATGAGAAAACTTGCTGCAGCCGGTAATGTAGAAGATATTTCGGTTATACGGTATATTGTAGATGGTTTACGTATAAAACCTGAACTCAAGTATCCCTTTTACAGTTCAAAATCGTATAGTGAACTTCGTGAACAATACTCTTTATATGAACGTATAAAGCCTAATGAAACTACATATAGTGCAGCCGTCTACAAGAAAAGTGAAAATAAGTCTTTTAAAAAAGAACACTGCTTTAACTGTGGATCAGCTGATCACAAACGAAAAGACTGCAATGAACAAACAAAGTGCTTTATCTGTAATAAAACAGGTCATATTTCAAAAAATTGTGTTCTTAAAAATCAAAAGCTGCGCGCAAATGAAAATGTTAATGTGGTGATAGATAAGAAACGTTTAAAGCCGATACATTTCGAAAATATGCAAATTGAGTGTTTAATTGATACAGGGTCTGATGTAACCCTAATGAAAGAAAGTGTATATAGAAATAATCTAGAACATGTTGAATTAAAACGAAGTACGTCTTTATTATTTGGCCTTGGAAACGTATCGACAGAACCACTTGGTTTCATTAATGGCACAGTGTATATCGATTCTGTTAAAACGAACCATGATTTTCTCGTAGTACCGGACAATGCATTAAAGTATAACGCACTTCTCGGTTATGATTTTATTAAAAAATTTAAATTTTATTCCGACGGTGACGGTTATAAATTCGAATACCAAAATATGCAAAATTGTGATGATATGTCGGTTTATAATATAACAGCTGCTGAACTAGACGTCCCACCGAAGTACAAAGACGAGGTCGCTGAATTAGTGTCCAGTTATAGGCCGTCAACGGTTTTGGAAGACTCGCCAGTAGTGATGAAAATTATACCAGATGGAGAGCTGAAACCTTTTCGTCATTCACCTGCCAGGCTTCCAACTAACGAACAGGAGGCAGTACGAAAACAAGTAGAAGAGTGGTTAGCAAATGGTATTGTCAGAAAATCAGCTTCACCAGTGGCCAGTAGAGTTGTAGTAGTTAAGAAGAAAAGCGGTGACTATAGGGTCTGTGTTGACTTCCGTCAATTAAATAACATGGTCTTGAAGGACTGTTTTCCAGTGCCCTTAGTTGATGAAGTACTAGAGAAGTTGCAAAAAGCGAAATTTTTCACCGTAATGGATCTCGAAAATGGTTTTTTTCATGTGCCGATAGACGACGCGTGCAAACATTTTACGGCATTTGTAACAAAAGAAGGCTTGTTTGAGTTTAATAAGGCGCCCTTCGGTTTTTGTAACTCACCTGCAAACTTTATAAGATACGTAAGTCATATTTTTCAACCACTCATAAATAGTAATATTATGGAGCTCTACGTGGATGATATAGTTATTTTTGCCGAAACAGCTGAAAGTTGCCTTTCTAAAATGAAAACAGTTTTAGATACGTCTGCACGCTTTAATTTAAAAATAAAATGGTCTAAATGTTCTTTTCTCCAATCAAAAATAAATTTCCTAGGACATACAGTGCAGAATGGAAGGATTTGGCCTGGTAAAGACAAGACAAGAGCAATTAAAAAGTTTCCGCCTCTTACAACTATCAGAGATGTTCAATCGTTTTTGGGTATAACAGGTTATTTTCGCAGGTTTATACAGGATTATGCTTTCATTGCTCGTCCCTTAACAAACCTGCTCAGAAAAGATAAAAAGTTTATAATTGGTCCCGAAGAATTGAAGGCGTTTCAGGATTTGAAGATAGCTCTAATAAAAGAACCAGTTCTCAAAATATATGACAGATCAGCTGTTACTGAGTTGCATACAGATGCTTCTAAGTATGGTTTTGGTGCAGCACTTTTACAACGGCACGAAAATCAAATGCATCCAGTTTTCTTTTGGAGTAAAAAAACAACACCACAAGAGCAAAAGCAACACAGCTATATACTGGAAGTTAAGGCTGCATATCTGGCACTAAAAAAGTTTCGCCATTACCTTCTTGGTATAAGATTTAAGTTGGTTACTGACTGCGCCGCTTTCAAACAAACCGTATCAAAGAGAGATGTACCGAGAGATGTAGCGCAGTGGGTAATGTATATTCAAGATTTTACATATACCGTTGAACATCGACCAGGATGCAGATTAAAACATGTTGACGGATTAAGTCGTTACCCTGTTGATGTTTTTATTATATCAGATATTTCAGTCAGAATTGGCAAACTACAGCAAGAAGACGAAGGTGTAAAAGCTATTGCTACAATTCTTAACTCTGGCTTATACAATGATTATAAAAGAAAAGGAAACCTGATTTACAAAAGTGTTGCTGGTAATGATTTACTTGTGGTTCCCAAGCCGTTGGAATTTGAAATTATTAAAAGCGCTCATGAACAAGGTCATTTTTCTGTACAAAAAACTATGCATCGTGTTCAGCAACAGTTTTTTATACCTCATTTGGAGAAAAAAGTTAACCAGCTAATCTCTAACTGTATTAAATGCATAATACACAACAAAAAGCTTGGAAAGCGTGAAGGGTTCCTAAATTGCATCGATAAAGGTGAAGCGCCACTACACACACTTCATGTGGACCATTTAGGACCAATGGATGCAACAACAAAGCTGTACAAACATATCTTTGCTGCAGTTGATGGATTTTCAAAATTTGTGTGGTTGTTTCCAACCAAGTCTACTGGTGTTGAAGAGGTTGTTAAAATTCTTAAGGTTTGGTCTGATGTTTTTGGAGTCCCATCAAGGATAATAAGCGATAGAGGGCCAGCATACACATCAAACACATTTACCGAATTTTGTAAAGAAAATAACATAGAACACGTTTTAATTACAACTGGTGTTGCTCGTGGGAACGGCCAAATAGAAAGAGTAAATCGTTCTATAATTTCAATCATTGCTAAGCTATCGTCAAATGATACCTCAAAGTGGTATAAATATGTTGGACAGGTACAAAAAGCCATAAATTCCTGTGTTCATAGTACAACAAAATCGTCTCCTTTTGAAGTAATGTTTGGAGTGAAGATGAATTCCGATATCAATGACAATATTCTTAAGTTGCTGGAAGAAGAGCTGATAACCAGATTTCAAGAAGAAAGAGAAGCATTGCGAGCAAATGTTAAGCAGCAAATTATTGACGCACAACAACAATATAAAAGAAACTACGACAAGAAATGTAAACAACAAAATGATTATAAATTAAATGATTTGGTCGCAATAAAACGAACGCAGTTTATTGCTGGAAAGAAACTTGCCAGTGAATTTTTAGGACCATATAGAATTACCAAAGTGAAAAGAAATAATCGTTATGATATGGAGAAAGTAGGAGATGGTGATGGACCTAAAAAAACTTCTTCAAGCTGTGACAACATGAAATTGTGGAAATTCACCGCAACCAATAGTGACTTGTTATCATCTGGGTCAGATGAAGAACAGGATGGCCGAATGTAAAGCAAGAGTCAGGTGTAAAGATGTTAAGTCAAGCCAGTTTTGCATTGTAATGTGAGAGTTTGTGAGGCAGTAGTCAGAAGTCAGTCGTCAGTTGAGTTTTAAATCGATCGGTCGTAAAGCTGTTTCCCTTTTACGTTGAAGGAATATTACAATCAATCTTTAATTTAAGTTTACCTTTTTATACCTTTCAATTATTACATCCTAAATTAATCTAAAATTATTTCGTGATAAATAAATACAATAAATGAATTATTAAAATAAAACATTTACAATATTTAAATTCACATCATTACATTTATATTTAAAATCTCCCTCAAAATTTAACGCTATCGATGAGAAACGAACGCATTATTGTGACTTTCACAAGCAAAAATTAACTAAGTTATTTCTGCTCCAGTGTTCTTTGTAGCGTTAGTACTCAGGGTACGTACTGTGTTAGATCTAGAAAAATAGGTTATGGAAAGGATCATAGAAGGATTGCCGCTTGAGGACATACATTCGGTTTGAGCTTTCTTGATTTGAGCTTTCTTGAGCTGAAAGTGATTGTGCCTCTTTGACACAATCTCCGACTATTTGGGTCTATTACTGAATGCATACGAATGGCAAAGGCAGCTGTCATCCGCAAAAAAAAATAGATAGAAATGGGAATTGGATATAGAAAAATAGTCTCCCTGTTCGGTAAGCCGAATGCGACAAAAGAATTCCCCTTAAAACGAAATAATTATACAATTTAATGTTCTCCCTTCAACCCCACCAATTTCCTAGATATTTAGAATAATTTTATTTATGTATGTGTAACCAGATTTCTACAATATTTGTCTTATAAATCATGTGTGACTCTCAGTGTGGCTTGACGAAAAATATTTACCATAAACAAGTGGGTACGAAATCCTTTCGAAGGAAATTAAATCAACAAACTATGAAGACGACAACAACATCAACGTTAACAAAATTGCCAGGAAGCAGAGAGAGTCAAGTTGTTGTACTTAGATGGTAGTTTTAACTAATTTCTGTATTAGACATGCTTATGCTCAAAACCACTTTTCCTTTAAACTATTGTTCACTCAAAGTATTCGTATAATAGCGGTAATCCTTGAACAAGGAAAAAATTTATGCAAACTTCTAAACATGTTCGCCTCGTGCTGAGGGGTTCATGTAACAGGTGCTCCAACTGAAAGTGTCTTTTAAAGAAATATTTAAAATTAACAAAACTTGATTTACTTTCGGTTTTATCAGTTTCCGTCGTTCCTACAAGGAGATCGTAAAGCCTCAAGAAAATGTTTGAACATCTCTCTATATTATGCTGAAGTCTTCAGTTCTGCACAACTCCTGCCACTGATATTTACTTCGGCCTCAATCTGTCTTCACCATGTACGAGCTGGGCGTCCGCTTCTTCTGTTCCCTTGCGGGTTCTATCTATGGCAGTTTTAGTGTTGTTGTTAGTCTGTATTCTAGATGTGTAGCCGATTCTACGCCATTTTTGTATCCCTATTTCAATCGAAGGATTTGTTGGATTTTTCTTTCCCAGATCGCATCATTAGATATGGTTTTTGAGCAGAATACACGTAGGATATTGCAAAGACAGCAGTTCACGAGTACTTGCAGTTTTTGTATATCATGAGTGGCAGCGGTCCAGGCTTCGCAGCCGTTTTACGCGGCTAAATGTTTGACGTGCCTTCTGCAAGCGATTATCGATGTCCTGAACCGATCCCTCGTATGTAGATAAAATGCTCCCAAGATGGCAGAATTGACTGACATCTTCTATTTCCAACCAACTTGTTATTAGAAACTTATGTATAGATCCACTAAAAAGGGGTTTTAGAAAATTTGAATTCTATGGGTATTAAAAGGGGTAAAAAATCGGTAACCTTATATCTCCGAATCTACTAAGATAGACATAAAATTCCAAAAGCATAATAATAAGGTAGAAAAATGAGCGGAAAGGCGTTTGGTACTTTTTAAAATTTTTAAATTTAGACGTCTATTTTCTAAGCTAATGAAGGTAGACATTAAATTTGAAACGCATTCTGCTCTCCTTACGAAGCCCTCAAATACAATTTGGTACTTTTTTGAAATTCGAATATACGAAGTATAAAGTTAGTAGCTCTTTTTTATGCACATGGATATGGTTACGTTTCGATAACGTTTCCTTGCTCGAGTCCTTTTAATTTGTCAAAAATAAAATAAAAACAAAAGGGAAGTTGGTTTTAAGTTAATGATGTTTTATTTGCTTTAATACCACTGTTTAATAGAATACAAAAAGTAATTTGCTTATCAACAAATGTTAACACTTCCAAAGCTTTTTCATAACTAATCGTCGTGGGTAGCCAGCAATTTCTTATATATAAATAACACAGTTTCTAGATAGTTCTTTACAGAGACGGTTCGGTGTTGCCGGTTATGTTGTTTATTCATGTAATTGTGTATTTAGGTTGTATCTATATGACAGCTTTACATAAGACCGCATAATGTGGATTGTAAGTCAACCAATTCAAATTAATGACAACCCAAACGGTCAAACTGTATTATCATTTACAGTAGCGAACAATATTTGTCGTATAGATTTCTCGAACAATCTTGTAGATTCTCGTTACTGTTTCTATTGCTTTCCTGAATGTTCTATTTTTGTTATTTTGAATTTCATGGCGTCCCAAAAGGCAAAGTCTAAGATTTTACCATCTCAAAACTCCGAGGCGGCCAACTGACAACGCCAAGACGGCTGGTAGCACTATTTTTCGAAGATTTTTCACCCAATTCAATATCAGATAATAAGTTTGCATTACTTCCCAAAGTTGTTCAAGCGTAAAGCGACTAAAACTTTTGTCCGTGGAGTTATGATACGGACTGATAGTTAATATTTCGTACAAAAAAATATATCAATGCAAAAATAATATATGTATATGATTTAAAAAGACACTTGTATTCGGGCCACCCAGTACATGCAATCTTACATAAGAGAGTCTTGCACAAGTAAAAGACATTTTGGGAATCAGTAGTACACATTGAGAATTGGCTTTGCACCAACAGTTGTTTATTTGCTGAACAGTTAAAGGACAACTTGCTTAGGAAATGAAAAAGAAAATATTTATAATCGTACACACTTACATGCACACATACCAGAACGTATAAGTTAAAAAAAACATGGAAACATATTTTGCATTTCGAAAAGAAACCGTATTAAATGAAAAGAACTTGTCACTCAGTCAGTCAGCCAGCCAGCCAGCCGTTGCTGTATTCATTTATGTTGTATTTCATTTATGTTTTAATTTTAGATACTTTTTGCTGGGACGTAACAATTATAAGATAAACGACAAAAAAGTAATTTTTAATTCATCAATATTGATGAATTTATAAAATGGTTGTAATTAACCATTTTTATCTTTATATATATATTTTTTTTTGGTAATCGCTACCAATTTTAGTTAGAGTTTTGTTTTTTTTTTTGGGTTAAAAACTACCATTAATCAATCAAAAGGAATTTTTGCTCAGAAATAAAAATTTTCCTTATTATTCTTTTTAATTTTGTTTCTTCTTCATGAACTAATGTCATGATATTATTCGACGTAATCGCATATTAATCTCTTTGAAAATTAGTTTTGTCAAACTCATGAAAAAAACGACAGCAGTACACTCCAAAAAAAGTCAATCCATCCGTACTTAAATCAATCCCAACCGCTGTCAAAAGTACGGTCGTCCAGAATTTATTAAACTCAAGTACACAGAGATTGATTTAAATACAGACGGACTTATGTATACGTTCAATTTAATTTAAGAATATTTTAGTTGATTCAAGAGAGAAACTCCAGGATTGGTTATCTAAAGTAATCCCTTTTTCGGCTTGATTAAAGTACATTTTATTGTTATTTGTAGTAGAAATTTTAAGTACGACTCGTATTCAAAGTAAGTAGAAAATACTTGAATTTTGTGAGGCGATTTTCTTTCTGTGTAGGGACTGTTGCATGACGAAATCAAGACAGACATTTTTTACTTGTTGCTTGGAATATGACGCCGAAAGCTTGACTTGTTTATCACAATCACTTGTATCATCACAATAGAACTCAATCAGTTGTTTGAATGTGTTAGTTAGTTATCATTTAGTGACAGCTTCACCCATAACTAAGTTGAAACTTTTCGTGCTGGAAGTAAGCAACTATGAATATCTTATGTGGATACTTAAAAAGTTAACACTTTGTGATGATTTCTGAATATGCGCCACAGTCGCTAATGGATTGCTGATACATTACATTATACTTTGCAACTATATGTCTCCTCAAATGTCTACTTTTTTCATATAAACTACAGAAACACTTAATTTTTTTACTCCTTTTTTACTATTTGTGTAGAAAGTAAGTATCTTTGCATTTATTAAAAGAAGAAAAAAATATGGGATTCGGTTGAACTTGCAGGCCATCCCCAAAACTTACCGATAAGCGAACCTAAAAACGGTCAAAAGTTCATGAATTTTTACTTTTTGAAGTAATAGAATCAGTATTTCTTAAAAAAAAATTTGAGAACGATATCTCTTGAACCGCATTAACGATCTTGATAAAATTTTAAGCAATTGATGTGGATTTTTAAGTCCACAAGAATCAGCAAACATCGGAAAATCTATTTGACGAAGCATTTTTAAGTTATTGAAAGAAAATGCTTTTTTCGAATTTAAAATTTTTTAATCGCACTATTTTCCCTTCATTTGTTTTATCTCCAGTTGCTCTAAGAAATATTTGGGTAAAGTTCCCTGATGATCTGCACTAACAACAGTGAAATGCGAATAGTAACTCGCTATAACTCTCAATAATCAATTACAATTTGTATTTAATTAAACTATTAATATTTTACTAAATATGTACAGCCTTATTCACAAAAAATTGTTATTGAAGACATTATGCTTACATTAGTTAATAATCAGTTTTAGTCTTATTAGCCAGTAATAAGAAACCTTATTCCCTTATTCACAAACGCTTAATAAGGCAAAATTAACTATTAAGCGATTTTTTCAGTTTTGTGATTGTGTGTTAGCTGCACTGTGTTATTTGAATTGTCAAATTAAAATTAATGTTGCATACAATAAAGTACTCGATTAGCAAGTATTCTCTAAGGGTTGGAAAGATGTGAAATTAATTCCATATAATAGATTAATAGCATATTGCTTATAATATCCTAAAATATTTATAAATTTATTAAGACATGTTGAAATGGCATTGCCAACAATATGTTTTGATAAAATATTACAAAAATATTCAAATACCGAGTACGTTGTAGTTTTTTATTCACCACTAATTTATTTGAATCATTTATTTGGAAAATTTTTTGTGGTTGCAAAGTGCAAAAACATGGAAAAAAGAATTAAACGAAAACGCAGCGACAACTGGGTGGAAGAAGACAAGGCAAGTAGTATTAATATATCAATGATCAGGTAAAATTATGCGTTTGCGTGTGGATAAATATGTACATACATATATACGTATGTATGTATCTATATATATGTACGTACATTTTATTGAACTTTTTTATGTTAACTAGACTTTGCTGAAGTTGGTAAAAGGAAGAGTGTCCACAATAGAAAACAAAAGAAACAGACTGCAATTACTTCATACAAAATTTACTTATTTTACAGTTAAACTTTGCTCAAACCTACCGATTGTCGAATTTACATTTAAAATATTCATATTTTTTTTAATTTTCACACATTCAAACTTTCACAATTGGTTTTTTTTACTTTTAACAATACAAATGTCAACTTATTAAACAGATAAAGAAGAGTGATGACTACGATAAATTTTTTGAGCTTATTAGTGTCTAATTGCAGCTTCATAGTGCTATAAAACGTTTGTGAATACTACTTTAACGATTTTTGCTTATTAGTCTCTAATAAAACGTTTGTGAACACGGCTGGTAATATATAAATTTTGGGGATATTTTGCGATTAAAAAATTTAAAATACTAAAATTTTAGCAATTGCCGTAAAAAGCAGCAACGGAACAATTGATTTTTATCAAATTTTTAGCGATCGAAATTGTTTTTTGATTCGATTTTGTACTTAATTCATTGACTTGTCTAAAATTTATGTTCTAAAAACACATTTTTTTCGGAAATTTTCTTTTCAATAATTCTCGAAATGTAACGAATTATATCAGATCTTTGTCTCACGGCTTCAAAGTGAGTTCAATTCATTTAGAATCCACCAAATTTGTTTCCGTTCTGTTAAGCCATTCTTATGAGATGTTTACAAATTTATGATAGATACAAGCGGGAAACTGCTGGAGATGCGAGCAATAATATGTTGAAGACTTGAAGCGTGCGTTGAAGCTAAAAATGGCTTATCAGAACACCAAATTGGCCTCATGAAAACAAGATCAACATCGGATGCTATTAAGAAACTACTGCACAGGCTACACAAGGAAACATGTGGAAAACCGGCGAAAAGTAATACTGTGCAGTATTAATTTTAGATGACAGAAATGCATTTCATACACTGGAAATATATTTGTTAATGCCTTAGCTCGATTAGATATACCAAGATATCTAGTAATAATTATATAAGACGATTTCCGAAATAGCGAGCTAGTTTACGATACTAATGCTAGAATTATGAAGCGCAAAATCGTTGGTGGAGTGCCCCAAGGATCAGTATTTGCTCCACTCTTGTGGAATGTAATGTACGATGGAGTCTGAGTCTATTTTAAATTGGGAGGGTAAAGGTAGTTGAGTTTGCAAGCGACATAGCATTAGGATGTGAAGCAAAGTAGTTACTAGAGGCAGAAACCATTGCAAATGTCAGTATTCAGATCGTAAGATCTTGGCTCAGATCAATGGGGACTATCTCTAGCTGATCATAAAATGGAAGCGGTTGTGATAAGTATACGAAAAACCTAGAGAAACCATAAGAGTCAACGTGTTTCGATAATTGCATCTCGTAAAATAATAATAAAAAACACACACATATATGCACACACATCCGTGCATACATACATACATAAGGACATTATAGCGAAATTTGTCAGAATATATTCACTCACAAGACATCAAAACGTGGAAATCTGATGAAAACACAATTTTCGAAAATTATCATGAAATCAAAAACTTCCTTTTAGAGCGGGAAGTTAAAAATCTAAAGTGTAGTGTACCTCTATAAGTGTACACATACTGAATACCCTAAGACACTGAATACCCTAACGGATGACGATAACAATGCAATTGATCTAATCGATGACCACACAAAATTGAGTGACATAATTTAAACGTTGCATTAGTTTTGAGTGTGGAATATTTGTTTACATTAAAAATCATTGTGATTCGTCACTTACAAAATTGTAACAAAAACCTTTTTGTTTTGCATGGCACTGAATGAAAGAAATGTATGATTGTAATAAGCTAGTGTAAGTAAGAGAAGTTAAGAAAGTATTTTTAAGATAGTATATAAACGACTGAAATTGTTCAATAAAACAGACTTTTAATCTACAAGCTAAATCGGCAACATCTGCCTTAGTTTTATTTTGAAAGTTCTCCTTTTGCCCTTGCAATTCTGCACAGAACGGCAAAAGCGATAGCGTAGCCAGTGGCAAACTCTGCCGGCTACAAAAACACTAAAACCTTTCACACAATTTTTATAGAGAAAAGTCCTTTGACTCAACGGTTCTGTTTTCTCTACACGAAACCTCCACATGGCGATACTGCCAACCAAACACACTTAGAACCTCCACATGGCGATACTGCCAACCAAACACACTTTAAACCTCCACAAAAGGTTTCAAATAAAGTACGTATGTGACCATATAGAAAAATGTCACACGTATTCGTTCTTTCGTACAATTACATTTAAAACAAAAACAAAATTTTAGAATTTATTTTTTCTTTAAAAGTAATTGTACAAAAAAAAAAGAATTCGATCGATATAGTGGGCCTGGCAGATATATTTTCTTTTAAACAATAAAACGTTTGTTTGCAAATCGTTACAGCCAACAAAAAATTCATTTTCAGTGCGTAATAAAAGTAGGTTAAGCGAAAGCAGAAAACATTAACCATCAGTTTGAACAGAAAAATAATTGTTATATTATAAAACAAAGACACGAATACAATTATACTTTTGTTCTTAAACACAACTATTGCCTCCTTTGGCATAATACATTTTAGCCAACCGAGCGTGCTCCTTTCGATATGGACTCATATCAAAATAAAATAATGTTAACACACAATTTTGTATGCATGTGTAAGTAACAATGTTTGCGTGTTAGTGAGTGTGTATATTTGTCTGCTGAACCGCATCGGAAAAGATTAATGTTGCAGTAAAAATAAGATTTATTCGTTTGAAATTTCATCAGCGACATCAGGTGACTATTGTAGAATAGTAGAATATTAACAGAGGTGAAAGTAAAAGTAAAAACGCCTTCTTTGAGGCGCATTTCATATACTCATGTACTTATTATAAGCGAACCCAAGGCCATGAAATTTTTCATCTTTTTAGAGGACTTCTACAGAGTAATTTAAGTGGATGTGCTTGAAACTCTTCATTGAGAGGCCTTTTGAAATAACCAAACAGCAAAAACTTTAAGTTGCTTTCCATTAAGAAGAACATACTTTCTCACACAATCAACATACCGTCTGCATTACTTTACAGTAGAAATAAACAGACAAGTATATTAATAAGTATGGCCTGCACTTTTCACACCAGCAATTATAATCTGCAGCTCAAATCATGTATTTGCTATGAAGCCAATAAAGTTTTACATGCCCGAGGTAGTTAACTTTGACAAACTGTTGTGCACCGTGTGTTTCAACAGGTTGCTTAGAATTTAATATCGTTAAAGCTTAACTCCTTTTCTATGAAACTTACATACATCGTTTTGTAATCGGATCGCAAGTTTAAAACATACAGATTTATTACCCTTTTTTTTCTAAGTGGAACCACTGTGCACTGGTGCGTCTCATGTAAATAAGTGGCCAATGCGAACAATTATGTCACTGAAACTCAATCATTTTTTTACTTGTTGTCTAATGGCATTCCTACAGCCCCAACACTAACATCGGGATGGATTAGCCTAATCAGTCAATCCTTCTTAAACACAGTAGATTACAGAAATGTTAACAAAATCAAACAATGAATCCCCAACGATCATGACTTTTGGCCTCAAACAATGGTTTCTGATTGGTGCCTGGAACGTGAGAACTCTCTCTTAAATATCGAAACTTGAGAGCAAGTTCAAAAGAATAAAGTATCTTATTAATTCATCACAGCAATAAATGAATGTATAGAATTAAAAAAAATCGTGTGATTTCAAAACAAACAATTTCTTAAGAGATTTGGAGGAAAAAAAAAACTCACATATTTATGTTACTTTTATTTGTTTTTGGGACGTTGACATTCAAAATAAATATTTTGTAATATTTTTAAAAATATCTTTTTTTATTATTCGTTTTTTGAACTCTTTCCATTTACAGAACAGGCCCGATAATTTACAAAGCAATAATTTTATATTTTTATTTCATAAATTAGTTCGCTTTTCGCTATACTGTAGGTCCATTTTGGAAAACTCTAAAATTTTGGATGCTCTGGACCGGCCTATCAATCTGGAGCTTTCTGAATCGCGTCTCTCTAAAACAACTGACAAGCTTCTGTAGACAGTAAAAAAAAATATTTAAATATTCCTTCAAAAAGGCCTTCTTAGTGGGTGCCTGGGGTGTTCTTACAGGTGAGTTTGTTTCTACTATAACAGCCACGTTTTAAATAAGAAACTTCTACACAGATAAGTTTGACATTCAAGTAAGGCTCACACACACATAAACACGCACACTCACACACAAGACCGCACACAGCTGGATTGTAATAATTTCTTTATGCAGATTTAATATTCCTTATTATTCGCTTTAGATAAAAGGTGGTGATGGAAATATCAGATTTAATTAGCATTAAATTTAAATTACAATAACAGTTAACCGGTGTTCAAGCTAAATAACAAGAAAAGGACCAAGGACAAAAAGAGCAAAAAATTTATTGGTTTGATTATTTTAATACTCAGATTAAAGTAGGGAAAATTTAAACAACACACACTATGATTCCTCTGGTTGCCAAAGGAAGTTAAAAATGTCACAGATGCAGTAGAGCTTTAGCGGCTTTAAAATATAAGAAACCATTTAATATATAACGTAATAGCCTTCTTAGGATTTGACAAATCCAAATTGAACCATTGCGAACAGTTAGTTTGAATAATGCACTCACTTTAGAATAAATAAAAAGAAGACTGGGTGAGTTTCGTAAGCACAAAATTGTTCGGATTTATCAAATAACTGATGCAATAATGGTCTGAACTTTATTACACTTGTTTTATAAAGTATTTTTACAGCCAAATGAGCACTCACATCAACCAAATAAAGAATTTAGAGATTTAAAATCCCTCCTTAACTGTATAAGAAGTAGCAATAAAAAAATTTCTTGAAATTATTGGGAGGTTAATCATAGACGCTTTTAGTTCCAACTTCTAAACTATTAATAGTTGCTGCTGAGGTTGTACATAGTCTGCTTAGTTTCAACTTATCTGCTTTGTTGCAACTAAACAACTAATTTTAGCTGAAACATAAATTAAGCTGAAAAACACTTTACTTGAAAAAAAAAAATTATGAAGATATGAATAAAAATATCTTATACTGTTTTCAGAAATGCATTCTTAATTGAGTCAATATTTGGGTTATTGACGAAATTATTTTAGTGTTCAGATATACTAAATTTAGCCTACTTAATAATTATTTCAAAGTTAGAAAATAAAATTGTTTTTATTTTGGTCGATGAAATTTATTTAAAAAATTACAAAAATGGAAATAAATTCCGATTTAAAAAAGAAATTAATATTTTGTACTAGAAACGCCGAGCTGTTGCACTGACGTACTCGTTTCAGGAGACGGAGAACACGATGATGGTACACCAGGATACAATAACGTTGATGAATTAGAAGCATCTGCATAAATAAAAATACTTAACGATTATTAATAACAAACAATTTTAATCAAAAATTAAAACAGCAAAAAAAGGTTTTTCTAAACTGGTTAGAATAAGATTCACAAAAAGACTCGAATTTATTAATAATTTTAAAAATGAAATTATCTTATTTCTTGCTATATTGGTAACATTTACAATTTAAAGTTATAAATTCTGCATTCCCTGATAAAACACATACGATCTATGCTGTCTAGTGCCTCCTCAGCAAACAAGTTTGCCTTAAACCCACCAATAATTTGGTAGACAATCCATATTGTGTCCATTTGGAAGGTAATCCACCAGATACTCCCAATGCGGCCTTTTTTTCTGCAAAAATTTTAATTTTACAAAAAATTTTTTATAACGTTTTTTTATGTAGATATGAATAAACTAAATACCTGTACCGGTGTGTAAAGTTCTGCAACTTTACTTGTATATCCCGTGGACTACAAAAGTAACCCCGCTGGATGAGCTCATCAGCCATCTCTGCGTAGATGGGACCATGATTCCTGTGTCCACGAAGCCCATCCATTTCGCTTGGCAAAATATCTAGAAGGGCTGCCTCATTCTAAAGAAATTGGTTTATTTGTTTTTTATTATAAATCATTCGATTTAATAAACTTACACTCAACTTTACTCGCCATACTTTTAACTTATTTATTCAATATATTCTTAACATTTGCCATTGTAAATAGTTTTGCGCACTAAACACACTTGTGAACAGTCTTGTATTTCAAGTTTTACTCAATTTTATAGCAATTTCGTACTTATTAAACAAAAATTAAATAAAATTTAGTATGGAATATTGAGCTCAATAATGGTATTTATGGCGATAATCTCAATAAAGGTGTATGCCTAAACACCGTATTAGATTTACAAATGCAAAGTTACTCTTTTAAAATGGAGAGATTTTACAAGCGTACAGAAAAATTCTGAATTGATACAGTTTTAGACAAGTGAAATAATATATTAATTGATACGCAGTTCGAATGATCCGGAAAGTGTTGAAACACAAAAAGAAAGACATTAAATTTATTTTGCTTAACAAAATTTAAAACACCAAAAATATACGGGTATGAGCCTAAAATAAAATTTGATTTCTGTCGTAAAGCACCTCTGAGCGGTTAAACATCACGCGTCGTTGGCCACTGTTAGTTGATGGGCCTTCGAGAGTTTTGCGTCTCACTCTCACACGTGTTAATGGTCTACCTCGACTAACTGTATCGCGCTACATTTTTGTGTAGAATTTTTCATTACCGCGTGCAACCGTTTTTAGCAAATTAATACTGGTGGAGACCATAAAAATTCTAGGAGTGGATCTTAGGAATTCCACTTCCTATACGAAGGTATAGGTAGCTTGGCAGTTGCTGAGGAAAGCACGTATTTGTGGGACACCCTAGCAATTTTCGTACATCTCCGCCATTTTTTATATTTAAATCAATCAAAATTTTATTTCTTTACAAAAAAGAACTGTATCTTTTATCAATTATGTAAACAGATAATCTATATTTCTTGACACAATTATAATTTTTCTAATAGAGAACTAAGCTATTTTTCTTTTATCGTAAAACTAAGTCAAAACTATTGAAGAACTGTCAAGAAATCAACTATGAATAAAATTACAGTTTGGTGGCTAAATTAAAATTACTGCTTCACTAGTTTCAAATTAAAAATGTGACTATGAATGTGCCCAAATCAAAATTACTTTTGCATCGAACTGCATTGATAATCAAATCAAATGAACATATTTTTAGAGTCCTTGAATTCGAATACACATTTCAGGGCTCCCAATTTTAAGAATAAAAAAATTTATTTTTCAATGAAATATGCCAAATAAGCTTTTTGTAATTTGTCAATTTATAAATTAGAACTTAAGCTTTTAAATATTTATTAAAAAAACTAATCAAAAGACCGAAATAATGATAATAATCTTATTCCACATACTCGTATCCTTAAAAATTAAATAATATTATGTCAAAGGAAATATAATTAAATCCATCTATGTAATATTATTAAAAGTAGTTTGTTCTTTGAGCTTTAAATAAATACATAAACATGTACATACATACATATGTACGAGTATCAATGTTTATCATTTCAAAAACTGCACAATCAAAATCTTCTGATTTATCAGCCAATGCAATCACAAACGAAAATCTTCTATTTGGGGGCAAATCCCCAAAACTTAAAAAGCTGTACATATTTGCTTTTCCTGTTTTTCCAATCTTACAACAATAATTTACAACCAAAATAAAATTCTCCCAGAGAATTTGATTACACTCCAACTAGTACTGGCAAAGTATTGAGTAGTGGGTACCAAGTATCGGGTATTTCCTTTTTTTTTGGTTACTCAATACTCAAAAGTAGTTACTCGATACTTTTAGAGTTGTATTTTTAAGCAAGTTGAGTGGCTAGAATAGTGCATAAAAATACATCACTGTATAAAAAGACAACTAGATGTAAAAGATTCTTTAATCAAATCAAAATTAATAATATTTCTTGAGAACAATTAAATTATTTCTTAAGTTGTTGATAACGATAATTTAAAAGTTAGCTTTACATTTATTTTTAGTTTAATAATAAACGACATACAAAACCAATAATAGTTGAAAATCTATTTTTAATTTTTGAAGAAACTACTTCAATTTGCAGATAAAAACCAAGCGTTACAAATTCAAAAAATCCGTTAAAAGTATCGAGTTGTATTGAGTACCCAAACGAAAATTATTGAATATTATTGAGTAATGAAAAGTAGTAGAATTTGCCAGCACTAACACCAACTAGAACCTATCAAAAGAATTTTCATTTATTTAGTTTCTTTGAACTCTAAATCAAGACTACAAAATTTCTATAGAATGACATTAAAGTTCTATATAATAAAAAAATTATAATTGATATATATTTGAATGTCAAAACTTTTAACCTTTTGACATTTTAATCTACTTACTGTTACTTGCACACACAGCCATATGCACTACTTTTACACATGTACATAACAACTTTCAATTGTACACAAATCCCACATAGAACAAAATTCGTTGATGCAATTGCAAGTGTGCACTCCCACTCTTATCAAAATACAACTTTGTCCCTACAAAAGTATTCATATAACTACTCGTATGAAGCCTTGTTTTTGTAAGCTTGTCACACAAATGCAAATGTAATGACTTAGAGATGGCCACCGGTCTCGTGAATCAGTAATGATATCACACAACAAGGTGAAAGGTTTATCCTTAAATTATCTGAGCGTCCGAAGGATTAAATTCTCCTGTGTTTTTTTTAAGATATAATTTTAATTAACGAACTCAAGCCTGATTAAATAACTGTTATTATTTGAAATATGTAAACAACAATTTTCTAATCCTGTAACACCATTAAAAAGACTTTGAAAATAATGTTAAAATTCGAACTTGAAATTAAAAGTTGTCAAGCAAATTTATCATTCGAGATATTCTTCCAAAAATTTTCAATAAAAAATTCCTGAATTCTAAAATACAATTGAAAGGCTCTGAACTTGAAGTACAAATACTCTATTGTTCGTCATAATTCCTCTAAACAAAGTTTAGTTAGTTTAGTTAAAGAAAATTAATTGTAAAAACACATCAATTTTATTTAAATAAATTCTTTCACAATTATTTTATGAACGTGAGTCTGCTTAATTGTTCAAAATTACTGTTTACTCTCAAATGAGATTTATGAGCGTAACCCAAACGCACAACAAGTTCATGCCTGAATAAATATTTTGTTGATGAGCGTGTCTGATTGTGGAGTGAATACGACTAGCTCACAATGCCATCACTACTTCAAATATGATAAATACAAGAAAAATCCGAAAAAAAATCTATTGATTTATTTGGCAAATGTGCCTGACAAAGAGTATTTACTAAAGTAATTTCAAAGTAGTTACAATTTGTATTTGCAGATGCAAACGAATACAGAGCATAAAAGGAACATTTATGGAAAAGTTACTGCTTCACGAACTAAAGAAAATTCATTCTGAATAGAAAAAACAAGAAAGTTATGAAAAAGTTAAACTTTTTTTTGGGCATTAAAGTTTTAAGGGAATATTAAAAAAGTATCATTTGAATTGGTTTGCAACAAGTACTATTTCACACTAATCACGAGAGCGATATCCATCTCTACTTTGAAGTATTCATATACAAAATATCCTGCTGGAAATGCCACATTTTTTATTCCATTACAATTTAAATTTTCTATTTTATCGATTAATTTTCACGCACGAGTTTCATTTGCACTGATTAATTATCTTTGTAAAATTTTCAATTAAATAAAAATAATTTAATTTAATTCAGTATTTTTGATAAAACAAATTTTATGCACAAAAAATCCTGATTTTGACATTCTAAATATTTAGTTGATTTTTTATAATATTTTTTGTTAGCGAATAAAATTCAAGGTTTCTTTCATTTCGTATCTCCGCATGTATTCAGTATGGTGGTAGTTGTATTAACACAATCTATAAATATATCTATACTTTTTCCTTTTGCATAAAATACAAAAAAAAAAATAAAAATATGTTTAACAACAGACCGGTAGACAAATATTTATATCATGTTTGTCATTACGTTTCACACTAACACACGCACACATGCACAGACCACTATTGTGTATATGTATTTTATTATCCTTCAGCCTTTTTGTCTATGTAAATAAATAAATAATAAATACCACTGGCTGTAAGTCAAACTGTTGGCTTAAGTGTTAAATGTCAATTTATATCTTTACAGCTCAAATGTAAAAGAAAGTTAGTACGATGATGTGTGTTCGCACCATATAATTAACAAAATAATTTCAAATATAATACGTGCAAAATTAATTCCAAGTGAATGATGTTGTTGAGGATGTTGACAGCTGCTTTTTCAGTTGCCATTGTCACTGACACCTACAACTTATGTATTTACTATTGATTTAATGAACAAATATCATATCATCACCATCATTAATTATGATGCAAGAATATGGCATTTGTTGTAACTGGTAAGGATATGATTTCTGGCAAAAAAAAAAAATAAATAAAAATATAACAATCAGAAAAGCAAACAACGATGGTGGTTTCCATACATTAATATTTGAAGAACAAATTGCTTGCCCTTTTATATTTTCAAAGGTACGCAGGATTATTATAAATTATTATATAAATGTATACAATGTACACATATTTTATTAATACTCGTATCATCTCAGTATTTTGAGAGATTTGCGAATCATAATCAATTTCCTCTTTTTCTGACATCACTTCCGCTTTCTGTAATGTCTGCTAAAAGTTTATTTAAATTTAAAGTAATATTTAAGAATAAAAATATCAAATGAATTTCAAATATTGATGCAATAATGTGTATTTATAATTTGACGTTTGGTGCACTTGAATATTTTCCCGGTGCTAGAGTACGCCTAGCGGTCAAAACTCGACCGCCAGTTTAAATGTATACCTATTTTAGTTGCATTTCTTTAAAGATATAAAACTATACAATTTTCCATTCCCTTCCCAATGAAAAAACAAACAATAAACAAAATAAAATTGCATAAAAACAAGCACATTTATTTTGTTAATTTTTTTGTTTGAAACTAACAAATCCACATTTATTTCTCATTTCTTTCAATTCTGATCTCTTTTTCTTTTCCAACTGCACTCTTTTGAAGCAGGGTTCCCAGTTTTATTTTATACCTTATCCCAAGTTTGCAATTTTTCATTCCTCGAATTCCACAAAATAGCTAATTTCTTATCCCCAAAAATCCCCACAGATCTCTAATGAGAATTTTCAAGCTTATAAATTAACAAATAACAGAAAGCTTTATCATATTCAATATTTCTCAGTCACAACAGATAGATTCTTCTGGAATATGTAACATTTATTTGTAAAAATTCTTTAAACAATATAAAACAAATATATTGAATTTATTCAAGCTTTTTTGTTTATTGTTAACTTATAAATTGGAACTTAATCTCATTCCACATATTCTTAAAAATTAAATAATATTATGTCAAAGGAAATATATGCATATAATTATTTACTCATGACGTTTTCTTTTCTAAAAAAAGTGAAACATTTTTTGTTACATTTATTTTTTAAAGAAAACAACATTAATTAATTTCATATAATAATATTATTAGAATAAATTTATACTTTGAGCTGTAAATATTTACATTAAAATTATATATATATATATAAACAGTAAAACGCACAAAAAACAACTCTGGATCAAAGTTTATCATTTCAGAATCAACATCTTCTGATTCATCAGCCAATGCAATTTCGTTTCACATGTTTCATTGTATTAAAAAGTGTTAGAATTTGCGAAAATTTAATACATTCGGCACAACAAACTGATTTATTTTTAAAGAGTATATGTATTCTAAGAAGAGTTTCTAATAACTCATACTGCATTCTTTTGCGAATTTTTTCAATGTTACCATCATCAAGCAGAAAAATATGATTTGTCAATGTGTACATGAATTTTAATACAAAAAAGAAAATTAAAAAACAAGATTTATAATAATATATTATCCCTAAAAATCTCCAGCGAAAAAAAGAACATTTTCCCCCCAAAAAAATCCCTTAGGATTTGTATCCTCAATCACAAAAAATCCCCTATTCGGGGACAAATCCGCAAAACTGAACACGCTGATTTAAAGAGAAAATTCATGCTCAAATAAATAAGTAGGTACTCTTAAACAGTCTCATTGCTTTGCTTATGTTTTTACTTGAAGCATAAAATAAACGTACGTTTGTATTTTTAGCATTTGTAGTAGTTTCAATCTTAGGAGCCTTTTATTCCTTTAATACTGAACCGATATAAATAATATCTAGTCGGAGCACTAAAGCTCAACAATGTCTATCATTTTCAAAAGAATGAAGAAAATCGGTTTGTAAAAAAATGGAGTAAATCGTTGGTTAAAAGTAATAATAATAATAAATCAAGAAAATATGTATAGGCAATGGCTACACTGTTCAAAAGCCATTTTTTCACTTAAAAAAACGATATGAAGATACGTATTCCAACAAGTACAGAAAATATGTGGTTAGGCATGTTTGTGGCAATAATATTATGGTAGTGCCGAACATATTGCTGCAGCAAACAATTTATTATTGACTTTTGGAGATTTCAAACAAGTTCTTCTTTTCATTCTTTCTTTTAGTAATTACTATTCACAAGAAGCTTAACATGGTTAAATTACAACCAAATGTTTATTAGCATACAATACATCAAATTATGGTTAAAGTCCATTCAAATAGGTACTCTTCATACATACACGCAATCATATATTCATATATGCTGCATGTACTCGTAAATGACATCGTTTGTATAGTAACGTGTGCTGTAGTTCTCATTTGGTTAATATTAAAAATAATATAAACATTTCCGTCGAGCATCGATTTCTGCCAGACTAAAACTAGAGATTTTTATTATATGCTCTATATTTTGTTTATGTTTGCTCACAACACTGAATTATATTATAAATAATCTTTACCATATTATGTTTATACTTAAATATAATATTATTGTTACATGCAAAATGCAATGACATGATTCATATAACGGGAATTGGATTATTAAAAATATAATTCAACCACATAATGATTCAACTTCAACCATATTATTCAATAACAGTTGCTGCTCTCAGATTATGGTTGCCTAGACCATATTTTTTTCTTAGCTTCAGATTAGAGCTGTAGTGTCAAGTATCCTATCATAATTGCCAACGTTTTTTCCATATGGTGCTCCAAATTAAATTAAATAAACTTAATTTCTTTTGGTATATTATGGCTTCATTAGAAACAACAAATATTATTTATGAAACACGATTGCATTCATTTGACTGCCGCAGCTGTCTTCGCAGCAGATCATACGTTTAGTTTAATTTTTCAAGACCTTCTTGACCATTTCTGTTTCTAACTCACAAATGGCTCGCAGGATATTAGTCTTGAGGGTGTGGTTGGTTTTGGGATTATTCGGATAGCGTCGGCCTTTAATGGCATCCCACAAGAAAAAGTCTAAAGGTTTGACCCCCTCTCAACACCGATGTGACCAATTGACATCACCAAGATGGCTGGTAGTACAATTTTTCAATGATTTCTCGGCCAAATTTAATGTCCGATAATAAATTTTGATCCGCGTAGGTATTATACTGACTGATAGTAAATATGTTGTACAGAAAAAATCTATCAGTGCCAAAACAACATGATTGATAGAGATACGTGTGCTTGGAACATCCGGCGTGTGGATCAATGATGCTATCGGCTCAGAAAGCTTATATTATGTAATATATTACAGTCAGACAAGCTTGATCCTACTATTTCTTATTTTTGGTTTATACTTTTGCTTTAGCTTAATGAGATCTTCGTAGAACTAATTAACCGCTATAGATGTTTGTTGCACCATAATATTATCGTTAAGGGATGCAAGCTCTTACTTTCTTAATATATAAATACATTTAGAGACGCATTAAAACTAGTGAAAAACTTTATTTGCTTATATGTAATTTAAATCATTATGTGAATAAATAATGTTTGTCTATTTCAAATCAAAATAAAGAAGCCACTTCAGGCCAACGTACTTGATGGAATATAATTTGACCAGTACTTCAGACTCCTTATTATTTACTAGACACACAAACGCAAGCGCCTACTGAGAATTGTACACGAATTTATTCAATCACAAATGGAATTTGTGACAACCTGATCAACCGCAAAGTACAAGTATAATTTCAGAAAGCAAACGAACATTTACAATAATAATTTCAGACCATTTTCACAGTAACAGAAACATATTAAATGTACAGTGGAACAATAGTAAGAACTTTTTTTAATTAAAAAATCCTGTTTAAAAGCTGAAGCCTATTCGAAGGGTGTCAGTCAGGGCGGATGAAGAGGAAAAACGAAATAGTATTAATTTAGTATTTCTCATAACTATTTTATTTCACTACAGAATAATGAATTTCGATTATGTCCTGTTGTTATAAGGAAACAAAGAACAGTGTGCACATTCTGAGCCGTTTGTTTTCTTTTTAATTGTGTTTGTTCAAAATGCACGAGTTCAAATCGTATACAAGCAGATATTGGGTCTCATGCATAAAAACGATTAAAAACGCTGAGTTGAGGCAGGTGAGCAATTGCTCGTAATTCGAGTTCGATCAAACAGCAACAGCTTTTGATCAATTTCGTATACATGAGTTCAAACCAATTGCAATTACTTGAGCAAAGGGAGATCAAACGTCTAATTATTATTGAAGTGCAAACATGTCGTCAAGTGAAAGTGAAGTAGAAGTAGAATCAAATAATAATAATAAAATAGAAAATTACGACATTTCTAAATTTTTAGTAGAAAAAATAAAACAAAATAAATATTTACTACAAAAGGGTCAATTACCAAGCATTAAAAATAAAAACAAACAATAGAAACATGTGTAACAGAAATTAAGCAAAAATTTGGTATTGAAATAACGGGGAAATATATAATAAAAAAAAGTTAACATGAAGTGTCGCATAAAAAATAAAATAGACATGAATAAAACATGCAATAAAAAAATTATTTAAAAAAACTGGGAAACTGATTTGTCACAATTGCTTTGTCAATTGTATATTCTATTCTGCCCGTGTGGTTTGAAATTAATTAGCGTTAGCATTAACTTATACTTTGTTCCCAGGAATGTTGTCTCATTTACAAATATTTCTGAAAAAAAATCCGATACGAACTTTAGCCTAATATCAATTACTTAAGATCAAAATTCAAATAAAGTTCGAAATAAAGGTAACTTGAAAGAAATATTGTTCATATTTAAATTGTTATTTGGCAATGAACATATTTTTGGTTCACTTTTTATTTAATTCCAGCCCACTGTGAAGTCACAGCAATTGTCCATTTCATAATTTCAACATAAATATTTCTCTTTAAATGATACTTATTGTTTGCTGCTGTTGTTGTCGATGTGTTTGTTGTCGTCTTGACAGCAGATACGAGTACATACATAAATATGAGTGTTTGTACCAACATCTGCTCATGGTGTAGTATAAGCGAATGCGACAGGAACTCATATCCTGTTGGTTATACAACAGTCTATGCTCATTTTTGTATTTGTGCTTGTGTACATTTATGATATACGACTTATTGTTGTGCTGCTACTATTTACTTCACTTATGACAGCATATTAAACCATATTTGTTGTTTTATGTGTGTTGTCTTTGCCGTTGCAATGGGCAACATTTCCACCATCTCTACAAAATTACTTTAATTTGTGACGTGGACCACATTTAGTTGGCCACTGCGGATAACATAAGTTGTCAACAAATCTCAAAATAATTATCATTGATTTTAATCTGTGTTCTCACAAACTTCCGTCTCTCTCCTCCTTTACACTGACTTAAGGTAGATGCAGACGAGACAAATATTTCAGAAAATAAACATACGAGTAAACTAATGAACCTTATTATGGTTGCCGAATTTTTGACTTCGACTTCGACAAGTCTTACTGGATTAAAGAATCACACAACATTATTATTATTCATTTAATATGTAAGTAATTATAATGTTGAGTTAATAAGATTCAATGATTGATCTAACACGAAATTCTTTGAAAATTAAACCGATATTCATATTAAAATAAAACTAAATGTTTGTTGGTTCAAAATGATGCCCTTAATTAAATAAACCATAAAAAAATTAATAAAAACAATTTCTATTTACTTTTTTTGAATATTTATTTATTTGATTTACAAGCATTTGCTGCTAACGCCAAATCATCAGTAGACCTTAAAACATATTTTTGAAAAGCTTCAAACTTTTTATCTTATTCGAAAACTATAAAAACAAACCAATAAGAATTTCTTATACTTTTGTAATTTTTAAAATTCTGATTGAAATTCGTGGAACACTTATTAGCAATGTTGATTTAAAATGTAGAAATATTGTCTTTACACTACACAATGTTGATTTTATCGAATCCAAAGTTAATTTAACGTAATAAATTTTTTATTTTGCTACCAAGTTGAGTTGTGTAAATTCAACATTGCACAATGTTATTTTAACTACGAAAAATATTCAATCTAAAATTAAAAGTTTTAAACATTGAATCAATATGCATATACATATATGTTAGCTTTCAACAAAGTCAATATTTTTGCAAAAAATTACATGACATGAAATCAACATTGTTTCATTTTGGTTTTACATTGATGTTTTTTTCTGTATTACGGTTTTTATTTTTTTTTTAAGGAAGAAACACAAACCGCAAAGCCATTTTGTCTTGTCTGCAGAAATACACAGGATCTAGGCAGGAATCGAACCTACGACCACCAGACTAATAGTCTAGTAAGCTATCTACTAGTCTACGGGGCTCCCGAGTGGAGAGGATTGTAACGTACTTGAGGGTCACATTTTTTTCATAAAATCTTTGTGACGTGTGACCTTCTCTTTGCAGTTTGTTAAATGTATAGTTGCTATACTAAGTGTTGTGTTTTTCTTCCGACGGGGTTTGATGCAATTTGGAATGAATTTCCGTCATCCCACGTCAAATTTGGTTGATAAACAGACCGGTTTCGGCTATGTGCCATCTCAGTTACTGAGAGAACACTGAAGATGGCACATAGCCGAAACCGGTCTGTTTATCAACCAAATTTGACGTGGGATGACGGAAATTCATTCCAAGTTGCTATACTCTTTACTTACAAGGGTCCTCCTTCACCATTTAATTGTGGTCAATGTTACACGAAATGTACGTCGTGATTGAACAATATTTTCTTTTGTTACAAATTATTTTTTTAACGAAGTTGATCAAAATAATTGAAAGATGGTATGCGAATATACAATTTGAATTAAATATTAATTGTAAGACATCAAAGATATTCTATAAGATATTTGGCCATCGTCCCCCATTGTGACACCACTCGATCTCGTATACAAATCGAACCTATTTTTTGATTTAATAAAAAATTCTTAAATATTCTCTTGAATATTGCGCAACAAGAGATTTCTAAAATGGTTTTAATTGGATTAATGTGCCCAGCATTGATTTGCCATCAAAGCAAAGATTTTAAATGTCAACAAACAGTGAAAAGTATTTACTTCACTAATTCTGCTTAGGCGATTTGGCTGATTACTTTTACTTTCACTGTCATTGGAGGTAAGCACTTGGCACTTTCTTATACAAATAACGATTTAAAAATTAAATAAGTTGAATACTCAAATGACAATTAAAATTAAATGTCTACTTGGAGTATTGAACTCACGCTTTTGAAGTTATTGTTGTATTTTAGTGTCAAGTGTCTTACGAGTACTCACTTTTATCATGTGCTTAAAATTTGTTTTCATAAACATACACACAATTAGAAAAAATATACATTTTTTTCATTTGCCAGGGATCGAACCAATTATCTAATATGTAAAAATCATAAATTCTACAATTACCGCCTCAATCAGAGAAAAAAATTATTTGTTAACTCAGTAGTAAGTAATTGTGTAACTATTGTAAAGTAAGGCAGATAGTATGTCCTTTATATTTAAAACTATGCATATCAATAAAATATTATTGCCGGGTCGCGCCTGAAGTATTTCAACGTGCAGCTGCAGTGTTTTGCGGCAATAATTCTATGAAATGAAATTCAACAGCAATTAATTCAACAACTAATTGAAAGGAATTTCATAAACTATTCTTGCAAAATTTTAAAGAAATCACTCAGTGTTCTCTTGCACTCACACATTCGCAATAACCGAATTCTGTGTAGAAGAAATTCAATACATATTTGCAAATTTTTGCTGAACTAAAATATATTTGCCAATAAGCACACACAACTACAAGCGCAGATAACAACAAGCACTCACATAGGCACACACACACGCACACACATCCTCACATATATTCAGGTACTAATCCTTCTTTGTAAAATTTCTTAAGTAGATTTTACCACCTTATAGAAATGAAAAGATGATGAGCAAAAGTTTGAAAGGCATTTGTGGAGCTTGGAAAATATATGCAAGAGTGGAAATAAATATTTGCTCGAAATATTTAAGAGTGGTATGTATATCTACATAATTAAATAAATCAAAAGGATAATAAAGTATATCATACCATATTATATTAATCGTATACATAAAAATTAATGTGCGGTTGGTTTCCTTAATCTATACGGTCAGATTGTTGAAAAATTTAATAAAAATCACTCAGTTTTATGAGAGGTTGCCATACAAATCTGTCATTCAAGTCAAGCGTCTGGCTTCTCAAAGCTCCTCTTAAGTTTAAAAATGTACCTTAAACGAAATAAATTTTATAGAAAGAACTTAAAACAATATAAATAAAATAAAATATTAATGAAGTGGAAGGGAGATGGCAGGGATGAGGAAGTCGATTCAGTACACACAGAAAAAAATCACTGTAAAATCAACTAAAACAAGGTTGATTCAACTAGCTTTGTGGACAATTTTGCTTCATAAGCGTTTCATGTTAATTTAAAATGATATTAAAGTAAAATAAAAGCTATAGTTATCCACTTTAAAACCACTAGAAATCATTTAATGCATTTGTGACCAATTATAAAGTATTATTTAGTTTGTCCAGATTTTTATATTTCCATATAAATATATATCTTTGGGCTATTTTTGGTCAACGTTTATTTTTTTCAGCGAAGTAAATAAAAAAAGAAAACAAAGATCAGACAAAACCGTATACCAAGTAGATACCTGTAAAGAATATTCATATCGGTCAAACATACTCGCTTCATGTTAACGAAGAAACGCAGCTGAGTGTTATAAAATGTTCAACTTAATTGAGTTGTTTGTCAAAGGTTAATTTCATTTTTTTGTAAGGGAAGGAACACTCAGGCAATTGAGATGCCTACAAACCGTCTTTTGGTAAAGGGATAGTAAGAGTGCATTGGTGGTGAAAGTGAGAAAGCTTAATTGTTTTTTTGCAACTCTAATATTGCGCGTTATGTTTATTTTTAGATCAATGTTGCAACGCCTCTGCTGACAATTAGGCGCATAATTTTTCTTTTTTTAATCTGTGTAGCCATTTTGTAGTTAATTATTTTACTTCGCCGGCGATTTCACCACAATACCGAATTTACTGCTTTCGTTGTTTTAAATGTGACAACTGATATTTTATACCGAATGGAATCTGCGTGAAAATGCAATCAGCCTTGTGTCCAACAGATCTTTTGAACTAAGAGCAGCTGCTGGACAAAACTGAAAGTAAAAACATCGATGTAAATCAAAAGAGTATGAAGCAAAGTTCAATTCAAACATGAGCGCAACTAAATTGTGATTTTTAGCAGCTTTCTTTTTGGCAACACTGTTTTTGGCAGCTCAGCTGTTTTCGTGCATATAATTTAATCATGAATCGACTTACAAGCGAACAACGCTTCTGGATTATTGAATTTTACTATCAAAATTCATGCTAAGAAGGTGCATCGTGCACTTCTTTCATTTTATGGTTAATTTAGGCGACCTTGTGAGGCCGCTATTCGGAATCTTGAGACTAAATTTCGCACCAAATTTATATTATTGGACATTAAACCGCCAACGCGATTACGTAGAGTGTGGACAGGGGAAAAAATTGCAGCTGTATCCGCCAGTGTTGCTGATGACCGGCAGGAACGTTACTGTGAATTGCGAGCGCTACCGTGCGATGATTACAACTTTTTTTTTAACCAAAATGGAAGATCTGAACGGGCTGACATGTGGTTTCAACACGACGGTGTTGCATGCTACACAGCACGCGATATATTTAAATCGTTTCAATCGAAAACAAAAGGAGTTTAAACTGCAATCATCACAAGCTCAAATCGACGCACCAACAAGCGTATAACATGATGAAATGACTCCATCTCCTTAAATAATAATATACTCCGGTAGCTTCTTAGCACAATCAAGGAAATGCTTTGTTGTCTTCAAAAAATTATATATTAGAGGGGAAGGATACGAGTCACTAGAAGTGACATTTAGAATTTGACGTCAGACCAAAAAATTTAGGCCGTATTTAAACAATTCGCAATGCTTTACTATATATTGCGATCAGACTGCAATAGGGTTAAAGTCTTAAACCTCTAAGAAACCTCATTGACATAGCTGTCATCATGGGGACCATTCTAGTGGCCACATTCTTTGGAGTAAAAGGGACATTTCAAACGCAAAAGCGACCCAAATGAAAAAGTCTTGGTTACGTCAAAACCGTACAAACTTATTTTCTAAACCAACTCTAAGAAATTTTAGATATCCAACTTGTTGAAAGACCGAAGGAAATTAACACAAAAACATTTCATTCAACTATTTGATCGACACTTTTCCATTTGAAATTCAACCATTTAATCAATAATGCATGAGTTTCTATCAAAAACCAGCATCATGAGCATCAAAATTTAAAGAAGACATCAACAACAACAGAAGAGCACACACACACACGCACACACATAACAAACACATACACTCAAACATTTATAAAATAATATTGTTATTACATCAGTGTGTTCAATGAGGGAAAATATTTGCAACCAGTCAATTGGAAGAAGAGATGATGACACAAATATTCAACAACAAACGTTTGATAAAGGAAAACGTTTAAGGAAAAATGACAATAACAACAACTAAAAAAAGCACACAAACTCACACATACACACCCACTGAATTAAAAACGAATTTATATTCGAAACACATAGAAACATGAGTAAAATTTTATTTATGAAAAAAATATAAAATTATTTCTGTAGTTAAAAATTTCCTTTAGTTTAAATTTTTGTTTCATGATATTTCTTTAAATTTTTTCTATTGTAAGAGTTCAAAAAAATAAATGTGTATGATCTGTTAATGGCACATTAACAATTAAAGCGGTCAATTGTTAATAAAAAAATACAATAAAATGTCCAGAAAACTGCGGGGAAAAATCAGTTAAACGATTTTTTTTATAATTGATTGGAAAATCACTGCAAAAAACATTAAAAAGATTTCCTTTTAATCGTGGAACCAGTCAAATATTCGTATACAATTTACCTTGTTACCATGTTGCAATACTCGCAATAAAATACAAATTAATTTTATATTAGCGACATGTAATTGCTGGTTTTGACAAATTAAAACATTTAGAAAATATATTAAAGAGTTGTAAGGAATAACGAATAAAATAAAGGATATTAATGTGCTGTTCATAGAATCGAAGCCATGGAATTGAGTGAACAATTTGTATGAAAACCACCCAGTTATTCGAGTGGTTTTCATACATATTTTCTACTCAAGTCGATTGATTGGATTCTATGAACAGCATATTAATGAATTTATAGCAAAGACATTTTATGGATGTCAAAGTATAAATTAAAGCTGCAATTTGAAGAAATAAAATAGTGATGTTGTTTGTGAATGAATAACAGACCAAATCTAAGTAACTTTCCGTTGTTTTTGGAGGATACCACAAGCTCCATTATCAGTGTTTTTCACCACCAGTTAAGTGGTGTTGTTTTCAAGAATAAATTCAAGAATTTATTCTTGGAGAAAATTTACATGAAAGGTCAAAAATTTATCAAGTTCAAATAGCGAAATACACATGAACAGTGAGGATGAAGGCTGTGTTGGCATCCAGCGAAAACAACGTTGTTCTGTTCTGACGTTGTAGATTTCAATTAATTGATGTTTTCTTTATTCTTTGAAATGATGTTTCATGTTCAAATCTTTCTGAATATAAAAAAGGATAAATTACTTTCGATTAAAGCCCACAAACGGTTCTGAATAAAGATCAAATTAAATAAAATTACTTTTCGTGTCACTACAAAATTTAATGAGTTAAATCGGAACTTTATCAACATTTGGATGGTTTTCTGAAAATCTAACAGTATGTCCCCCGGCCAGCATCTTGGCCTAAGATACATAAACTCGAATATTTCACTGTATATATGACATGTCATTTAAGTATCTGCTTGATTTACAAAATTATATAGCAATTACAAAAATCAAGTTAATCTCTAAATACTCTCAATGCTGACGATAACTTTGATATCAAAATTAAACCATTAAATAACGAAACTTAACAACCACAAAATACTGCATTAATGCAGTACAAACATGGACGACAATGTAACATACTCGTACGATGGATGGATGGATGCTCTCTGTTGTGAATTGAAAAAGGAAAAGAAAAAAAGTTTTATCCACATGAATTTAATTGATTTCGAGATTAGAAAACTAAAAACGATGAAAAGCAAATGAAAATATCCCTAAAAATGTAATTTAAGCAGATTGTAATCAAATTCATGTTGCATGATTTGCAAAATTTCTATGGAAGTGTTTTTCAATTTGCAGATGCTCAGAAAGGAAATGTTGCTCATATCAACACCATAGATGTAGATAGAATATGCTGCAATTGTACAAACAAGCACCAGCATGGAGAACATGTGATGACACAAATATTTTTTACGATTTTTTATCGTTATCCTAGATGAGACTTTAAGGATATAACTACTGAGCATGTTGTTCCTGTTTTATATTTGGCCACAATGGAGCTTTAGAAGAGAACTTTAAACAGCTGTAGTTTGTTTAATGGTCTAAAATACACAACAGATTTACAGCAGCTGCATGTGGTTCTACATGTATGACTTTATACAATAACAAAGACATCGCTCGCATCTTTCTGTTTAGACAACTGTAAATTGCAAATTCAAAAAAGAATTTAGATGTATATTAAATCCTTATCTGGGGTTAATTAAATAAGTTAACATTGGCCCACTGCACGGTGGGCTCAGCGACCTGAGTTTCTTATTATCAAACCGCACCTGCTTTCCAAGTGTATTCTCTAAATTCTACAGCTGAAAGATCATTTTGTTCGTTCTTTTATTTTCAAATCCAATTTCCCCCTCTTTCACTAAAATACTAAAAGCCATGATATATAAAAATCTAGACGTATTGGAATGTCATAAAATTCGATTGTTTTATGAGGCCAGAAGGGTTCTTCAAAAGTACTTTAATTGTTGCAAAGTGCACTTTTTTATTAATCCTATTAATTTTATTTTTTTAGCCGGCTTATAAAGAGGAGCCGGTCATCCATTCCCATGTATTTTATTGGTGTGTTACTTATGAAAATATTTCGTCTTTATTTTTTGTTTATATAAGAGAATATAGATTAATGCCTTTTTACTGTGGGCAGTGACACGCCCCTTCAAAGTAAATATGAATTAAATTTCAACAAGATCTACTTAATCGACTCTCATGAAACTTTGTATTACATGCTCAGTTTCCGTTCCCATTATGGATGGAATCGTCAGTAACTTTTCACTCATGCACATGCACGCTCTGCATAAAAAATGTTACTCAGGTACGACCTTATATTTTTGACTCACGTTCATGCACACTCACGTACGTGTCATATAAGTTAGTCAACAAAACTCATGCTCACAAAATACTTACCACTAACAATGCATCATTTATGCTGAGCACGTGAGCTGCGCCAAATTTATAGTTCCAATATTACATTAAGATTAAAAAAGAGGCACGTCCATGCAATGTAAATTATTTTTATAAGCAACAACTTTTACTAAATCGATTTTTTGGCAACTTTGCTGAAAAATCAAAATTATGTTTAGAAAAAACGGGGCAGCTCCACGCTCAAGTGAAATAAGTGTTATAACTTAACTATTTTTATTCAACCGATTATTAGGAAGCTTTCCACACATGTTTAAATCGTGAATATACAATATTATGTTTTGAATAGTGGGCAGCGCCACGCTCAGACGAAGTCAATATGCTCTTTTTGAACAGTATTTAATCAACCGATTCGTAGGGAACTTTGCACACACATTTCCATATCGTGAAAATACATTTTTTATGTTTAGAAAAGTGGACAGCGCCACACACACCCGAACGAAGTGAATATTTTTTTTTAATATTTCTACTCAATTGATTCTCATGAAACTTTGCAAATTTTGACTAAATAACAACAATATCAAATGATAGCGAACGTGGTGAGAGGATGTTGTTTATACTGAACACTTTCAAAGAATAGTCGTCATAAATACTTTAAGTGCCTGTCCTTGTTCATATCGTATGATTGATATTTATTTTAATCGATCAATATTCATAATACGCCTCCATTACTTTGGTTTATTGTCCCTCAAAAATATGCTACGTATTTGAAAATTATGTTTAAATATAATGCCAGCCACACACATTACCAGGAATTTTAATCTAAAAATTTCCCGCTTTCCCGGGATATTTCATGCGGGATCACGGGAAATAATAAAAAAAAATAATTGGCAACTTATCTGCAAAAAGGGAGCGGTCGTTTTCGGTAGCAGGGCAATTTGTTAATAAAATTAGAATTATGCTTTCTGACGAGTCCATAAACGCTTTAAGCGTTTTAAAGAATTATTTCCTAAACCAAAAAACATGAATTATATTTAAAGTATTTTCTTATTTGAAAAATTTAATATTTTTGTTTTCAAACCTCGAGAACCTTTGTATTATTTTTTCTATATTATTTTATTTGTTTTTATTAACTGAATTGTTATGTTTTTGTCTATGTTCACTTATATTTGTTAGTTTACTTTGATCTCATATAACAAAAATACACGTTTTCCGTGTTGGAAATAATCTTTAAGGAATTTAAAAACTAAAAGTTAAAAAAAATATGTCCAATTTAAATTAAGATATTAATGTATTAATAAAACATAAGGTATGTTTTAGTAAAGGCCGTGATACACTATCCTACATGGTCATGCGATCTGCGTTCAAAACGTGCGGCCATAAAATGCACTGTGAGGCAGATTTTTTGACTTGCATATAATTATGAAAATTTCCATAAAATGATAGATTTCATGCGATGCATCTTTTTGAGAAATCAAGTTGTAACGAAAGCAAAATTAAACTAAAACTATTTATTTTATAAATCTGCTACTATTTAGGGGGAAAAAATCAATAAAATCTAAAATTATTTGAGTAAAAAATACACATGGGTGTATGAGTTTGCATCGTTTTCGTGTGATAGTGTGGCACAGACGATGCGATTTTTAAAAGTGGGACCGAACTCTGGAGCAAGATCCCGGGAAATGCAAAATTGCGGGGAGAAACTCTACTTGCGACCGTTGCTGCAATTTAGTTTTTAATCAAGTTGGTCGTTTTACTCACAAAATATACAATTACTCGTATGTGTACAATCTCATTCACTGCTTCATTTTGCAAACCAATAATTTTGAGTAAAGATGGCAAATAAATCTCGCACACAATGTTTTTTGCTACAAAATAGAACAAGATTGTACGACATGTTCATTAACGTTGTGAACGAGTTGTACAACTCGTCAAAAAATCAAAACTTTTTAATCTTTCTTACAACCAAGATACAACTTCATGCAACCGGCACACAAACCTTATAATCTCGTTCAGAACATCAGCATGTCGTACCAACAGTCGCAACATATATGTGTTGCTTAACCCCAACATGTATTAAGACTATTGAAATAGTGTGTCGAAATGTATGCTTCAAAATTATTCAAGCTTCGCATGATTTTTCCATATGTGCCGTATACTTGATGTCACTTAACTTATTCACCATACCGTTAACATATCATCGTCTCCAATTTATCTTCACGAATATCACAAAGTAAAAAAATAGGAAAAACCGCTTCTCCTAAAAACTCAAGAATTGACAAATCAAACCTGACGTGTGTGAACCAGATCTAAGATACTGAACTCGTGCTCCGGAAGTAGTGCGAATATGAATCGTCTAATGATTTTTTTTTGTATAATATACAAAATTTAAATATTATATTATAAATATTAAATATTATATTATATTATAATATTTAAATTTTGGACTCAATTTCCTAATGAAAAATTTTTTAGAGATACGAGAAGATAACTTCGGGATGACGATCTACATGGGCATTTCCAGAGAAATGTGTACTTCTTATCTCGGATATTATGCTCTATAATTGCTGGTTGCCTTATGATTAATTTTTTGCTTTTCTGTAACCTTTCAATGGTATAATAATTATCAGCAACTTATGACCGACACTGTTTCTTCACTAATATTATTTAGTACAAAAAGCCTTTAAGTATTTTAATGTGTTAGCAGGCTTAAGTGTTACAATACAAGTGCATGTTGGTGAGATTGTGGTCGGTCAGTAAACAAACGGAAACGGAAATGAACTTTTAAAAGACTTGGCAATATTAAGAGAAAGCTAACAAAGAGAATAGGCAAAATAACCAAAAGTGGCCACAACTACAACGAAAGCTACAGCAAAACTAAACAACATAAAAATAAAAAATAATTAAACGAATGTTATAACAAAATAATAAACTCTTATGGCCTAAACTATGGTTTGTGCTTGAATGCATAATTTTATAGTTAAAATGAACTCATTTACTCATTTATTTATTGTTTTAACATGTGTGTGCGAAACCATACACAAGAACCAATAGAAAAATGAATAAGTTTTAATGGTTTGCTTTTGTCTTTTTAATTATTTTTATTGCTTTACAAGTACGAGTGTCATATTAAGCTGCACATAATCTTATGCAAATGTGTTTTGCAGTGTATAAAAATGTTTTCTTTTTTTTAAATATGGAATGGGAAAAAAAAGAAAGAACAATTAATTGATAATAGTTTATTTTTTAAAGTCGTTATTTCGATGAAAGGCAAATATTTTATTGAGCCAGCTTATTTTACACAATCGTAAGTTTTTACGGAATGCAACAATTTCGATATTGAATAATTTCGTATGAATAACTTTAAACAAATACGATTACAAAATAATAAAATTATAAGCACAGGAAGAACTTGACAATGTTTTGCAGCAATACACATTTCAATACTACACCAAATATCTACTGCATTAGTTGGAAATATTCAAGTAAATACTCACTTATCTTCTGCCATTTAAGAAAGAATTTTTGGAAAATAAAACAGACTAATGGCAACTGCATTAAATACATTTAATAATTTTCGCATAACAATTTGTAAGTTGGAGAACATGGATATAAATTCAAGCAGATCATGTATAATTAAAACACAAGCAAAAAATAAGAAACATTTCAATTTAATGTTTAGTAAGCAAATTTTAGACTCAAAAAGCCTGTATGATTAAAAAAAATAATTTAATTGGCCTAAAATCATAAAGATTAATTAATAAAGATTTTTCAAATAGTACATATTTATTCTAATGCCTTCCATGTTATCAAATTTGAATGTCGCTATCTGCAAGCGAAAGTGATAAGTATTTGCCTTTAATAGGATCGCCATGTTAAAGTAATTAGAATAATTGCCAAAGTAGAAGGAATCAAAGGTGTTTTTATTAACGTTCTAACTCATAAATATGCACACCAGAGGCTTTGCTGGGAACGTGTTCACACAATTCTAATTTTATTGTACTAAAAAAAACTTTAGAGTTATTACTCGAATAATAGTAAAAAAATTATCTTTATTCGAATAAATAATTATTTAAAAAATTTCGATTTAAATATGCCAGCAAAAGTTTTGCTAGAAACGTGTTCAAACAATTTTAAATCTATTTTACTAAAAAAAAACTTATTATTCGAACAAGAATTCATTTCTTTATTCGAATAATTACTCATTTAAATAATTTTATTCACATTTCACTTTAATAATTCGAACAATTTTCAGTCGAATAACTGTATGATAATATATAATAATTTTGTTGAAAAAATTTATATTCAAATTTTAAAATAAATTCCATTTTAAATATTTTTACACCAATAATTTTATTCTGATAACTTTTATTCAAATAATTTTAAATAAGAAGCTTAAGCCGAAAAATTTATTGTTAGAAAAATTAATATTCAATTATAATTAACTTTTTTTAATAATTTTTATTTGAAATATTTTTGCACCAATAATTTTATTCTTAAAACATTTATGAGGCGAAAGCCACAGATGCCAGTCCTCATTCGATTGTATTTATTGTAAATTAAATTTTCAATAAATAAATGAATAATAACTGAATCTAATTTATCTTGAGCTATAGGTCTATTTTTTATAAAAGACGTTTTCAAAATTTTATTAGTTAACCGATATTTCGCCACTTCCTTGTGTGGCTTCTTCAGGGAAATATAAAAATTGTGTAAATAAATTTTTTTATTCATATTTTTAGTTTGTACTCAAATAACATTTAAATACTCAAAATTCTGAAAGTTTATCTCGTATAATTTTTAAACGAATATTTTTTTTCCAAATAACTTTAATTGGAATAGTTTTATGCCATTTTTTAATTTACTCGAATCATGTTTATTTAAAAAGTTATTTGAATTTTTTCGAATAATATTATTTTATATAATTTTATTCGAATAATGTAGTAGGAATAAATTTTTTTATCCACTCATATTTGGCATTTAAATAATTTAAATTCTAAAAATTTGTCTCATATGATTTTTAATGGAATATTTATTTTCAAATATGAATAAAATGGAATAGTTTTTATAAGATTTTTTTATTCATACACTTTTAGTCGAATAATGTTTATTTCAAAAATTTCATTCGAATAACTTTGTTCGAATAATCATTATTGAAAAATTTTGACTCGAATCATTTTATTCGAGTAATTTAGTTTTTTTAATTTTTATTCATATAATTTCCTGAACTGGTTTGCATCCAGTGGTTCTCCTTGAAATTAGCTTGTTGTTATTATTTATTGTACCTTGCGTTTCTTTAGGAAGTTTTGTAACCCAGATCTTGGTTTAATTACCTGGGAACTGTTTTTCCCTAGACTGTGTCCGTATTTTAATAAAATACGTGAATGATTAAAATTGTGCAACAAAAGATAATAATTTTTGGTGCTTTTTATGGGAATTGCTAAATAAATTTCAAAAGATGATAATTTTAGGTTTTTTTTTAATTTTTAAATAGACACAATAAATTACGTCTTTTAGGAATGGAGACCAAAATCTGAATTCTAGAAATTATTAAACTTAATTTTATTCGACTAATATATTTCAAATATGTAGTTTTTGTATTGAGCATTTTATTCGATTAAACAAATTATACGGCTTCGCGTAAAAAAGTCGGTATGGAAGACTTTTCTTTAAATCTTAATTGCCAAGTCTTTTAAGTTTCAGAAGTGGGTTACGTATATTGAAGCTAACTTTCAGAAACCTAAACTGAATAACTTCGTACATCCACTCAAAAAGTAAACTTCTTTAAAAATCACCAGCAACGACTTCAAAACATTGTTTACGATTTAATGGTATTTTATATTGTAATGATTTTCCTTCCCATTTTTTTTTTGTAAATGTTCCTACTTAGCATATATTTGTTGGAATACAAGCATTATTAATAACGAGATTGTTGGTTTATTCGCACTTTAATGTAAAGTTAAAATAATAAATTTATATTACACAAAAGGAACCTGCTGAAAAGGACTTTAAAAGTTAAACAACATGTACCGCAATAACAATAACAAGCGAAAAATCTCAATAAAAGTGAAACAACAGGAAATTGCACTTCTATGACAATAATCATAATAATTGTGTAATAAAAGAACAACTTTAATTTATTTAGTCAGTGCTTCTAACACCCATCCCTCCCTAGCACATCGCACACTTATTTAATATTCACACATACATACATAAATAAGCATTTACGTAATCTGAAGTAGAACAACAGGTGAAAAGGAGAACTAAATGGCCTTATTTTAATGGTGCTTTGTTGCATTCAAATCGTAATTCAAACACTTTTGTCGGTAGGATGGAATATTTCTGACAAATATACAGACTGTTAAAAGTTTTAATTTAATTTAAGATAAGAAATCTGTATTCAAAATTATCGAAAATTTTACAAAGGACACCTTAAGGGGCACTTTAACATCATCTTAACGAAATATATAATAATAAAATAAAGATAAATAAAATAACCAATTGTCGCCGACTTACCAATTAACAGTGAAGTTAAGATTTGGAATTAATAACTATAATTTATTTACACTCGTAACAAAAGTATGTATAGGAAATGGAAAAATAATCGAAAACTGTGACGATCAGTTGCGATATCACATTAAGTCTGCATTCTAAGTTTTACATTTTTAATTAAAACCGCATTGTTTGTAATTACAATTTAATGCATAATTTTTGTAACGTTGAGTTCGTGCTTTGAATTCTTTATTGGGAATTTAAAAATTTTTTTTGCAATTAATGGAATTACTTTTAAATATTTTAGAGAAATTTAAATTACACCTGGGAAGCAAATTTTCTGTAACATAGCGAAGGTCATCAATCAGTACCCATCATCTATTCATTTGGGCTGATTTAATTACGAACATAACTTCTTTAGCTGAACATTTGATGGGAGTGAAAGACGAAAAATAATTATTTCGGAATTAATTTCTCAAATGTTTCCTGAGAACGAAGGTTAATATAATCTGACGCAGCTTCTGAATATTAATTTTATTCGAACAATGCGAACAACTAAACTGTAGTACCACATTTTTCAGTGTGTCTCTATTTTTTTGGTGCGAATTTAATATGTTATGAGATACATTGTGTATTGTATTATTTTTTATTGCATTTATTTTTTATAGTTGAATACGAGTATAAAAAATTTGAATAAACATTTCTTTTTCATTTCTCTATTAAGGAATACAAATATTTTTATTTTCATTTTTTACTTTTTGGCGAATTTCGCATTTCTTAGAGAATTTTAATTTTGTTCATAAAAAATTTTTACAAACATTTTGTTTAATTCTGCATCTAATTTATTTAACTCCCTCCTAGTTATCAATACATACAAGTTTAAACGTTGCACTATGGTTCAGAACACAACTTTATTTGGGCAAAACTACTTTAGAGCGAACATTTGTATCGATTCTTATGACACTTGGCAAACATTTTGAGTTGCTGTGTACGACCTTTTGATTAAAAAGTTGGACAGTGTCACACCCATCAAAAACTAATATTATTTTCTAACTTTTGCCACTAACACGATTCTTAATGAACTTTACATATGCAATAAATTCATGTGAGACTAAGACTATAATCTTAAGAAAATGGGCAATTGCCATGTAATGAGGTAGTCTCTTCCAATTACTTGTACGCAATCGGCTCCTATTAAAATTTTCACACGAAATGAGTTTCTCTGGCAAAACAACATTATGATTAGACAAGGGGGCAGTGACACACCCATATTAAGACAATACAGTATTTCAACTGTTTCTCCTCAACCAATTTTTAAGAAACTTTGCAGTAACACGCCCAATATAAATACATATCCTTTTTATCCTACTTAAATTTAACCGACTTTTAAGAAACTTTGCACACACAATAAATTTCTGTAGCAATAAAACATTAGAATTGAAAAAGTGGGCAGTGAACCGCCCAATAAAAATACATGTCTTTTTTAAGTTATTTATAGTCAACGGACTCTTAAGAAACTTTTAACCCCCAATAAGTTTCTGTAACAATACAATATTATAATTGGAAAAGTGGGCAGTGACACGCCTATTAAAAATAAATATTATTTTTAAGCGATTCATACTCAACCTACTCTTATGAAACTTAGCACACAATAATTTTCTGTAACAATTCAACATTCGAATTAGGAAAAGTGGGCAGTGCCACGCCCATTAAAAATAAATATTCTTTTTGAGCCATTTCTACTCAACCAATTCCAATGAAACTTAAACGCACAATAAGTTTCTGTGCCAAAACAACATTAGAAAAGTGGGCAGTAGCACGCCCATAAAAAAATTATACTATTTTTTTTAACAAATTCTACTCAACCAACTTTTAAGAAAATTTATACGCACAAAGACTCGCTGCGACAATACAACATTGTGATTAAAAAACGAAAGCACTGCAACGGATAAACTCCATATTCGTGACGCGGTGTAACAAAAGCGACTTTATCCTGCCAGAGTAAAATTTTTAACACCAAACGGTTCCTTTATAGTCATGATCTATTAACAACGGATTTAATTTAAAATTCTTTTTGTCTGTTATGATTTGTGATAATTGTATCCAGTGTTGGCAAAAACTCGGGTTTTTTAATAAAAAACCCACCCAGTGGTTTTTTTGTAAGGGTTTATTGGACTTTATTGGGTTTAAGTTAACCTAAGTATACCTACTCTATACATTTATTATATTTTTTCATTGAGATAAACTTTTGCATAAGTTTGCATTTTTAGTCAAAAATAATCCGCTTATTCCAGTTGTCAACATCGCCTTCACGTCGATAGGATACCAAAAAAATTTGGGCTTGTCTACCCATTGTCGAAAATAACTGACTACTATTGAAAGGCTCATATTATTTTCTAGACCTTAGAGAACAGAGATAGACTGTCAGTAGCAAAAATTGTTTTCGAGAGTGTGTAGACAACCCCTAATCTGTATTGTATTGTAGTGACGTCATTGTTGACAAGTGGAATAAGGGTGAATGTAAATATTTAAAATTGTTTTAATTTGGAACGATTTTCGCCGGATGAAAATATAAATCACTCATTTAAAATTATATATAAACAGAAAGAATATCAATAATTTCTTTAAAGTACCACAAGCAATGCTCAACGTCGGAAATTCGTTCATCGAACAATCGTATTTCCGTATCGAATGTGAGAACATTTCCGTATACTTACACATTTAGCACAGTTGATAATTTTTTATGTGATTTTATGCAGTCGATTTAAACAGCTGAATGCGCAAATAATTCAATTCATAAATATCATTCCGCTCTGTTGTAAAAAGTGTGTATTTATCTTTAATGTTTTTCTTGTTAATAAAAATTGAAAATTGCACCACCTTGATCTAGTAAATTTGTATATTATATTTATAAAAACCCAACTGGGTGGGTTTTTCAAATAAAATGCCCAATAAAACTCAGTGGGTTTTTTTTTTTGGTTTCCCAGTGGGTGGCCAACTCTGATTGTATCTCATCAGCTTAAGAACAAACTTGATAAATAAAAAATTGTTTTGGCCAAAGAGAGTGCTCCTCTGGTCCATAATGCGTCGTAACAAATTCATAAAAAAGCATATCTTTCTTAATAAATGTTTGTCTTGATTTATAAATGGAATAAAATAAAACTTATCTACTTCAATTAATAAAATTTCATTTCATTTCATTTTTTTGGCTTTTAATTTATTAAAAATTTCAAGCAAATTACACTCAAGCTTTTAGTCAAACTCGTACGAGTATATGAATTCTCCACTTCTCCAGGGAAGTTGAGAAAGCAAGAAAAATCTTAAATATTAACAAAAAAACTTGTACTCTCAAACAAAAAACAAATTACAATTGGTATACAAAAGATAGAGGGGGAAAAATATTGTAGACAAAATGAAATAAGTAAAGAAACTCATAAACATGCAGCGGAAATAATGTATTAATCCTGTGGAGGCCATATTTTTATTGTTATTTCCCAGATAAGTAACTCGCTCACTCTCACACAAAGCACGCAAAATTACAAACACATTAAACACATACATATGTATGTATTTGTATGTTTTAGAAGATGTACTCTGGTTGTAAGTAAATGAACAGTAGATATTAATATATTATACTGCGAGTTGTTATAAGTACTACTAGTGTTAACAGCTTTTCCACATATCCTTTGTCCTGCTAATAAATAAGCAGTGCTTCTCAATGGGTCACCACAATATACAATATAACAAAAATAACGAATTTTTATTAGGCACAAATAGTTCGACTGCAATAAAATTGTTTAAAAAGTTTTTCATTTTTTTAATCTTTTTGTTCTTAAAATTTTTAAAGGATACAAAATTTATGTATACTTTTTTTATATGAATATTTAAAATTTTTTAAGCAGTATTGCTACCAATCTAAAGGGTTAGATGTTTGGAATTAAGAAAATTAAGAAAAGTGCTTAAGCAGAAAATTAAAAAAAATGTCCTTTGTACATTGACATTGTAAGTTTTAGGACGATAAAAAAGTGGAAAGCATTAAGGCCAATTTAATCTTTTCTAGGATAGATTTAGCTTTTTTTCATGTCTTTGAGCTTTGAAATTTACGTTTTAGATTGCATAAAATCCAATGGCAAAAGCTTTTAAGTTAGAAATAGATAAATGTTGAGGCAACAGTTGAGTTGTGGGTGGAGGTGTGACAATTGAAGAATGCGCTGCAAGAAAAATGCATTTCTTGATTTGGTGAATATACTATTCAGCTATCGACAGGGTCTTTCAATAAAAGGTTTCCTTTTAATATTTAAAAAAAGAGTATTTTTAAGCGAAATAATCGGATGTTAATTTAATTGTAAAGAAGAGTTTGACCCATTCATAATGGAAAATAATATCAGCCAAATGATCGCCATGGCTACGCCTGTAGGCTTATGTTCATCTCAGGAAATTTTACATCAGCAATTTGCACATTTGCGGCTGAATGTCCTCGATAACTGCATGAATAAATCTTTGAGGCCTTGAATCGATTGTGGGCCATTGGTAGATACCATACCTTTTAAGTAGCCCTAAATAAAGAAATTCTAAATTCTAAATTCGATAGCGAATGCCATAATGCCATAAAGTCGATTTTATTAGGGAAATATTGTAAAACCGTAATTGGTAGAGTTGCGTCCAACTCTTTCAGTCGCTCATTTTAAACAAAAACATTTGATCAAACCCATTTATATTATATGGGTTCGATGAAAGGTTTTTGTCTAAAATGAGCGACCGAACGAGCTGAACCCAAGTCTAGTACTCCACGAACTAGTTTATGCTGTAGAAAAAATTTCTTACATAAAAAATATCATATTGTCATCATTATTATATATTGTTAAAAAATTTAAATGTAGATTCAAATTTAACGAACATAAAAATGCAGCGGTGATTAAGCACAGTATAATCAACCGTGTGTTTGCAAATTTGGGAGCACTCAAACTCAAACTAACGGAAATAGAACATTCAAGAAAGTTCTCGAAACAGCAACGTCATGGTGAGGATTTTTTGTACTACATTCGAGAACATTAACAGTTCAACAGGTATATAAGCCGATACTGCCAGGCACAGAGAAGTCAGTCTTGTCTAAGCTGCGGCATGGTGAACATCCTGCATAGATCAATTGTCATAAAGCTTTTGCAGTGTTAACTAAACAAATTAATTCGTGTATTTTATTAAACAGAGTTATTAAAGGAAATAAAACATCATTAAGTTCAAAATCAGTGTACGTTGTGTTTTTATTTAATTTTTTACTAATTAAAAGAACTCAAACAAGTAAATGTTATCGAAAAGGTCGAAACGTAACAATATTATTGAAATCATAAAGATATAGCCAAAAATATCGCCGAGGAAAGGAGTTGAAATATAGACAAGTATGTCGCCAATCGCCATTTTAAAATGTTCATCGCCAAAAACAAATTTCTATCGCCACGTTTGGTGATAAATCACCATATCTGACAGCACTGGTCACGTCTGCTATGTATACAATTATATATTCCTGCAATCCTTCCTTAATAAAATAATTTAAAAAATATTAATGTGAAATAATGAATTTCAAGAATAGAACTCAAGCCTGCACTTCACAAAAAACAAAAGACAGTTTTTTTTCTGTAAATAAAAATAATTGTTAAGTTATTTCGGAATCTCTGCTTTTAGACTTTAATGTGCTTTCTTTCAGTTTTACACTTTCTAGAATACCCTGGACTGTTATTCTATATTATTGCAGCTTGTTTAACAACTATTGTTTATGTGGCCCCTACACATATGCTTCGTTTGTTTTTTCTCTTCTACTATTTAGATTTTTGTTGTTGTGTTGTTGTGTTGTTGTGTTTTTTTTCTCTCTACTGCGATTGTTTTTCATTATTACTCAAGTACATGCAAACTCTTTCCTGCCTTTAACGGCAACTACTTACAGAAAATTAGTAAAAAAAAAGGAAGTTACATTTTCTTTTTAACAACATACAATAAACTTTGTTATTAAATACAATACACATGACGACTATGCGTCCGTCCGTCCGTCCAGGCTTTCATTTATCATATGTGCATTCCTCTATCTGGCAAACAAAAGTACGTACATCAATTAGAGATTAGTAGGTACTCTCAGTTAACGAAACTTAACAAAAGTTTAACTCACAAACATATTTCCATTTAGGACAATGTATTCATAGCTTAGTGCTTTACTTTTACTCAAACTGTGTATTTAATTTTGAAGTTGTTTGTGATTTTTTCATCATCTATTTTTCTTTCTATTTTAGTTTCATTTTTGTCATCTGTTTTCCAAAGGGCCAAAAGTGTACTGTAGTGTGAAGAAAAGGTTTATTGCTGCTTCCTCAACAACATCATTGTCAGCACCATCATCATTATCGTTAGTAGCACACAGTCAGTCACATTATAGTTTCTTGTACACATGTAAAGTAATTATTTCCGCAACCAGGCATTTGTATAATTATTTGCAATTTTGTGTAATTTATGTCATTTATTCTCTTTGAATGGATGTTTTTCTTTTTCCCCAACTTTAAAAAATGTTAAGTGCAACTTGGGAAAATATTTAAATTGAGGTTTTTGGATTGGTTGGAATGGATTTTGAAATGTACTACATATGGGAAACATACAGGGTAATCCAGAATGAGGTTTCATTTTTTGTCATTTCAAAGCGAAATCATCGGAAGATTATTTAATTGTAAATAATATGGAAAACATTAATAATGGAAAACAATATTAAAATTATTGTGATTTATTCGACCTTTTTATTAAATTTTATTAAATAATTTATTCAAGCTTTAGGTCCAGAAAATAGATATAAATAATTTATAATTAATGTTTGTAAGTAATTAGTCGAACTTATAAATATTGTATATATGTATATTGGAACGATTAATTTGGCTCAAGCTCGAACCAGAGTTCACCCATTTTATTTATTCTAATTTTTGCTATATCATTTTTATTAGAAAATTTTTTTTGAAGAAATTCATTATTAAGAGAGTACTGTATATAGAACAATTTTTATTATTCATCAGACTAGCAGAATGGATCAGTACTGATTTCGAGGTCGCTACACCATCTCATCAGCGTTCTTTGTTCGATTTTACCACTTTTGACGGTGGATACTAGTGATCAGGAATATAAACTATTTAACCGTATTATTTAACAAATTACAAACTTACAAACTGAAAAGTACAAACTTATTCATTTTTACATGTTAAATCAATTTCGGTTAGTACGAAATCCCATCTCTGATGAATAAGTACTCCATATATTCCAGTCTCTCTCATTTATTCAGCGCCATTGGCATCTGCTTTTATCATTTTTTTTAAACAAATTTAGAATAAGTTTTTATTGGTTTGTAAAAACAGTAACTGTTATTATTAATTTTTAATTAAATATATCCCTGAAGAAGCTTTCCATTGAGAAAGCGAAATATCGGATTAAATAAATCGTTTATATTTATTTTCTGGACCTAAAGCTTGAATAAATTATTTAATAGGAAAACAATATTTTCATGAAATTTTCCAACACCAATTCGTACATATGCCTTTTTAAATTCTTGATAATTTCACGAATTCCATCTTTGAGGTCTTGAATCGCTTGTGGTCCATTGCCAGAGATCTTATCTTTCGAATAGCCTCAAAGAAAAAAGTCTAAAGTTGTTAAATCACAAGATCTTAGTGGCCAATTGTGATTGCCTCCTCGAGAAATCACACGGCCAGGAAATTTTTACCGAAAACAGCGATGAAATCGTTACTTTTGAGGCGCATACAGCCCCATTGTTGAAAATAAAAGTTGTTCACATCAATATCTTGCTATTCTCGCCATTCAAAATCATTTGTGAAATATCCAATTCTGAAGATCTACGATAAATTAATAAAACTAAGATTTCCTCAACACGATCGTTTAGCTGCATCGGCAATATTCTCAAATTTTCTTGAGCAACCTGCACGAATTTGATGCTTCATATCATCAGCATATTCCAGCAGATCCAGTATTTTCCTACAGTTTCACAACTGCTGGCCGAGAAGGTGCTGCACGAGATCCTAAAAATGCTTCAGTTTCGCAAACTGAAATTTTCCACCATTTTTGTAGGGAATTTTAATAATTTCAAGAACTTAATGAACCATACATCATTTCACTTTTATCAATTTCGTAGTTTTTACTCTTCATCTGTCAATTAGTTATAGGCTGAGTCAAGACAACTGCTAAAATGTTGGGCTATAGAAAATGAAACGTCTTCTTGGAACACCCTGTATGTACATACAAAGTATGTGTATCTACTTCTATAACAGTTCCTTCAAAACGTGTCAATTTAAAATCATCTCTTGTCACAACGGTTTTATGTCCTTGACTTTAATCTTTAACATATTTCCTCGCCTTGCAGATTTCGTTAAACTGAAGTGATTTTCTTCGTTTGTGCGATGAAACACACATGACATATTGACATTTGAATATAGAACTATTAATACACACATTAAAATTTACAAGTACTTTTGCAATTCCCACTCATCGAAAAGTGTATTTATTTACAAGAGAGTAAATATGCGTTGGGTTAAATATTTGGCTGAACAAAAATGTGAATGTTGGTGAAAATATTTATGCCTGATTAGTCGGGCGTGCATGTACATAAAATATTTAAGTTTTGTGAAATGTGTGCCTTATAATTTGTGTGCGTTTGCATTTCAAATGTAATCGTTTAATGTGAGTGATTTCAATTAATGTGTGTAATAAGATTTGACTTTTCCAAAATATGTATTTGCTAAGTAATTGTATTTGTCAAATAGAAATCGTGGGCCACTTTTGTCTGCAGTGACACTATATAAATATAAAGGTGTAAATATATGTACAATTGTGTATATAAATTGAAACTTAAGTAAATGAATTTATACATTTATGTATGTTTATTAGTAAATTTGGGAGTTAATGCAATTTACTAAACATCTGCATCAAAGCATTTGCTTTACAATTCTCATTAATTTATAACACTTAAAGCTACTCACTCGTTGTTTTTCCCCCCAAAATCAAAAGATCACACCAATAAAAACAAAGAACTAATAATAAAAATCTTGCAGAACAGAAACAACGTTGTTTTTCGGGAGCCGCTACACTCCCATCATCAGTGTTCATGTGTGTTCTGCCGTGTAAGTTGAAATTAATTGGTGTTAAAATTTTCCCTTGTTGCTTTGGAATATTGTCTCATGTCCAATTCTTTCTCACTAAAAATGTTACGAACTTTAGCCAAAAATAATAATCACTTTGGATGAAAAAAAAAAATAAATAATTATTTGACCATACGAATTGTTTTGTTCAAGGTGAATATTTATCACTTTTACAACATTTTAACACGGTTATACCTCGGTATACCGCACGTATATCTGTTATTTTTTATAGTAAAATAGTCAATGTTTTTCTGGATTTAAAATGTAATTTTTAAATTAATTATTAATGCAGCCAACTCGACAAAAACGAATGATGCAGAAGTTCTTATTTTTGGGACTACTTTCACCTGCAATTCTCAGAATTGAATCCCAAATCAATGAGCTGAAAAATGTTGTACTGAATATGTAAGCAAGTATTTAATTCAAAGTACGGAAATCTCATTGATAAAAAATATTCATAATTTTGGACTCGTAAATGACAATTTCTTAACCCTGACATAATTAATTTCAGTGTTTAATATACGATTGCTAACAGCAGGTGGGTGAATGATGGACGTGTATTGATTTGAAGCGTACAAATTTTCAAAGTTAATCTAAATATTATTGATTTAATAATTTTCTTAAAGTGTTAAGCGATTTTCTTAAGCTCTTAACTTGAGTCAATAATACTAAACCAACTGCAAGCATACACAAACAAATGAATTATTGTATGTAACTTTGCCGAAGCTTTTACTGCAAATCGGAAAACAAAAAAACATATTTGTACAGTTAACAAAACCAGGAGCTGATTCAAAGCTATAAATAACATGGGAGGAACACTAACTAAAGCAACATTGTTCGTACAATAATGAAAGAACAACATTTACTAAGAACAATGAATTGAATACGAGTTAATAAATATTAAGTATTAAGTGGAATATTGACCATAAGGTTTGCTGCTTGGTTGGCTGATTTCTGACTGGTTATTTGGCTCAGTGATTTGTAGCTCAAACGATAAAGACGAGGAGAGGTTCAAGAATTACCCGACGCAGCGTGTAAGTGTGATTAAAGTTAATTATAATAACAATTAATTAAATTAGATCTTTTGAACAAGGAGCATCTCTGCTTAAGCAGCCGGACTAAATGGTCAACAAAACCAAAAGAAAAGTAAATAAGACTAAAAATATATAAAACGAGATTCGTAATTCATGAAAATTTCTAAATTTATAAGAAACAAAAAATTTTATTTATCCAACTCTTCAATTAAATAGACATTTTTGGCCCCCTTTCAAAAAGAAACAAAAAAGACTGATAACTTGAGGTGTAAGAGGGTTAACATACTCACAAAAATGTCATTCGATAAATTCGAACAATTTTTTTTTTTTTTTTTTGTTCGAACGAACAAACATTTCTCAATTTAGAATAAAGATTTATTCGAACAAGTTTTTTCGAATAATCGAATATTGGAATAATTAGTGAACGGCCTATAAAATCATTAAATACTTCAATATTATTCCTGAGTTCTATGAATTTCCCTTCCAATAACAGCTCTATACAATATGCCACAAGAGGTGAAACAAAGAAGTACTCAAATACTTTGTTTTCACGATTATTTTGTGATAAAAATATTTATTGCGAATGACCTCAACTACGATGAAGAATAAGATGACGTTTCTGAGGTAACTGATATGGTGTTATTAAATGATCAAACAAGGTCTATAAATAAAGAAGAAATTGTACTAACGCAAAAATCCTTGACAGTATTGATGATGATCTGAACTATTTAGAAAAATCAAAGAAATGAACAAACAAATTTAATATGCTCTTTAATGCTGTTTTAACCGTAAATTTGTTATCCTTTGTTCGTTCAAATTAATCGAACGAAATTTAAAAAATTATTCGTTATTCCAACAACAAAAAAATATCATGAAATTTTATTCGATCGAATAAAAAACACGAATAATTAACCCAAATTTTTGCGCAAGCAGATGAGGCTGCTCTTGGGGTGTTTTTTGAGAGAAAACTATTACGTAAAATATATGGATCTATATGTGTCGACGGAGAGTATCGTCATCGAATGAATCACGAGCTGCGTGAGCTGTACGGTAATATAAACATAGTTAAGCGTATAAAAGCACAACGGTTGCGGTGGCTAAGTTATTTAATACGTATGTATGGGAATGCTCCGACGAAGAAATCATTCGTATTCGATCCCCGAGGAAGACGTAGAAGGGGAAGACCCAAGGAAGGATCAAGCTGATAAAGACCTCGCAAAATTTTTTGCTGTAAGCTGGAGATGAAGCGCATTAGATCGACGCACATGGAAACCCATTCTCAATAAGGCTAATGACCAAAAAAGTTGTTTAAAACCATCCAAGTAAAGTAAGTAAGTACACAGAAAGAAAAACGCCGTAGTAAATTCAAGTATTTTCTACTTACTTCGAGTACGAGTCGTACTTAAAATTTAGAGAAGAAATGACAATAAAGTATACTTTAATCAACCCGAAAAAGGGATTACTTTAGATAACCATTCCTGGAGTTTCTTAAAATCCGTACAAAATTCTTTAACCACGTGAAAAACCCTGAATCAATTAAAAAATTCTTAAATTAAATTGAGCATTTAAATCCGTCCGTACTTAAATCAATCTTTGTGTACTCTATTTAAGTAAATCTGGGATTACCGTACATTTAACACCGCTTGAGATTGATTTACGTGCACATGGATTGATTTTTCTTTTCAGTGTAAGTGTAATTGTATGGGGCATACGCTTCGGAAATATAAAGATGATATTGTGAGGCAGGCAATCGAATGGAACCCCCAGGGAAGCAGACGAAGAGGTGCACCTGTTCATACATGGAAGCGCGAAATTTATACAGAAATGATGAAAATCCAAATAAGCTTGAGAGAAATTAAATCAATCACATTTAATAGATCCGAATGGAATACGCTTTTTACAGCCCTTTGCTCCTTATGGGAACATTAGGAACAAATATCTCTATTATTTATTCTTTCCATTCTATATCTTACAAACTTTATGGCCACCCTCGTTACAGTAAATAACGTATTATTAGTTCTTTGGTTATTTGCTTATTTCATTCCCTTTTAAGCTAAAATAAAAATTATTTAACTTTGTACATATTTATATTTCTAAATAAAGTTCATGTAAAATATTACACCAAAAAATAAATAAAAATGTGAACAATGTATAAACAAATATTCAGAAACAAGGAAATAACCTGAATACCAAACCGAATACACTGGTGGTGTGTTACAATTTAAGGAACTAAAAAAAATTTTATATAGCAGCTACCGCAAAAGGACGAAAAAATAAACTTAACAAGAAACGAAACACACATACTCTCTGCTACAAGAACCATAAAATAAAAAGAAACAATTAAACGATAAACATTTCGTAGCAGGATATTGCCATAAAATGGTTAAAGTTTTACAACACAATAGAACAGAGTTGTAGTAACAAACAATACATTTCAAAAATATACAAAAATAATAATACGACTAATAACAATTACAGTGCACTCGCGATAATAGGAACACTCTAATATATGAACACCCCAAAATACGAAAAAGTTTTTACTTCGATTGAATGATTTAAAATATGAATTTGGAGTAAAAGCTTTAAAATATGAACAGCTTATTTTTGTTTTATCTATCTAAAGAAAGTTGAAATCGAAATCAAATGGGTAGAGGGTAAATTCTAATTCAACTTCATAATAATTTGGGGATTTTCCTAGCTTTTCGCTTTTAAATTGTCTTCAGTTGTCAATAAAAATTTTTAAACATAAACGTTTTAGTTAGTGCACACATTCAGTTAGAATTCCTTATTCATTTCTTTAATTTAAATTTAACGTGAAAAGTTCTTAAAATGCATACAAAAAATTAAGTTTTTAGCTTTAAGAGAAAAATCAGGCAATAAATTTGAGATGAAAAATTCTACAATATGTGGAACAAAAAAATAAATAAAAATTCTATTATTAATAATACGTTTATTGGACCTGGAAAAAGAAAAACTTTGCAGCCAAAAGAAGCAGCAAAAGAAAATCACTGAATTTTTCGCATAATAACTTTCACATTTTTTTTAAATAAATTGTTGTTGTTTAAATCCAATAAAAATAAGTAAAAAAATTAAAATAAGAAACTTTTATTGTTGAGGCAAAAATGTTTGTAGACGGGAACTAGATGCCATTCGCAAATATGAACAATATCGCAAAAGTGAACTGACCTGGTTTTAATTAGTTCATATTATCGCGAGCGCACTGTATTATGAAAGGATCTGAAAAAGAAAAAACCTTTTAGTTAAAGCCTACATTTTGTCTGATGCTTTTAGCCAACATTTTCCTTTTCAGCGGACACTTTTCTTCTGGTGTAATTAAAGCTATCAGAAAGTTACAAATCGCAATATTAAAATATAAAACTTTCTTTTGTCTGCTTTGTTTGTTTTTTATTATATTAAAATTTCTGTATCATTGAAAGGATCTTTAACTTTTGTTTGAAAGAAAAACTAGATGTAGACTATAGTTAAAGCACATGATAAATATATTTCAATGAAAAGTTTTATGTAAAAAAAAACTCTTATTTTTCTAATAAAAAATAAATCAATAAAAATAGTTTCTGTTTTGTATAAATTTAGCTCGCTAAAAATGTGAGACAAATTGTTTGTAAAAGAATTTTCTATCTGCTAACACTCGCACAAAATTTGGTTGGTGGCAAATTGTTTATTAAAAAATCATATCAAATTTCTATATTTGGCGATAAAATTGTTATGATTTTATTAACGCTACATATATTAATCCTTGTAGTCTGTTCAAATTTGTGAAAAATATTTAGGAACATTGATTATTTCAGTTGAAAAATTCTACATAAAAAGTTTAATTTAGTGATGATGAAATTTTCATATTGATCCTGGTGAAGTTATGTTCGCTCTGAACAATTTTTTATAAAGAGAAGTAACAACTCTGGCAATTAATGCCTACCAATTTCAAAAAGGAATCATCTAGATTCTACTTGAATACCTGCGTGTAGCGGGCAGCCACATAAAACCAATGCCTACCAATTATTTTGATGTGTTACCTTCTTTGAAAGAGAAATAAAGTAAAAAGTACAGATGGTGAAAGTGACAATACTTAATTAATTCTTTTTACAACTCTGCTATTGCGAGTTTTGTTAATTTTTTATAATAGTGCTGCAGCGCCTTTTAGTGTCAAGCAGACGCATTAGATTTTTGTTAAGCTGTCTTAGCCATTTTAATAATTATTTAACTTTTTAGACGATCTTGCTAGAGTACCGACAAGGGCGGGCGCTATGATGTCCGCTAGCATACACCAGTATCAATTGCTGCCGGTCCAAAACAGTCAAATGCCACACTAATGCACATCTGAAAAATGGTGGATGTTATGTCTTGCCTGAAACTGAACTCGAACTCATGTTCTTAGTCATTACAGAAGATGGTCAGAAATTCGAACTGTCAGAAATTCGAATTTCCAAAAATTCGAGTCGTTAATTTCATAACATTTGGCGCTCTAAAATTAGAACCTAAAATTCGAATTTCTGAGCGATTTTTTCTTTTTTGTTGTAAATATTAAAATTTTGACAATTTAGTTAAACCGAATACAAAGTAAAAAGGGGAATCCCATTTTAATAGATGATTTACAGATCTTTTTGATGTTGTTAGAGTTTAAAAGTCAGTTTTTTGGTATTTATATATGTATACGCTGGACTGAAAATGACAAACAAACGTAAGAAAAACATTTTCTCTTTGCAAGACAAATTAAAAATATTGGAAAAAATTGACAAGGGCGTTCAAGGAAAGCGTTTAGCACTGGACTTTAATGCAACTACTTCAACCATTAGCTATATTAAATCGAATAGAAAATCAATATTGAATGCTGTTTTTATCAATACGTATCCAATAAAATTTTACATAGTGCTGAATATCCGAAAATGGAAAGTCGTCTCTGTGAGTGCTTTTTTAATCAACGTGAAAAAAGGCGACATTAAATGGACCCATATTAAAGGAGAAAGCTAAAGTAATTTTCAAGCAAGAATATCCCGATAAGGCTGAGAATGACTTTCGGGCAAGCGATGGATGGTTCACTAAATTAAAAAAGCGGCAGGGAATTCGCCTTTTAAAAATTAGTGGCGAGATTTTATCCAGCGACACTAATTCAGTCACTCCTTTTAATCATAGACTTCGTGCTAAAATTGCAGAAATGGGCCTAGTGGAATCTCAAATTTATAATGTCGACGAAACTGGGCTATATTACCGCTGCTTGCAAGATAGAACATACATATATTTCAGCTGCAGAAAAAAGTGCTCGGGGACACAAAACCCAAAAAAAAAGAATTTTTATCTTACTGGGAACAAATTCTGATGGTTCCGTGTAAGTTGTTGCCATTTGTTATTGGAAAAGCCAAAAATCCAAGGAGTGATATGCCTCTATCACGGTTGCTAGAAAAAGTTCAGGACTATTATGACGTTGTCCAAATAAATCAAAATATTTTGACGCAAATTGATTCGAATAATTATATATCTGTAAGAGAAATCGAAAGATGGAATGAAGATGCCTTTGAGAATGAACCTTTCCATATGTTTGACAGCGAAAGTTTGTCTTTAGACACGAATGTGGAAGTGATGTGGAAGTTCCACCTAATATTTCTTATTCCGAAGCTACTGCATGTGTAAATAATTTAATACAGTGGCGCAAAAGCAGTGAATTATTTTCAAATAAGCACTTGTCAAATCTTTTAGATCTCCGTAATGATATAGTTTTGTCGGAAATACAAACACCTTAAAAACAGATTAATATTACTGATTATAAAATTAACAAAGACTGAGTAAGAATTCAAAATATGTATTATTTTAACTTTTCTTAAATTTTTTTTCTTTTTTAATTCAGTTATGTATAAGTATACTATTTATATTATACATACTAAAGTCAAATGAACTGAATTGCTATTTTTTGTTATATTTCGTTAAGTTTTCTATAGTTTTTATGTTAAATAAACAAAAATTAAAAATATATAGTTTTTTAATATCTTTATGGTCAAATTTGCCTAAATTTTTGCATAAAAAACCCGTCCAGAAATTCGAATAATTCGAATAATTTTAATCGCCCTAAAACTAAAGTGGTTCAAATTTCCGATCGTCTACTGTGCTGGTCTTGCAGTCACCGCACTAACTGCTTCAGCCTACAGCTCCCTCACAATGATGGATGATTCTCGTAATTTTTTTTTCGGTCATAATTCGTATAAATAAGATTTGAAATCACGTTGAACCGAGCCGCATCAAAAGCAAAGAATACCTGGATATACACACGAACAGTGATGACGGGGTGTTGCGGCATCCGTAAAACAATGTTATGTTGTTCTAACAAGTAAATTGAAAGCCTAATAATAATTTTATTTGATAAAAAAATTAAATTTAAACTAATTTCATTTTAATCAGTCCTGTTCTTTCCTTTTGTCCTTTTGTGTCGTTTGTTTCAAATAAAACGGACAAAAATTATTCAAACGCTTGTGAGGCGAAACAAAATCTCACGTATGGACACGTCTGCCAACAAAATTTCATATGAAATAAAAGCACTTCATATTGATTCACACTTTGAAAGAACTTCTTTTCCAGTAACATGTTTAATTTTCAATAGCCCGTCAGTTTAAAAGTTGTCATGACTTAACAACGCATAGAAATTATCAAGGCGAATTCATAACAGGTGAACATGATAGCGCAGCTGATAGCTTTTTTTTTAGTTTTATCCAAGGCAAATTAAGGTTGGATGTCAAAATTTATTTTTGACGGACATTAAATCAGCTTGCTTTGATTAAAGTACACATTTTCAATTGACTTCGGGGATATTTTGGAGTTTCTTTTCATTTTAATTTTTATTTAATTCTATTTAATTTAGTTTTGTCACCACACAAAAAACTAATAGCTGACAAAATACTCAACGTACGTTAAAAGTTGCCCAGCTTTAGTACTTTGCGTTGACGGAGACGTACGGAATGTGACAAAGCTGATAAGAAATTCTGTATTTCAACTTAGTTGTCGGTTGAAAAAAACAACGTATAACGTACAACGGATTCTATGTGTGTCGGCCTTAAGATAGATTTTATTTTCTATTCCAAGCAATTTTCTGTTTTCAGAATTTCGGTAACTAGAAAAATCACTTGGATATAGAAAACTACCTACGGGAAACCCTTTGTAAAAAGCGGTGTCCGCGAAAAGGTAAAACATGGCAGTATAAAACGGTGGTGGGTGGGCTTAGTATAACACGGTAGTCATATTATAAGATGTTAGCAATAATACAAGAAGGTAACCTCGTTATAAGACGATAGTCATAGTAGAAGGCGGTAACCAGATTTATAAAACTTTTGTAAAGGCCTGACTTTAAAAATAGCAAATGTTTGAAAATTGGAAAGGCTGCTGTTAAAGGTTCCCAAACTGCTCAGACACCGAAAATTTTGATTTCAAATATTTCATAGAGAACGTACAGGAATTTATAATAATTATAAAAGTTTCTCTGATGTTTGCCATTTCTTAACGAGAGATTTGTAGTTGCAGGATTTATTGCAGGGTTAGGCAGTTAGTAAATGAAAACCTGTAATTTTAATATTTCAATAGCAACTCGTTAACTCTCCAAGTGTCTTCTTTTGCTTAAATATAGTTTGGCTAATACAAATATATATTTTCCACAGTTAGTTTTGGGCGTTGCTGTTGACATTAGCGTTTCTTTATTATTATTAATGTAATATTTTTTTTGGTAAAAATCTAAAATAGGCGGCCATAAAGCAATAAAAAATAATAAAAATAAGAGGCGTTGAAATTTGTTTTATTTTATTGCTCGATAACACGGACAACTCAACTATATCGTTGAGCCTTCAATGATGGCGTATTAACTAATACAACATTTTATGATTATTAGTTTCAAATTACTGGACGAAAACCCCAATTTGACCAGAAAAATGTCACTTTTGTTTAATACTAATTAATATCTTAAACGGCTTAGAATATATTTATAGTATTTATGTGTATTTAGCGGTGGGGCAGCAGCACTAAGCGTTCAAGAAAAAAGTAAACTTATGAACACTAACAGAAGAATAAAATAAAAACAATAGCATAAAAGTTGGTGAAAGCCAAGGAGGATTTGTTTGAATAACTAAATGGTTGTAGACACGAGCGAGTCAAGTTTTTTTTTCTAGTCTGCTTTTAGTAGCTGCAGGGGGAAAAGTGCGACAAGAAAAATTAAGACATCTCAAAAAGTCAAAAAGATTAAGGCTTTTGTTAAGAAAATTTCTAAACAAAAAAAGCAAACTGCAAGCAAAAGTCAAGTGGTTTGAAAAGAAATAGTTTTTGTAGGACGGAAACTACAAAAAAAAGTGTATTCTGCCAATCAACTTTGCTTATAGTTTAAAGCATTTATTCCCTTATTTACTAAGTGCCAGTTCACCCCAAGGTCCTTGTTAAAGAAGGTGTGTATTTGGAAATCTATTTTTACGCATTACTATTGATTGCATGCGATTAACTTTTAAACAACTCTAGAATAACGTGCTATTAACATTTAACATACCAAAACGTTGTTAGCAAAAGAAAATAAATAAGAAGCATACAAACCAAACAACCCATCATTAAGCCAACAACTAGCGCAATAGAATATAAATACTCTCATTCGCCTTCCCATTCCACGGGGCAAATTCCATGGTACTAATTATACAATTTGATGTCTTCGACAAAGAATTTTTTTTTTATTTTTTTTTTTGGCTTTTTTTTCAACTAAGTTATGTTAATAGGAAACGTGGTAGTTTATTAGAACAAGCGTTTTACACAAATTCATTCATTCATTTATTCATTCATTTCCACTCGTAAAACTAATTCGTTGTAAAAGTAAAACAAATTCAAAAGGAACAACTAAAGAGCAATTTTAAATGCCTAATTTTCCAAGGCATGAAAATAGCTTTAAATGAAATGTGAGTGCACAGTGGTTTGTCTACAATATAACTTAGCACATCCAGTTAAAAATAATAGAAGGAATTACTTGTTCGTCCCTTACAAAGTATCAATAATAGATTATGTTAACCTTGCCATCCCGCTGGACCTGCATGTCGTCCACAATCGCTCAATTCAAGTTATAGAAATTAAGTTTCAGCCTCACCAAGATCGTTTTCGCAACAGAAATGTCTTATGTTTTCAATATGTTAAAGTCTACACAGAATACTAGACTCTGTGCTTTCGTAGCAGAACCCGAAAGCGTACCAGAACCCCTTAAAGGTGCAGGAGGATACCGAACGTGGTATTGCGTAGTTTACCTGATGATTTGATCTCCATATATGGAATAATTTTTAATAACATGTGAAATAATGCTTACTTTCCTCGTGCTTAGAAGCAAGAGAAACTATTTATTTTACCAAAGAAAAACAAGGATACTTCCAATCCAAAAAATTTCAGATCAATTAGTTTGTTTCCGAACATCAGCAAAATACTTGAAGTTTGTATTAATATTAACATCAGGAAGATTTGCGAGGACAAGAATTTAGTTAACGATAGGCAATTCGGTTTTAAATACAAACACACAGAAAACAGTACAATGTAAAATCAAAATGAAGAAATGTTGATATCAAGTCATTGTTAATATGTGGAAAAATTCAATTTAATTTACTTTAAGTTAAATCAATGGTTAAAATTGTTAATTTAGTATTAAAATATGTTGATTTAAAATAAATCGCATTGGAATAATATTTTACGTTTTAAATTTTTTCTTTTACAGAGTCAAAATAACATCAGTCAATGGTAATAATTACAGTTTTTCATGTAAAATCAACATTAACAAGATTAACTATTGTGAAATCAACATTGTTATAAACATTAAAAATTGGAATACTTTGAAAAAACTTTTGCCAATTTTAAAGATTAACAAGGATTGGTCGCGTTCACAATTTTGATTTTTTTTTATTTATTTTTTTTTACTTGATTTTGTGTTAATTTTATTTTGTTTCTCTATATCATATTTTAAATTATTTTGTATCATTTTATTTTATTTTCTTCCGTTTTATTTAATTTAATTTTTTTATTTATTAATTTTTTTATCTCTATGTATTTTTTTAGTATTTTTTTATTTTATCTTGTAATTAATTATTTTATTTTACTCTAATTAACTCCATTTTGTTTGTATTCTAATTTATTTTGTTTGATTTTCTTTTATATTATTTTTTTAAATTAATATTTATACGTAATTGTTGAACTGTTTTAGGTTTATATTGAAATGAAAATATTATGGCTTAAGTTCAAATCTGACTTTACCCATATCTTCTTAATTTAAGAAATTATATTTGAATTAATTCATTATTTTTATTAAGAGAGTAATTTTTTATTTGAAACAATTTATTCATCAGACTAGCAGAACGGATCAGTACTGATTTCGAGGTCGCTACACCATCTCATCAGCGTTCTTTTGTTCGATTTTACCACTTTTGACGGTGGATACTAGTGACTAGGAATATCAACTACTTAACCGTATTATTTAACGAATTAGAATACGAAAAGTGCAACTTATTCATTTCTTACAAGTTAAATCAATTTCGGTTATTTTTTTCGCTACCTTTAGTCAACATGTTGTGTTTAGCTCCGCAGCTGATCAAGAGAGTTCTGCGCTTTTATATTCTAATGCAATGCCGTTTTGTTAGGTGCCGACTGCAAATTAATTTGTTAAATTTTGCATTCCAAACGCGATAAAGTAACGAAAGTATAGAAATAAAATTAAAATACTAATTTCATTAAATATACGTCGGTTTATTATGGTGTCTATTTATATTAATTGCATAATTAGTTCGATATAAGGTTTAAAGATTTTTTTAAAAAAGTGCCGGCTCAGCGTTGAAATATAAACTATTATCGGCGCAGGTTTACAATTTTATTGCAATGTTTTGTTGTGCAATTTTTTGTTCTGAATATTAAATTTGTGGTGCTGATTTTAAATTAACAGTAGAAAATTCCTGCCAAGAAAAACTCCATTGCAAATTCTGTGTTGTCCATACTGTTTAGTATTAGCCAAACTATTTAATTTAGCAAATTTAAATTATTTCTTTTGCAGCATTTTTATTTATTTTCAATTGTTTACGTTAATCAGTTGTTCATTATCCAATCACTACTACTCAAGCCGTTTCTAAGACGTAACTGTTGAGCTTAACAGTTGACAACAGTTTAATAACACTTGAGCTCAACAGCTACGTCTTATGAACGCGACCATTGGCTTATGTTAAAACAAAATGTCAAAAAATTTAAATCAAATTTGTGAAATATTAATAATGACTGGAATAATATTGAAATAATAATATTAAATTAATATTAAATTAAAAAAAACATGGAACATATTGAAACAACGTGAAACATGTTGAAATGAAATTAATTCATGATAAAAGAGAAAAAAATTAAAAAAGGTCCGCTACTTTACAGCATTAAAGAAACAGTGAGTTTCATTCTATTGCAGCTTTACTACGTATCAGAAGTGCAGTTTTATAAATTTTAAGTGAATTGAATTCTTTAAATTTCATTATGTCTGCAGATAATAATGATTATATGAATTTAACAAGCTTTGTAAGAAATTTATCAACCGGAGGAGAAAATATTAATCTTGTTAGTGACAAAGACGGAATTATTATAGTAAACATTCCAGTTGTTCAAAATACGACACAAGGTTCCCAATTAGACGAACTGTTGAAAAATGTTAACTTAAGTGAAGTAAAACTGAAGGAGCTCAACGAATGTTTTTCCAATTAATAATCGTAAAATATATTTAAGAAACAAATACTTGTTAAGCTAAATGTATTTGCTATATGTATTCAAATTGTGTTCATAAATGAATAAAGATACCAAATTAATTAACTGCTTTTTACTAACTGCCTTTCCCATTGTTAAACAACATTGAGTAAATGTTATGCACGAACCATGTTAAAGTAACATGGAATTTCCTGTAATTTTAACATTTTTTCATGTTGTTTCAATATGGCTGTAACCTTAATCCTAAATGGCTTAATAATTGATGCGACATTAAATTTATTTTGATTCAACATGAAATTCATGTTGTTATAAATCTTCTTAATATTGTTTCAATAAGGATTTTAACGTTATTTTGACATGACAATCTCTTTGATTAAATTGGCGTACAATGTCAATTCAACATGATTTCTAGTATTTAGTTTGTCAAGATTTTTATATTTCCATATATTTCTTTGGACTATTTTTGGTCAACGTTTATTTTTTTCAGCGATGTAAATAAAAAAAGAAGACAAAGATCAGACAAAACTTCAGTATTCAATCGCAATAAACCAAAAATAAAAGTTGGCCCTGTGAAATAGTTTTAGTTCAATTCTGTGATTTAATTTGATTTTTATTTATTTATTATATTAATTTTTGTGCCTGTTGTCCAACTTTACACAAATATTTTTAATAACGAATAAATAGATAGTGATGTAAAATTATAAATTTAAGTTGGTGTTAAGTAGGTGTTACATTACAAACATTTATAATTTTTCGAAATTTGTACATATGTGAATATATATAAAGGGTGTTTTTTATTGAGGTATAGAACTTTAAGTTGGCATCACTTTTTTAACTGGCGGCCATTTTGAAAGCTGTCAAGTGATTAATATTTAGTTTGGTTTGCCATTTCATCATGAACAAGTTGACAAAAGAACAACGCTTGCAAATCGTTCAAATTTATTTCGAAAATAATGGTTCAGTTCGCGAAGTTTACCGCAAGCTCCGTCCATTTTATGGTCGACATAATCGTCCATCAGAGCAATTAATTCGGTTAACCATGGATCGTTTTCGCACTACGTTTACTCTATGTGATAATACGCATCCGCAGAGACGTCGAACAGTGCGCACCGAAGAAACAATTGCCGCTGTAGAGCAAAGTGTTGAAGAGGACCCGAATGAATCGATTCGCCACCGTGCACAGCAATTGGAGCTTTGTCCATCAACTTGAAAATTGGACCTGTAGAATTGGCTTTATTCGAGCCAGCCGCGGCGGCCACATGCCCGAAATCATATTTAAACATTAATGGCATAAAATTATCCTTCCAATAAAGCTAAATTGATGGACATTAAAACGATTTTCTTGTGTTTTATTTCAATTCGAAGTTCTATACCTCTAAAAAAAACACCCGATATTAAAGAAAAAATTTCTTCAACAGAATTTAATAAAAATCATCTCCTGATGAAGTCGACAAACCATATCGACGAAACGTTGAGATAAAGATTGTATAAATTGTTTTATTTACATCGCTGAAAAAAATAATCATTGACCAAAAATAGCCCAAAGAATGGGTGCCGCGTGTGCAGTCAATTGACCATAAATGTAAACGTGTGACAACTTCAAAGGATTGCTTGAAGTTGTTTAACCGCGATCCGAATTGGTACCTCATTTGTCATATTCTCCGGATTTAGCCCCTAGTGACTACTTCCTATTTCAAAACCTAAAGAAATGGCTTGGTGGTAAGAGATTTAGCTCCAACAATGAAATTACTGACCAAAAAAATGCTCATTTTAAGGACCTCGAAAAATCCTATTTTTTGGAAGGGATACAAAAACTGGAGACCCGTTGGACTAAGTGTGTTGAGTTAAAAGGAGACTATGTTGAAGAATGAATTTTTGTTTTGCAAAAAATAAGCTTTCATTCAAAAAGTAACGGACTTATTGATCCGCCCTCGTACATATATAAAAATCTTGACAAACTAAATACTACTTTATAATTGGTCACAAATGCATTAAATGATTTCTAGTGGTTTTAAAGTAGATAACTATAACATTTATTTTACTTTAATATCATGTTAAATTAACATGAATCGTTTATGAAGCAAAATTGCTGACAAAACTAGTTGAATCAAACTTGTTTCTGTTGATATTACAATGACTTTTTTCTGTGTGAGCATTCCACGATACCCGCAATTCAATTGCATGTTTCAAATATTCATTGGAATCTCAACAAATACTTATACACTGGTGGTTGCCTAATGGACTTCGAAAAAGCCTTCGGCAATATTTGGATACCAGATTTAATATATAAATTAATTAAATTTAAATTCCCTTCACACTTTGTAATCCTTATACATAAAATGCTGAATAATAGAAAAGTTTCTGTTAATAGTAGAGCAACAACTAGATCCGGGAAATTTACCATTGTCAATGGATTACAACTGGGCACCACCGTTAATTCCTCGGCATTATTTAAATTGTACACATTTAATTTACTAGAGAAAATGGAAAATACTATATCTTTCGCAGATGATGGTTTGCAAAATAGGTGTGGCCTAACAGAAAACTATTCCATTGATTGGCATATGGAACTCAATTTAAACAAATGTGTATTCTTTTTAGACCACGAGTAGGAAAATGTAACAATAATATAAGAAAAAACTGGAAGTTGTTTGATATTAGTTCAATACTCAAACCAGATGAAACAATTTTACTATAATTTGCATTTTGTATTCAATGCGTTCTAAATTATGTTATTTTTAAGTGCTTATTTGTAACCGAATGCGGTAAGTACTTGCCTCCAATGACATCTTGATGTTTAACGAATGTGCTAAAATCCCAAAGTGACACCCATACCTAAATCAGAGCGTTGAGCGTCGCGTTAGCAACAGGGTACGTATTTGCAATACAATCAGAGTAAATTTTGTGAAATTAGTATTAAGTATGTCCTTTCCAAGTTTAATACACTCGTAGCATTTTAACTCATTACTTTGCCATCAAAGTTTTTGCTGGGTCGTCCAGCAATCGTAATTATTTACAATATTTCCCCTTTCTAACCACTGTTCTAACATGCGTTTTACAAATGCGTATCTAGTAAAAGTTTATGAAAAAGCATTGTTGTTTATTAGTGTGTGAATATATGTTTATGTCTGTGAAAAAGTTTCTATTGTTTAACATTCTTGTGCTAAATGATGCGTGTGTATCATCAACATGCAAATAAATTTTAAAAAGTGTAAAGTATTTTTATATTCTTAATAATCCCTGCTATAACGACAGCAACAGTGGCAATTTTATCACCATAAATAGAAGCAACAGAAATAAAAAATAACAAACCCAAACAACGTTAAAAATGGCAACGACAACACAATTATAGTGAGAGAATATGGGGAGAAATTCTTCCTTTCGCCTGCATACAGTGATGATTTTCTTTTTTTAATGAGGATTCCTTTTTTTTGTTTTTGCAGCCAGTTTTCTTTTTATTAGAAAATCGTGCAAATTGTATAAAACTTTAATTAAAAAAGGCTTTCCATAAATTTTAGTATAATATAAATTTTTTGTTCTTTGAAAGTGACTTGGAATGTCTTAAGTTTTATGAATTTTTGTTTAATTGTCTCTTAAATTAAAATAACAGCTTGTTGTGTCACACCCTTTACTCTAATATGCTTAAAGGAGTTAGACAATTTTTGCAACAACAAGAAAGCAGATAATGAACAGTTTTTAATAACGAAAAAATAAAACTTGCAGATCTGCGTGATTTGAATGCTTTTCAGAATAAAAGTACGAGGTATGGCCGATTTGTAATGGTCGCTTCTAAAGAGTTTCATATATTTTTGGAAGATTTTTGCCTGTAGCCAGCGATAGTTTCATTAGGAAAAGGATTTATCTGCCTGACTTTTTATACGTACAGATTGATGTGGAAATATATTTTTCCTCTGGATTTTACTGACAAAATAACCAAAAAAAATTTCTAAACGAAAATCAAGAAAAACCAGAGGAGGTGTTACACATTATCCTTCTGATTTTTCTTGCACTGACAAATTCTTCAAGCGCAATTTTAAGAAAAATCGATCTCCTTACGTTTTTATTTTTATTGCAGTCGCCAGTGTATCCAATAGCATGCACAGCTACTCCTGAAGACTTTTCACAAGAGTCCTGCAGAATCATTAAATGGTTCCAAATAGTTCGTGGCGCCATGCATGAGCTATTTATTATACGCAGTCCAAACGATTTCTGTTACATATATTATTTACATTATTTCAGCAAAATGACAAGCAATTGCTGCAGCTTTCAATTATGCCACTCGGGAATTGTAGGTGCAACGGGACGGGGTTTCACTCCGCCGCCAAGTATCCGGAGCGAGCGAATGTTCCGTAGTTCACCGCTTACTTACACATTGCATAGCAATAGACGGGAGAGAGGGGGCTTCTGCAGTTCAACATTCTTCTAATACTAGATGCTAATGCTGGCTACAGACAGTGCAATGTGTTTATGCAACATATGTATTTCATATTTTGATAGAGACACCAAGAATGAAACCATGAACGCAACATCATTTCTGTATTTTGTATTCGCATTAAATATCGCGCAAGAAAGAAACATAGTTGAAAAAATAAGCCGTGATCTAAGTGAAACAGTGGCAATTATTATTATTGATGAATTGTTTTATGAAGAGGAGGAAAATGAGGTACAAACAAAGAAAAAAATGATATGGTCAAAAAATTGGTATTTCAAAAAAAAGAAGAGTTTTCAAATGAAAGGCTGTTGAAAGAGTTAAAAGAAAATGAGCGAAAAGATTACAGAAGTTATGTGTGAATAGATGAAAAAAACGTTCCTTAACTTATTAGACATGATAGACCACAAAATTGCAAAGCTCGTTTATTTTTTCCATGGTTGACAAAAAAAAGAAAACATATGCACACCTTGCTGGTTTTCAATGAACTAAACCAGCAAAAATAATAAACAAGACAAACAACACCACTGCAACCAGAAAATATCAAAATATTTTGATGTTTATGAAATTTCGAATGCAACATGAAATAAAACATTAAACACGACTACAGACTATGCAACCTACAATAAAACAAGCCTGGTTGCATAAACACGTTGCAATGTGTGTATCCAGCATAAGGAAGTTTAATACAACATTAAGGCCTCATTCTGTTCTATTTTCTTCTATAGAAAATATTTCTTACTTACTTGTTCTGAGTCTGAACTTTCGGATGTGGACGATCTAATTGTAAGAAAGAATTTTGTAAAAGTTTGCAAAATGTTTATTATTTGATAAATATACGATGGCGAATCAACTTTTCGAACTTCCCACGTATATACATCAAATACAACACTGTTCCCATCAAGTACCACCTGTTAATAGACTACTGTCAAATTTTGAGCAAGTGTCGTCATTTACTTTGCTTTTAACAGCTGTTCAAAACATAGGTTAGGTTAACAGGTTGCCAGTGAAGAAATAAGAAAGAGTACCAGCCCACCTGAGTCCAAAGTAATTATGATCCCTTTGTGTTTTGTTCAAAACATACAACCTTGTGTATTTTTCTAAAAATGGAAAAAGTGGATTTCGAGTGCTCATTAAACATTATTTTTTTGCAAAGAAAAACCCGTCAATCAAACCAAGGAAAAGCTCGATAAATACTACGGGGACTCTGCGCCATCGATTTCAATGGTAAAAAAGTGGTTTACTGACTTTCGCTGTGGTCGCACAAGTATAAATGACGCTGAACCAATTGATGTCAGTACACCCGAAAATGTCGATATGGTGTTGGCCGATCGAAGAGTAAAAATGCGTGAGATTGTTGACCGTGTTAAAATATAGAACAAGTGATGAAAATAACCCTTGAAAAAAATTGTGTGGCCATTAAATTAACGGTTTTTCCAACAAGAACTTTGTTTTCTAAAACAAAATAAAACAAAAAATTTATATGAAGAAGATTAAAATTTTTATTGTATAACAAAGAAAAAGGTTCGGCAATTATGAATGAAAAGTGATATCTGGCAAATGTCCACTACGACCACGCTGATAAGCGTCAATTATTTCATCAAAGTTTTTAATCACTTTTCGGTAAAATTGCGGCTCTATTTTGTTAATCACATCAGGGATTTTGAGTTTTAAGGCTGCAATCGATTCGATTGCCACCTTATAGACTCCGGCCTTAACATAGCGCCACAAAAAATAATACAGTGGTGCTAAATCACACGATCTGGCTGGCGACTTAACAGCTGAATTTTGTGAAATTATGCGATCGGGAAATTTAGTTTGCAGTAAATTGTTCCTTTCATTGGCAGTGTGAAATGTGGTAACGTCCTATTGAAACCACATGTCAGTGATATCCACGTCATTAATACGAGTAATAGACTAATATTGAGTTGTTAACATCTCGCGAAAGCGGGAGCCATTGACCTTTACTGCATTTCCAGCCTGATCTTTGAAAAAACGAACCAATCACGTCTCCAGACCACATAGCGCACCACACAGTGGCAGGTTGAGCATGCATAGGCTTCTCAATAATCGCTCTAGGATTTTCAGAAGCTCAAATGCGGCAATTTTGCTTGTTGACGTATAAGTAAAAATGGGCTTCGTCTGAAAAAATTATTTATTCAGAAAAACCAGCGGGTTGTTCCTGAATGAATTAAGCGATGTGAATTGTCGGTCGGCTTCAATTCCTGCATCAGTTGAACCTTGTAAGGCTTCAAAGCCAAATCCTTACCCAAAATTCGCCATGCGGTGGTTTTGGAAACCCCAATTGTTGGGGACGTCGAGGAATAGACAAATTTGAATCTTCTACAAAACTGTGGATCACGGCTGCTACGCTTTCAGTTGAACGACCCGGTCGAACACGCGTTGGTGTTGACACATTTTGTATCGAGCCTGTCGACTCAAATTTAATGACCAAATTCTTAATAGCGGCCTCAAAAGGACGATTATGTTGTCCGAAAATATCACGAATTTTACGAAATGTAACTTTAACAGAACAACCATTTTCATATTGGATTTTAATCATTTTAGTGAGATTTTCGAGCAAAATTTAATTCATTGTAAGAATTGCCAATACATCTACTACGAATACGTCAAAAAATTAAATGTCAAAACTAAATGTCAAAACTATCATGTTGTTGGTGTTGCCCCAATTGAAAAATAAAGTTCTTGTTGTAAAATCCTTTATTAATGCAGCCAACTTGACAGCATGAATGATGCAGAAGCTCTCATTTTTGGGACTACTTCCCCGTGCAATTCTAAGAATTGAGTCCTAAAATCATGTGTTGTACTGTGTTGTCCAAGCACTTTTTATTGTTGGCATGAAAAATGTTCGTGAGGCTCTTTAAAAACTTTAAAATGTTTAAAATTATAACTTTCGACTCAAAAGCTTGCCGACTCCTGTCCAAGTGGATGGGGAGGTGAAGCTATATCTCAAAATTTCTTTTGTATGTTGTTTGGAGAAACAACACGCGATTACGAATTTGCGATATTCAGCGTTCAGAGACCGAAACTCATTTGCTATTAATTTTTTTAAGCAGTCATATACTTTGGGAACCACCTGCTTAATTTTAAACAAAAATGTGAAAAAGAGGACCAGCAGCAGCAGCAGCATCATCAAACACAGTAAGAAAAAGGTCTGAAAGCTGTTGGTAGATAATCATGTTGTAAAACTATTTCTTTGTGTTCAAATAATTTATATCTGCACATCTGTCTGTCTGTCTGTTTGTCTTTTTGTCTCTCGGTCCGTGAATGCGTCTGTCTATTATGTGTTTAGTGTATAAAAATTCCATCATACATGTTTGATGACATCTGTCTTGTGTAACTGTCTGTTTTTATTTAAAGCGCTTGTGCATTTTTTTTTTCTTTTTAATGCAATATAAACAGCCCATTACCTTCATCATAGCAGAGCTCCTCACACCAACCTTTTCAAAAGTGCTGGCTTATTGTCTAAAATATGTTTATATTTCTTTATTATGCTGTTCTTCATTGACATTTTCCAAATGCTTATTAACAGCAATTGTTGCTGTTGAAAATTTTATGTTTTCTTGTCTGTTTTTAGTTTAAGTTTTTTTTTGGTTTTAATGAGGGTGTTGAAATTTTCTCTTTTTATTTTAGCTATTTTTTGTGCTTAATTTTTTTTCATTTCATTCCATTCATTTTACTTTTTGTTGCCTGTTTTTTCTTTGTTGTTGTTCTGGATTTTTTTCTCCTTATTATCCCCTGGGTAACAAATTGACACGTTTGAGTCATGTAATAAAAGTTGTCTTCCTTAATGGATTATAAAAAAAAACTTTGTACACAAGTATACAAAATTATATTAAAAAAAAATACGACAAATATTTTTCTGTTGAGGAAATGAAATTACCTACAGGTTTTTTTTTAATTTCTCTAATGAGATTGAAGTGTCTTAAGTCAAAAACCATTTCAAATAACAGCTTTAGAAGTTTTCTTTTGTTGCGAGAATTCGAAACTTCACAAAGAATCTAATTGTTTGTCACTAATTAGCTGGGCAAATAAAAATTCATGTTATTTGGATTTCTTTTAAGTTTTATACAATTCTGCTGTAAGTTTTAAATGTGACCTTCAGTGTATCAAATTGCTGTCGTACAATTACACTTTTAGTTTATCGGAATCGACTAAGAGTCAGTTTGATTACTCAATTTATTAATAACGTATTTTCCATTTGTTTTTAACCACAATTTTTTATTATTTTGACTTAGGATGTTGTTCTAGTACATGAGCGTTATAATTAAAATTTACCAAAAGTTTTAACCTGAAAACTTTCTGTAAAAATTAGCCGCTGCTGCTGTAGAAAATTGCTGTGACTCTTAAGCAATACAGTGGACTGCAAAGTTTATGTTAAAATTAAAAAAATAAAACAAACAAAATCGTAAATGTGATACACATTTTCCCAGAAATTAAAAATTACAGCTGAAACAAATTATGAACTGCGAAAATGGAGAAGGAGTAGGCAGGCAAATAAAGGAAAAACTTTGTAATGTTTTTTTTTTCTATTAAAAATTAATATAAAAAAGAATATTTAACAGGAATTTTTTTGATAATAAATTATTTTAACTTTTAAGTTAAAAATGAAAAAAATAATGAACACTCTCTCCAGCACATGGAAAAAGTTGCCAACACACTTCTATTTGTTTAACAGACACATATGTGTGTGTGTGTGGCTGTGTATTTGCAGGTATTAACCCAGCAAACATGTGGGCGTGATCTTAAAAAAAATATGGGAACTATTATTATTTCTACATATAAAAGCTCTCAAATGACTTTAAAAAACTCAAATTTAACAAAATATCTTGATTAGAGGAAATATATAATGAATAATAACAAATGTCATTAGGGGAAAATTATGCATAGAAAGGATTAATTGATAGTTGTTCGAACAATTCGTAATCCGTAATCCGTAATCTACACAGTTTGTCACAGATTTTTCATTTTTATTTATATATGTAAGGAAATTGGATTTCCTTATTTATGTTTCTGTCATGTCCCTGGAATATGGCAACGCTGCCAGTAATAGAAATTAGAGAAACAAATAACACATGTTAAACTTAACTTATAAGTTGAAGAGTTAAATTAAAATAATTAAAAGATTATTGTTAAAAAGAATTGACATTGAAATAATAAACATTAAATGTCGTTTCTTTGATTACAGGTGAATTATAATGGTAGAAAATAAGTAAAATTAAAATATCTTAATAAAATTTAAAAACTTTGATTACAGAGAAACTCAATTTTGTTTATTTAATTGGTGGTGATTCTTGGCAATAAAAAGAATACACATTATATATATTTCATATATAACCACCTTAATCCGCCGTAAGTTTGCCGAAAAATTAAATGAAGCACGCTCACGATAAACAAATCAGGATAAACATATTTTACTCATGCAAAACCTTACATTTTTGACTCACGTTCATGCATCCTCACGTGACTGGAAAAAAATTAAAAAATGCGCAAAATGAGCCAATTGTAAGATGCATGCATTTATGTAACAGCTTTACTACCCCTTTAAATTTAAATGTAAATTATGATATTTTTAAGTTAATGTTATTTAAATATTATAATTAGGCAAAACCTTGTTGTAAGACGGAAGTTCTGTAGATGAAAATGAATAAATAAATAAATGTTAGTCATAATAACGAAAACTCACGCTCACGAAATACTTACGAAAACAAACTATAAAATAATTTAAAAAAATTAAAAAGATCAATAAAGCAAAAAAAAAATAACGAAACTATCACGCCAAAAATCTTCTCATGCACGCTCGCTCACGCTTAGTTTTTAAACTCACGGTCATACAAACTCAAGCGTTTGAAAGGAAACATAAATCACGTCAATCACGCGAGCGGTGTCCATCTTTAGTATTTCGGGAACTACATAGCCCAACAAGGCTCTTCGCAATTGATGGAAAAAAGTGCTTGCAATTGCACAAACCTGCGCAAAAAACTCAAATGCCCCAGATTGTGAATGGGCTAATTTTGTTATTGAGCACTTATATATGTATATTGAAATAATAATTATTATTAGTATAAGAGGCTGAAAATTACACATAAGCAGCACGATCTAGTAAGTTTGGAAATACATGAACGGTAATGAAAAGGGATGGCGACCTCCAAAAACAACGCTTCTTTGCCTTTGGCGTGTAGCTTGAAACTTGAATTTAAATAATTTATTGTTTCTTGATTTGTCTCCGGCTCAATTTTTTCTTAATAAAATTTTAAAAACTTTACTTTACTACTAATGACAGATAATTAATCTATAGGCAAACACGTGTTTTCGATCCCTTTTACGCCCGTGATACTGAATTGTTATTAGTTCCAGCTACAGAGTTGTGATTAAATAAAACAAATGAAACCACTGTGATATTATTTTAATTTGTGTGTTTAATTTAATTTTATGTTAAATATTTTTTTGTAAGCTGTACAATCATTTAAATAGAATTTAATGTGATAAATTACTAAATAATTATAAAAACCCCTGATGATGTCAACAAAAAATATGACGAAACGTTGGGAGAAAGATGCAAAAAAGTTTTTTATTTTCATGAAAATAATAGGCCCAATTAGCTTATTTTTAATAAACAAAAAGATTTTGTAAAGACTTATTTGTTTTAAAAGTTTTTCATATGAAGGTGCACAATTTTAATTCTTTTTTGTAATCGGTTCAGTATTTTGAAAGCTATAAGCGTTTAAAGTTGCTACTAAAACTGCACACTTACTATTAAACATGCACGGATCAGCTTCATGTTGAAAAATAAACAAAGTGTGCTTGTGTGTTTTTCTAATTTGCATTTGCATAGAAATGATACAAAGGTTTTTCTATTGTAATAAAAGAGAGCTAAGTAAAAGAGTTAATAAATTTGAAGTTGTCTATTTAGAATGTTTTTCGTTTTTGTATTTTATCGTATATATTTATATAAATGTTTAACATTTAATCAATTAAAACTAGAATATGGTCGGTTTCGTCGGCCATAGGAAATACTAGTATTAATTAATGTGAATTAACAATCTCCAGCCTGATTTAATGACTTCTAAATAAAACAATATATTTAGAATGAAACTATTACAAAATTAATAAATTTGTGGGACAAAAATATTTCATTTTAAATTATTCTTAAACGGTCTTTTCAACTGGAGAAAAATTTCTAAAAATTCGGGTTATTTTTCTTATATTTTTAAGCGAAACGCTGATTCATTAAATATTTGCAAATTAGATTATTTACATTTGAATAAATTCAATAGAAAATATTAAAAAATATTTTTTCATATTCATACACGATTGTTAAAGCTAAAGTGGACATTAAAGTCAGGTTTTCCATACAAAATTCGTACTTTAAGCCGACTTTAACTTTATAAATCGCTTATGAATAACAAATAAAAAAACAGAAAATTAATACGCAAAGAGAAAAAACCAAAAATACAAATTGTTCAATTATTCAAAATGTAAATCAAGGCGAATTCACAACAGGGATCAGATGACTGAATTCGCTTGTATTGCGGCTGTCAAAATTGTTTACATTATTTTGAATCTGCCTTGATTAAAATGATTCAAAATTCTGATTAATCATGATTTTCAATAATCAAAATTAGAAGTATTTGACAAATAATGAATTTAAATAATCAAACTTTTTGATCGTTCAGAATTTTGAATAAGCAAATTTGTTTGATCAATCAAATAATCGATTTATCGGAATATTCGAATAATTAATTAATCACACATCCCTAGTGAAAACATGATGTCTCAAATGCTATATATTGTGTTTGTTGGGACTTTATGGTAACAACAAGGCAGTTTAGACAGGCTGGCAGTTAAAGCACGTAATAATATTTTAAACACTAAAGTAAAAAATTTTACTTTAAGGTAACAATTTCCAATTTGCAAACAAAGTTTAAACAGACGCCTTGTTTGCTTGCTTTTTTGCAGTTACTACCGCTGGCATTATTTCTTTCTTTACATAAATACGCTACACTTGGTAAGAAAAGTTGAGTGCAATCAAAAGAGTTACGAAACAAATAAATCATGAGATTTTTTTCAACGCAAAAACTATTTTTTATACCTCCTCTATTCATTCAGTCAACCGTTATTCACAGTTTAAAACTTGTTTGTGCTCCTTCTAGGCTTATGGTGGTTGCCAGCACTCACCATGTGACCTTTAAGTTGTCAATGAAACCCCAGAAGGATGACCGCTTTTAATTATGAAAATCTAGTCAATCTTAGTGAATGACCTGCCTAAAGCAGGGTATCTGTAATGCCACTATAACCCATCCAATAAATTTATAAATCCCAAAAAAAAAACAATTTCATAATTTTAATTTCTACAAGATTTTGTTGATTTGCAAAAGCTGTTGAGGTGGGTTTCCTTTTAGTTTTAATATCTTTAACACGGTATAAAAAACTTTTTCGTATTCAATGATATTTTCTTATCCAGGCCTTTTTTTCTACGTTAAGCAATATTCGTGCCAGTGAATTTGTTGTTGTTGTCATACAAAAATTATAATTTTTTTATTATTTTTTGTTAAAAACTTTTTCTTTTTCTTTTTGAACAAAAGCCCAAACAGTCTGTCTGTATGTACTCTGAAGAAAAACAAATAAGCCACCTAGAAATAAATATATATATCAGACACAACTTTTTAAACAACATGCAGCAGTGTTGTGTACAAGACAATGTTTTACCTTTAATTTTTTATTTTTTCTTCAGGACAAATAATGAAACAAAAAAAATATATGTACATATATTAATAAATAAATAAATAAAGAAACTCCCAATGAAACAAAATTTTAACAATACAACTTTTGCCAGGGTGAAAAGTAATAAAATCTCATGTGCCATGCAGCAAAAATAACAACAAAAATAATTGCTTAAGTTTATTTTATTTAAAATTAAAAATAACACATTTTTTTATTAAGTTTCTTTTTCAGCTAATAATTCTAACAGCAAAATGTGTAATTTGTATTCTCTTAAGAAAAAAACAACAAAAACCAAGCAGAAAGATATTGTTATTTCAATCCTGGCAAATATTGTCTCTAAATAATTTTCCTCCTTAAAATTGTTGCTGTTTATTATTATTATTTATTAAATGAGTTTTCTTTAAGAAACTTTTTATAAAAATAAAAATATGTATGTATTTTCTATGACCAACAACAGGTAAAATGGGTAGAAGAAAGTATGCATGAGAAAGAAAAACAACAAAAATTAGAGCAAATTGTCAACATAAATTTGTTTGTGTTGTTACTGACACTGTTGCTTGTCATCTACTTTCTATTCAGAGTGTTGCTTTCATTCACCCATTATACTGCCATTTCGAAAGTAGATTTAGTCTTCGGGTTTCTTGTTTTAATGGCTATTTTGTATAACTTTTAATCCAGGAACACTGTGGGCCAACGAAATTGGAAATCGAAAAAGCTTAAAGTTTCAAATTAAATGTAGCAAAAAAAGCCCAAGCTTCAACGAAAATCCTGCAATATAATAAAAGATACAACGATAGCAACTTTCTCGAGGTGCAACACTCGTTTATCAACACTCGTTATGAATATATTACTGCAATAAATCAACCAGTACAATTTACTTGTGCGAACTCGCTGACGGTAAAGGGAAAACATTATAAAATGAACAATATAAAAATCAAGATAAAAAATCAAAATAAAAACAAAATAAAAGAGTGAGGAAATAAAGTATAATCTTAAAAATGCATTTACGAGAAAATATGCTTTTGAAATCAATATATGCAAAAATATGCTGTTAAAGGAAAAATATGCAAAAATATGCTTTAGCAAATCAGTTTTAAAAATTGTTCAAAAGTTCTGAAACGCATGAATAAATAACTTTCTAATGTATGAAATGCAATATAACAATTTTACGCGTGATGGCAATTTATTCAGTTTAAGCATTTTAAATCACAAATAAACCAGCTACAACATTAAAAATTCAACAATATAAAAACCGAGATAAAAAATCAAAATAAAAACAATAAAAAAAGTAACAAAAAAAGGAAATATATACCTAAAAAATGCACTTAAAAGAACATATACTCTTAAAAACAATATATGCAAAGATATGCTTTATCGAGTTTAAGCAGTTTTAAACCACTAAAAACCATCAAAAAATTTTCAATATAAAAACCAAAATAAAAAATAAAAACAACAAAATAGTAAGGAAAAAAAATAAATATATATTATATATTGAAATGACATTTTTATGGCTTGAGTTCAAATCTGAATTTACCCATATCTTCTTAATTTAAGAAATTATTTTTGGATAAATTCATTATTTTATTAAGAGAGTACTTTTTTATTTGAAACAATTTATTGTACTAACCGAAATTGATTTAACTTGTAAGAAATGAATAAGTTGCACTTTTCGTATTCTAATTCGTTAAATAAAACGGTTAAATAGTTGATATTCCCAGTCACTAGTATCCACCGTCAAAAGTGGTAAAATCAAACAAAGAATGCTGATGAGATGGTGTAGCGACCTCGAAATCAGTACTGATCCGTTCTGCTAGTCTGATGAATAAATTGTTTCAAATAAAAAGTACTCTCTTAATAAAATAATGAATTTATCCAAAAATAATTTCTTAGATTAAGTAGATATGGGAAAATTCAGATTTGAACCCAAGCCATAAAAATCTCATTTCAATATATACCTTAAAACAGTTCAACAATTACGTATAATTATTAATAATAAATATATATTTTAAAAAATTCACATAGGAAAAAATATGCTCTTAAAAGCCATATATATGCAAAGATATGCTATTAAAAGTTAAATATGCTCTGACAATTTGATTTTAAAGTTCTTCAAAAGTTCTGAAACGAATGTTTTCGTAAGACATACAATTAACAATCTTACGAGTGTTTGCCATTTTTCAGTTTAGGCATTTTTAAGCCAGAAAGAAAACCAGCTACAACGTTAACAAATCTTCAATATAAAACTATAATAAAAATCTAAATAAAAACAATAAAAACTTAGCGAAAAATGGAAAATATATTCTTAAAAATATGCTGTTAGAGGCAGAATATGCAAAAATATGCTTTAGCAAATCGATACCGAAATTCTTCAAAAGTTCCGAAACGGAACAGAAATACCTTCCTAATGTGTTTGTATGACGTGCAGACAAAAATTTGCTATGTTATGTTTCTTATTGTCCTGGGAATTTTGTACCTCTTATTTTGTACCAATGTTGTTCTAAAATTACACATCAATATTAAAAATATATGTATATAAGTTACATTGTGCATCATCAAAAATTATCTTTAAAAATGCCAACAGATGAGGAAATGAAAAACTGAGTACGCAGTTTTACTGCACTTGGCCTTGTCGAATCAGTCATGCCGAAAAAGTGTTGTTGCATGGTGTAATCAAAAGTTTACACCAGGGATGAAAAAGTTGGTACAATTGTACTTTTTTTAGCACTATTTGAAAGTAAAAAGTACAATAGCACCTCCATGCCTAATTTGGCACTATTTCATAATTTTTTAAAATTTTATTTCATTATACGAAAGTATTTTAAGTCATTATTCCATTTTTTATATGACAACTCCATGTTAACCATTCGTAGAGAATTGTTTTGTACCCAAGGCGGAATTATATAGATGGTGGCGATTCTACAACAGGTTCATCACGAATGTATCAGATATGATAAATTAACCGATATTTGATGATATTTCAAAAATTGCTAGAGGAATATTATCCATCCCACATTCCGTTGCAAATGTGGAAAGGATATTTTTATTTCAAAATTAATTAAAAACAAAAAAGAGAAACAGGTTGTCTGTTTCTACTGTCTCTAATCTAATCCAAAAAAAGGATTTGCTAAAGTCATCTAATTCGTGCTGCTACAATTTAGAAATGACTAAGAGTTTGTTAGCAAGAAGTATACCATAAAGTATAATTTTATATTCAGATCTCAACAACTGAGTCTTTTGTATACCTTTTCGAATTAATCATTAAATTTATTTGTCAACTTTGTCTACATAATATACTAGTACACGTACTTAGTACAAATGAATTTCAATGTACCTTTCTGTCAATTGTTAAGTTTTTTACACACATATATGTACAAACGAATTTTTATGTATGTTTTTAGTTAGTTGTTTTAATAAAAAATATTTAAAAAATAAAAAGTACAATCGGACTGAAAAAAGTACACTTTTTCTGAAAACTTAGTACAATTTGAAAATTTCAATTTGCATCCCTGGTTTACACTACTTTTCAATTTTCTCCAAGAAAGAGTGTTTCCATGCGTATACGTATTATTTGCCCAACAGAATTGAAAACATCAACAACAGCACAAATGTGCTGCAAAAGGCATTAATTTCAATTTCAGTCGTTATTTGTGTTGTAGTTTCAATAAGAACTCATACTTTCTGATCAAACAAGCAAAGAGTGAGTGAGAGTGAGAGAGAGGGAGAAGGATATGTCCAGAAACAGGACCAGAACAATAGTCTTAGTATGCTAGTATGTACTTAAAACGTGTGTACGTGTGCACGTGTGCTGGAGTACAACATACACACATATTTTCTTTTTATTTATTAAGCTGTTGTTGTTGTAGTTGTTGTTTCTGCAAGCTCCTTTTTTTTTTATTTTGTATAAATAAAAGTCAAATAAACACATTTAAGCTTCAATTGCCTGTACAAACAACATTGGTTAGTTACTTCAGACGGCAAGCAGCAAGGACTTCTCCGTCACTCCTAGCACTCATCTCTCTTCAGCTGTCGCCGAATGTGCCCACCCATCACATAATCTAAATATCTAAATGCACGTCTTGTCATTGACCATTAAGTGTAAAAACCTTTCAATTTTTATGCCTGGCCTTTTGTGTGTGAATATCTTGCGTTTATGTTCACGTTTTATTCCATTTTTTTATATCTTTTGCTTTTAATTTTGTTTTTTGTTTGTTTTTGTTTTTTCTCTGTGTCTGTCTTTCTATTTTGACGGACTGCCGTCTATTAATGTTTCATTCACACCAGTGGATAAGCAAACATTGTCCTACAAACATACATTTTCAATCTGATGTTTATTTATGCCAAAGTTATACTGACTGTTGTTTTTTTCTTTTCAAATTAACGTACTTGAAATTGTTTTTATGACTTTTTTTGTTGTCTTTTCACACTTATTGCTGATGCATGGCTTTGTGGGCTTGAAGCTTCAATTTTTATTGTCTTTTTGCAGCGTTGTGGACAGCAAATAAATAAATGAATAAAGCAACAAATGACACGCGGTCTACAAAACTCGTAAATCTGTTTAAAAATATATATGTGTGTGTGTGTGTGAATTTGTGTATGTGAGGGAAATAATTTTCGCCGTATTTTGAACAGCACAGCGAAAAATAAAATTGCACTTAACATTATTCCCAATAAAAATTAGCTAAGTTCTAGAAATAAATAAAAAGTAAGTGTCTGTAAAAAATTTAATTCTAATGAATTTTTTGTCATCCTACGAATTGCAAAAGAGACCTCGGAGCCAAGGCAAATTCATAACAGCTAGACCCGCCTCAATTCACTTTGAAAAATAACTGCGTTCTTTGTCAAAATCAAACGTCAAACACTATATATAAATCAAATATCAAAACAGATCAAAATGCAAGGACAAGCAAGGAGCAAAAAATAATCACCTGAGCTGTCAAGACCTGTTATAAATTCGCCTTGCCTCCTCGGAGCCTAACTGTGCTCTTCAAAATATCAGCATTACTGCCTTGCAGCGTTGGGAAACAAAGCAACATGAAGTTGGTCAAATGTTTATATTTTTTAAATTTATTAATCGAGATTGCCTCGATATCTTTTTTCAAAGATGTTCAAAAACTTTTGTTTGTTGACGATTTTTAAGCTTGACTATGTACATGCATTCCATTGGTGCTAATGGTCGTGTTCATAAGACGTAACTGTTGGGCAACCGTTGAGTTTTTGTCTCAGAAACAATTCATTCATTCATACCTATTTTATTGATCACATGTATGTATCTGAAATTTGTTGTTTACGCATGAACGCATGCATGTAAACTTATTAGCGCACAAACAACGAAGGTTCACACCGAAATGTATTTTTAGAGTGAGAAACACTACAATTTAGGAAAATGCACTTTTTAAATATTCGGAGTTCTGAAGAAGATCAATGCAGTTTAAGATAAAGGTCGGTATTTTACTCTCAAATGTCCGACTCGGCACCAAACATTTACTCTCAACTGAACCTAAATTTGTTTGAAACTTTAATCTCAATGCTTTATCTTGGTGTGAAAAGGGGTTAAGAATAATGTTTAGTATCAGGTAAAACCATTGTATTTGATTAGACAAAATAACATAAACGAAAGAACAAATACAATATATTATATGTTTTTAGTTAAAAAAGATAAAGTTACAAAGATTTCAATTTAGTACTGTGGGGGTTAAAAAAATATTATTTAAAATATTTTTTTGTACCGAAGAAAAATTTAATTTTCCATCTTCTAACATAAAATACAATTTTACTTCAGCTATTTTTGACTTCCCTGCAATTTTAAACAAAAACAAAATGTCTGTTGTTTTTTTTATTGTTTTATTGTTGTGGTACTAAACAGACCTGTATTATTAGATGATGCCCCCCCCTTTCATCAAACCAAAAATTTGTTATTTTTTAATTTCATTATTATTTATTATTATTTATTCTCTTTGGTTGTGTAGCATTCCAGTGGGAAAAAAACACAAATTTCGAACATTAAAAATTTGCTTTAATTTCATTTGAATGAATTTTATGTCAAACATTTTGTCACAGCAATAAAACTCACATTGAGAAATGCCATCGGCCGGTCACATTTGCGATTTATGATTTCATTTAAAAATTATACGCCAATTTTATTATGATAGCGAAAAGTTTTATCGATGATTAATTTAATGGGATTTTAAATTCTAAACACCATCGAGAATACATTTAGAAATACGTGTGTAAGTGTGAATTTATTTACTCTTTAAGTTTTAATTAAATTTATCGCAGCGCCTGTTCGTTTGAAAATAGACACTGATGATGAGAGAGGGTATGGAAAATTTGGGTACAGGAACTACACATATTTTAATTTGGTAAATATACAGCCTGTGGCGGTAATAGAAACCGGAACCCTTATGTTGATAGCTTCGTCTATCACAATATATCTATAAATTTTTATTTAAAACCAGGTAAACCGGCAAATGTTGCTTTGCCATTAGAGTTTTTTTCCGCAATTTAAAATTTAAAAAAATTTCCCGCTTTCCCGGGATCCCGGGATCCCGCTCCAAGAAATAATAAATATTAAATTTGCTAGGCAATAACAAAAATTGTATTAGAAAGTTTGAAATACACTATCATACACAGTCGTACGATTCATCACTGGAAAATCTGACAGAATTCTGTTCCACTTTTAAAAATTGCATTGACTTTGCCACACTATTGCACAAAAAAGATGCAAACACATACATGTTTATTTTTCACTCAAGTACTTTTGGATTTTATTGATTTTTTTCGCCTAAATAGTTGCAGATTTATAAAATAAATAGTTTTAGTTTAATTTTGCTTTCCTTGCAACTTAATTTCTTAAAAAAATTGCATAATTATATGCAAGTCGGACCGACTTGTCAAAAAATCTGCCTCACAAGTGCATTTTATGGCCACACTTTTTGAACACACACGACTTTTTTGGCAGATCGCATGACCATGTAGGATAGTATATCACGGCCTTTACTAAAACATACCTTATGTTTTATTAATACATTAATATGTTAATTTAAATTGGACATAATGTTTTTAACTTTTAGTTTTTAAATTCCTTAAAGATTATTTCCAATACGGAAAACGTGTATTTTTGTTATATGAGATCAAAGTAAACTTACAAATATAAGTGAACATAAACAAAAACATAACAATTCAGTTAATAAAAACAAACATAAAAAAATATAGAAAAAATAATACAAAGGTTCTCGAGGTTTGAATTCCAAGACGAAAATATTAAATTTTTAAAATAAGAAAATACTTTAATAATATAATTCATATTTTTTGGTTTAGGAAATAATTCTTTAAAACGCTTAAAGCGTTTATGGACTCGTCAGAAAGCGTATTTCTAATTTTATTAACAAATTTCCCTGCTACCGAAAACGCCCGCTCCCTTTTTACAGTTAAGTTGCCAATTATTTTTTTATTATTTCCCGGGATCCCGCATGAAAAATACCGGAAAAGCGGGAAATTTTCAGATTGAACTTCCCGGGAAATGCCAAGGCGGGAATTCCCGGGAAAAAGCCCCATTTGCCATATAACATGAATATTTTATTTATCTTGCAGGTTAAGAGATCATTCTCACCAAGTTTAAGCAGAATCTATAAAGAAAATAATTTTTATGTAGAATGAATCATGGTAAATAGTAGTATTAGACATATGGGGAAAAGTGAGCGTAAAATTAGGCATGCTCCGTTGAAAAATATGTTACTGCTTTATCCAGGTTACGTACATTATATGTTCCAAATTTCTGCTAAGTCCGTTGAGAAACTGAGTTTTGTACACCGAACATACAAACAAACCATATATTTGCCACTAACACCAATTTCAAGTAATATGACAAAAGTGGACGTAGCCGATTTGTCGGCTTTAGCCCAAAAAATAAAACTACGAGTAAGGGAGCATATTTACTAACAAACTTTTACTTTCCCAAAAAATTCACGAAAATTCCCGATTTAAGGCAGAATTAGTTTGTACGTTCTGTTCTGTTACGAATCAGCTGTTTTGTTTCAGTTCAATTGAAAAACTGTATGTGTGGTTTGTTGTTACTTTTTCGTTCTGTTCTGTAGAAAATAGAATACAACGTTAAGTGACAGCCATTTATATTAGTTCTTTGTGGAATGAAATATTACAAATTTTGTTTTAAAAGTCAGAATATTTAATTTTAATTGAAATTATTAAAGATTTATATATTTTTGTCAAGTAAAAAACATTTTCCAAACATTTCCAAAATTCAACCCTATAATTATATCATCCACATCCGAAAGTTCAGACACAGAACAAGTAAGAAATATTTTCTACAGAAATGAACGGCAACGAAAAGTAAAAGCTAATGAGGCCTTTAGTATTTTTGCCGTAACTTCTAAAATACTTCTTGTGCACAAAAAATTGAAATGCCAGAATATACCTAAAACTAATAAAAATCTAACGATATATCGGCTTTAGTTCAAAAAATAAAACTAAAGGGGATATTTACTAACAAACTTTTACTTTACCAAAAAATTTAAGAAAATTCCCGATTTAGTATTTTTGCTGTAACTTCGAAAATAATATTGAAACATCAAAATAGAGCTAAAATCAATACAAAATGAACGATATATCGGTTTTAGCTCAAAAAAAACCTAGAAGGAGTGATCAATTAAACTTATACTTGATTAATTATCGAGGGTAAGAGATGAAGTTTGAAGGGAATCTGCATATAAGATTAAAATTTTTATATAGAACATATTAGTTGAAATATAAAATTCTGAATATGGAAGAAAAGGGCGTAAAAATGGGTGTGGGTCCATCAAAAAGTACATCTATGGCCTTGCACTCGTTACGTGCATTATACGTTTCAAATTTCAGCAAAATCCGTTGAGAAATGTAGTTTTCTATATCAAACATTTGTGTTAAAATATTAACATTTATTTATGCCACGCTCTTTCGCCCACAAAGCAAAAATTGAAGTGAAATATACTTCATGACCTATTCTCATATCTACAAAATACAAATAAAAAAATTCGTTAAATTGGGTAAAGCCGTTTTGAAGGAATTCAAACGCAAACATCGTAAAACATTTTTATATACAAGAAATATGCCGTTTTCTTTGATAAAATATTTAAAATTTCTTTTACTTTTTATAAAAAAAGAATTGTTATTCAAAGTTTTCCTAAGACACAAATTTTACGTCGTAAGTGATAATACGATAGTTTCTAACAAATTCACTCAGGCATGTTCTACAAAGTGAAATTGAAATTTGAAAAGTAAAATTTTAATTTTTGATGTTCTGCAAATGTGGAGTATAATATGTATTGAATATTGAAATTCAAATGTAAAAAGTAGAAAGCAGAACATTAATGATTTAAGCTGAAGTGATTTCAATTGAATTCCACTTCAAAGAAGAATGTAGAACATACCGGACAATTTTAAAAAATCATTTTATGGCAAATTTTCAATAAAAAGGGCTAAAAATTTTGCACTTATTTTAGAAAAGCAAACGGCCATTATTTTTCAAATTATCTTGCATTAAATATAATCTCAACTTAACTTCATGTTCACAACATTTTTTATAAAATTTACAAAAAAAAAAATAAATAATATTTTTACGCCAAAAACCACGCGACTATAAAAAAACAAAAAGTCCTGCAAAAAGTTTTGTAGAAAATAAGACAACATCTCTTTTATTCCCTTAATTCACGAGAAAGTAGAAAATTCTTTGTTAAACATTATTTCAAATATTCGTAATTCAATTAATTTATTTCACTCGAATGCACA